>CM046876.1:271399610-271999610 GCA_025667525.1 Glebionis coronaria
AACAGGTCCCAAATTATACAGGTCATTATGTTTACAAAACATAGATCGAATGAACATTTTTAATATTATGTGGGCCATCAGAGTCGATCTCCATCCGGATTACCTTCAAGCACCTGAGATAAAAACATGCAAAAATCATATCAGCGAATGCCGAGTGAATTCATAGAGTTTAATAAAAACCGTTATATAAAACAATCATTTAAAATCAGAACACAAGTATAATATCGGAAGTAAGTCCTCATATTGCTAGTCAGGCAATATATAAATCAAGCATACATCTTAAACCGTCCATGAGACCGTAGTCTCTATATTACCATGGTAGGTAATATATTCATCGTTAATAGCGTCGTTATTATGTATAGGATACATTTTTATTTGGATTAGGATTATTATTAGCCGCATGACATTGTTACCTTACTATGAAAACAGCGGGCCGCGAACCCGACAAATAGTATGCCCATCTAAGTTAGCGTGTCGTCACAAAAATCACGCTATGGAATCTTCTCATACATAAATTCACTTAACAATCAATGTGGTACGAAGGGGATCAACCGTCAAGGCGCGAACTAGGGTGATCGTCCCCAAATAGTACTATCAAATGCATAAGCGTCTACCAAATCCTGGTAGTTCACAATTCATGCTAATGGGACTTTAAGTGACATAACCTAACTACTAATAATCCTTTTAGTCTCGTTTATAGGGTCATAGCATCATTCGGGTCCATATCATTAAGCATACAATCGGGACTACTTGTGTTCTATTTTTATCAAAATCTAGCATGTTATCTCCCTCGCGGGTTTACAAATCATTTTATAAAACATTTAAAAAAAGTACGAGGCTATGAACTCACGTTGATAATGAAAGGCGGATTATCGGCTACGGGCGTGCTTCGGTCACGGAAACCTATATAAATAATAATCGGTCTTAGACTTTGTCCAATGTCTTTTATCAAAATAACAATATACATATGATGATTTTGTACATATGATGATGATCAAGTGGGTTTATACATCCTTGTTTACTCATTTTAGTGTTTACGTTTTGGTAACGTTTTACTAGTTTGCTAGTTTTACCTATTTATCTATTTAAAGTCCATTAAGCTTAGTATAAGTTCTTTAACTTGTTTTAATCCATTTTATACCTATATTATCAGTATATATACTTTCCATGTTGGGCCCAAATAGGTTAAGCCCAATAAGTTCTTTTTACAAGTATTTATCTTATTTAGTCCAATTATTAGTCCAATATGCTTAGTTAGCTCGTTAATGTCCGTATTTCTTATAGTTCGGGTTTTATCGGTTTTTACTTGTATTAGTTACTTATACATCAGTATATGACTTTTATAAACTTTACATTAGACGGGTTTGATCGTCTAAGTTTAATTTGGCGAAAAACGTAAATTTTACGGTAATAGCCGAAAAAGTCGTAAAAATCAAGTTTATAGTTTTTATTACTTATAAATATTATTCCACTACCATTTATGTAATTTATCCATTTAATTAACCTTATATATATTTGTATAAATAAGTTTTATAAGTTAGTGGGTTTCTATTTTACATTTTATACAATAAAATGTGAGTGCTTATATAATAATAATAAACATTAATTCTTAAAATCTGATTTTTATCTTCATGTTCACCATTTTTACCATATCTAGAGTTCTATAATGAATTAGAAGCTCATTTTTGGGTGACATGTTCTTCATATTATGTGCTACATTTAACTTAGTTATAGCTACTGCCCATTTTAAGTTCATTTTTCCTTAACAGTCCCTACAAAACTGCTTATTCAGATTAAAACACCTAACTTGTTTTGATCATATCTCACTCATTATATTGATTCCATTGCATGGCCAACTCTCACATGTGTATAACATCTTGTACTTACTGTAAATGGACCATAACATGCAATTTTATCAGTTCAAGTTTTAGTTATAACTGTTTTTATACAGCCAACTAAATAATCAAGATTTTAGCCTCATTTCTTATAGTTATTAACCTTTTTAAGCATATCTATCAACACTTGATCCCCACACAACATTTTTATCATCATATATACATCATATACATATACAAAATGAAATAAAATACATTTGTTCTTTACAAAGTAACAAGAGAAAAATGGAGAGGATGATCTTCTTTACCAACCAAGTGTATTTCTTGTTTTTTTTGGAAGACAAGAACATGATGAATACCACAAGTAACTCCAAGATCATCAAACACCAAGAACATATGTTGGGAAATCAGCCCTAGGACACAAGCAAATCACCTCCAATGTTGTTAATATGGCCACCAAATGATCAAGGCTTCAAGATAACTCCTTAATAGAGCTAGTAAACATGTGTTTCATGGCTAGAAAAGATCAAAAGGGGTGTTTGTTGCTTTAAAGTGGACGGCAAAGGGAGGAGTATTGAGAGAGTTTTGTGTTGATTTGCATGTAAGGAAATGGTGGAATGAAACTAGTTGCTAGTTTTGAGTTAGTGGGAAATGGAAGTAAGCTTAAAGAGTAAGCTATGCTTACACTTGTAAGCATTGAGCTAACATTATGCCACATCTAATGTGTGGTGTCATGTGTGTGCCGTCCAACATAGCTAGTGGGGTGGGACAATGTATTTTGTCCCATCTCACTAGTTTACGGGTATTTCTCGATTCTAGTTTTCTCAATTTGCGTGCCCTCGGGTCGTTTCACGAAAAACGTTTTTATAAATTATTAATCAACGTCACAAAACGAATCCAATAAAAATTGTCTCATCAAAAACGGAGTTCAAAAACGTAAATACGTAATCCTAAGGTTTCCGGTTTAGTCGTAAAAGACGCCAAATTATGCACGTAAGCCCAAATTTAAATTCTTAAATTGTGAGTTGGTCAACCAACACAAATATAAGTTTCAAAATATTATACGAGAAAATATTTCACTACCTGAAAATGTTAGATTGTCACAGTAAATCCGATCAAAAAACTCGCATTTCACACTCTGAATCATCTTGAATCAGAAAGTTAAGCAGGCAATCAAGATGGTTCGAACCTTTATTGGACTATCTCCGCCTTCTCAGTCTGGTAATAGATTTGTTAATTTTTAAATTATTGTTCAAAGTTTGTTTAGATACTTTTTATGCTTGAAAATAAATGCTATTTGTTAAAAATGCAGTATAATGCACTAGAGTTAGACTTAAGTTCATATGAATGATTAGGTTAGATGTTGTTCAAAATTTGATTAAAAGTGACTTTTTAAGCTTCAAAATCACTGCTATGTGTTAAAAATGCACTATAATGCTTTAGAATTAGACTAAGGTTCAAATAAATGATTTAGGATAGATGTTGTTCAAAATTTGTTTAAAAGTGACTTTTTAAGCTTCAAAATCACTACTATATGTTAAAAACGCACTATAATGCTTTAGAATTAGACTAAGGTTCATATGAATGATTTAGGTTAGATGTTATACTAAAATTTGTTTAAAAGTGGCTTTTAATGCTTCAAAATCATTGCTATGTGCTAAAAATTAACTATAATGCTCTAGAATTAGAATTAGGTTCATATGAATGATTTATGTTAAATGTTATTCAAAATTTGTTTGAATGTAAGTTTATATGATTGAAAATCAGAATGATGTGTTAAAATTTGTATTCTAATGATCTAAAATCCGAGTTAGGTTCATATGAATGTTTTCTGTTAGCTGTTGTTTAAAGTTAGATTAAATGTGAGATATCATGCTTGAAAAACACTATAATGTGTTAAAAATTGAACTCTAATGCTCTAAAATGCTAGTTAGATTCATATGAATGATTTTAGTTAGCCGTTGTCTAAAGTATGATTAAATGTGAGATTTCA
This sequence comes from Glebionis coronaria, assembly GCA_025667525.1. Classification (NCBI taxonomy): domain Eukaryota; kingdom Viridiplantae; phylum Streptophyta; class Magnoliopsida; order Asterales; family Asteraceae; genus Glebionis; species Glebionis coronaria. The sequence goes on from CM046876.1 coordinate 271,403,439, forward strand.
TACTTGAAAATCACTGTGATGTGTTAAAATTTGCACTCTAATGCTCTAAAATCCAAGTTATGTTGATATGAATGATTTATGTTAACTGTTTTTTATAGTTTCATTAAATGTGAGTTTATATGTTTGAAAATCAGAGTGATGTGTTAAAATTTGTACTCTAATGCTCTAAAATCCAAGTTATGTTGATATGAATGATTTAGGTTAGCTGTTGTCTAAAGTATGATTAAATGGGAGTTTTCATGTGTGAGACCCCCAAAATCTGACAAGGAACACGTAGGCAACATGGGGGTACCACGTCATGGTATAAGAAATAATAAAATACCGTTGACACAAGTTGACGTAATAAAGACATATACATTACATCAAAAACATCAGAGTTTTTTTTATACAAAGGTCCCAGAGTTTTATAAGCGGATAAATCTATTATTTATACATGGTTTTGTAATATATAGTTACCAAAATCGAAAATAAACTTCTGTGAGCTTTTACTAAAATCAAACTTTAAAAATAACACAGAAATCTCCAAGCTGCGAAAATATCCTGCGGGCTCCCATCCTTAGCAAAATTAAGCATTAGTATTACCTGAGAAATAACATGTAAAAAGGTCAACATAAAGCTGAGTGAAATTCATAGGTTTAATAAGTAGTGATGTGGAATACAAACATAAATTTTATAAGAATAGCAACATGATATGATTTAGTACCGTCGTACAAAATCATTAAAGATTAATTACTGCAATAGCTCACGACACCGAAGCTTTAACATAACAGTTTTACCCCTAGTAAGTATCTAGTCAAAATACTTAGGTAGTCAAATGTAAGTGCGTCAAGGTAATCGGGACGGGGATTGTCAATCCCAATAGATCCATCCACAACATTCGCGCTTGCAAAAATGTGAATTAACGGTTCATGATGTAGGGGCTTTTTGACTAAGGTACTAATGCAATAAGTAAATGTGTAATCTGGGGAAGCATACAGTTCTCGGATAGCAAACTAAAAGTTTTAAATGATTGTATTCCACGCATGTTATTCTCACCCCGCAATTTGTAACAAAGTATATAAGAAAAGGGGCTATGAACTCACCTTAAGCCGCAAGATCAAAAGATGCGATAGAAATCGACGGGAGAACCGAAAGTTTCTTAGGAACCATCTAGAAACGAATTATGCGTCTTAGGCATATGTGTAAAATGAAATGAATGCACATGATTATACTTGATTCATACAGATTAGGCATTGTACATAGGATTTTCAAAAGTCAAAAAGTCAAACTTCCCAAAAATAGTAAGTTCCCGACACTTTTAAAGACTCCGCTTCAATAGTTTTACTAATTTGGCCGAAAATTTATTCGACTTGCAAAAATCATAATTCTCAAATCGTAAATCGTTTAGACTACTTCTTTACATCCCTGGAATCCTAAAAGAGTCTACTTTTCTGTAACAATTATCATGAAACCATAAATCTCAGTTAAATTGGATTTATAATTTTAATACTACAAGTCAATCCTAAAGAAAACATGTGACTGATTTTTAAGGCTTACGGAAATGGGGGTAATTTGAAATCTACAAGTGCTATCAAAGCAAACTCAGTGGGAGGTGATAGCCCTCTGAGTTCTCTACATGGATCAAGAGCTCTTTTTAAAAGATTGTAGAAAAATCTTGAGTTATTACCCGTTTATCAGCGGTGTGCAAAATCAGACCCGTTTTACCACAAAAATCATAATTAAATAACCGTAATACATCTCACAATGAGCTTTCTTGATAAATCAAGCTAAGAACTGTATCTATGTCCATATATTTTTAACTAACTGTATAAACCCATTTAACATTTTCAAAATCAACCAAACATCACAGACCTTCAAAATTTATACCAAAATATAATCAGTCCACTAATGTTGACGTATCTCACAATCTATAAACCCTACAGTATTCAATCCAATTGGAGAAGTTAGATATAAGAGTCCTCTACAAGTTTCATTTTTGTCATTTTAAAGAGTTTAGTACAAATATTTCGAGTTATTGGCCATATACAGCAGGTGTGCAGAATCTGCGCACCTTCACCATTTAAATCATAACTAAATCATCGGACCTCGTCTCGGATTGAACGAGCCGGCAAAACGAACCTAAGACCTGGAGCTATCTCATACTATTTTTCTTTTAATTGTGAACCTCACGAAACATTTATAAAACAGCCAAACAACACAGGCCTATCAAAATCAGCAATCTAATCTATCCAAACACTAGTTTTAACCCATTTTAAATTCACCCAATCTCATACAATGCCATAATTAATCGAATCAAAGTATAAACATGCATATATGTGTACAAATATAGAGGATTAATCAAAACCCATGAATGATTATATAAAGAAATGAATGAAAATTAAAAGATTGAAAGTGCTTACAATTGAAGATGATGAAAAATTCAAGAACAACAATAATGAATATGAGATTACAATCTCAACCTCCAATTAAATTTGAAAACCCAATATTATCTCTAAAGCTTTATTACTTCAGCCCCGAGATCTATAAAAATAAAGATGTAGGTGACGATTTGGAGAGAAACTAACCACCAAATCAATGGAGGATCAATAAACCTTTAACTCCATCATAAAACTAGTTTTAAATTTTGTATGCAAATTCTGTTTGTGTTGTGATGGTTGCTCGGCAAAACAAGACACAAGAAGTGTGTGAATTTGTTAACTGTGATATTGAAAGAGTGATATCTATCTTAACATTCATTTTAGTATACACGTGTCCTTCAAAATTACAACACACAAGTGATATTGATGTATGAAACGTATACGTAGAATAAAAAAAATATTGTTTTATTTGTCTCGTATTTTTATAAAGCGGGTATTATCGAAACCCGATATTTTAAAAGTTACACAATATAAAAGATATGCGTAAAGCACGAAAAATAAACGCTCAATATAAAATAAAAACTTCGACATTCGGAGAGCGTTGATATTTTTTATAAATAAACGAGGGCTTATAATTTAATAAGCGTTAACGTGTCGCATAAAATAATGACGCCTAAAGGCTTATAAATTTTTTTTTACGAAGAATGCTCGTTAAATGAAAAATTAATATGACGTCAATAGAAAATAATTCTATGTTATAACGAGGATGTTTATGGAAACAACAGAATTTTGACTTCATATAGTCGAAATAGCCATCGGTTCTCGTTCCATCGAATCGGGTAAACTTTTTATAAAACACTTGTGAGTGCTTTTAAATCAAAAATTTTTATTTTAATAAATATGGAAAAATAAAATAAATTTTTAATAATTCCAAATAAATTATTTTAAATTGTTAGAAATATAATTAAAATACAATTTAATTTAAAATTCTTGAATTCTCAGGATTTACGCATGTAAAAGTAAAAGAAACAGGTTAATCATTATAAAATTAAAAGGTACGAATAAAAGAATAATTTAATTACCGAAAAAAAATACGAGTTCTCACAGTCGGCCCCCCTAAAGGAACTCTGGTCCCTCAGAGTTCAACTGGAGACGGAAAGAGACGAGAATTAATAAGGATACTTTGCTTATCAAGGTGTTTGGTGTTTTGAAATCATAACTATTAGTAAAGGAAAATTTTAACTATGCTACATTGGGATTAAACTGAAATTATATATTGAGTGAGTAAACAATCGCTATGTCTTTTATTTGATAAAGATGGTGTTCAAAGTAAAAGTCAAATATTTCAAATATTATTTTGACCGTCTTAAGAAATTTTGGATGATTGAATAAAATTATTGTTAAAACTCGGGTTTATGGTTACGATTAAAGAAAATAAAATTTCCATATTATTTAGAATCATTACAGAAATATAAATTACATCAGTAATTTCATTAACTTGGAAGTATGATAAAAAATTTCAAATACTTTAAAAGATAAGATATGTCGTCCTTTTAAGCACTAGTTATAAATCTAGCAAAGAGGATGTATAGATCCGACGTTTAACTTGAAACGGGTATTTTGGTAATTTCAACGCTTGGTAAAATGTGTAAAACGTTCTTAAAAGAATTTAGAATAATTAATAGAAATCCATAATGGTGTTTAATGCATCAAATAGTAAACAGGGGACACATTCAGTTTTCAAAGATGACAAGATACAAACGAATATGAAACAAATAATTGTCAGCAATTAGTATGCAAGCAATGACAGGAGGGAATAAAACAAAATTCGTACCAAATTCTTAACGAGCATGATAGAATAGAGGCATTGATGATAAAAATAATAAGCAAAGGATTTAGCAAGATTAATTCACGAGTGTAGTTGCCGTCACCAACAACGGCTTATTAAGTTCTCGGTGACACGATCGAAAGATAAAAGCCACAATAAATTTTCGAATCAAAGAAAGTTCTTAAGAAGTCACTTGAGAGTAATTCCAGCAAAATGAACAAAAATAGCAAAGACAGAGCGAAGTCGACACATGGTTAACACGAATGAATTTTGAGACTATAGAGTCAAAGACACATCATGACAAAATATACGAAATCATCGTTCGTATCCAGTCATAAATCATTATTCGCGTCCAGAGGCGTTTGAAGGTCTACCAAAGTAGATAAAGAAGGTTGGTTGATGAAGAAGCATAAAAAAACATGAGACTTCCAAGTCTGGCATCAATGATCAGTAGTTAGACGAGTGGTAGCGAGAATTATATCATGATAGAAAATGAGGTAACAAGTAAAACAAAGATTGTTAAGTAAAGAAATATGTGTTTGTAGGCACGTAATTCGTTCAAGAAAATATAAGGAAACATATGCGTATATCATGAACAGGTGCTACTCGCATAATATGTAAAAGTTTTCAAAAATTTAATTTACCTAACTTTTCAAAAAATTTGATTCTTGGTCAAATATTTAAGGTGACTACTGTTCGGCCTCGCATGGCTCCTTCTAAATTATGCATAGGTGATCAGGCCATGCATGATTTAGGACTAGCAATGCGATGCTCGGCTTCGTCAAACCAGTATTACATGTCATATATTTACAATATATATATGATACCAAAAATAGAAATCGGAATAATTACTGAAACTTTTCGCAAGTAAGTAATTGGCATGATGTTAAAATCAACAATTTTAATGTTACAAGAATTCTTTTATAAGATCTAGGTAAAATAATTCGTGAGAATACATCGTAAAAATAATATCAAATAACTTTATAAACTGACATACAAGTATTTTATAAAGCCCAGGTGGAACATTTTGTAAAGTTATTCGCAAACAATACCAGTTTAAATTTATATGGTGACATGATGATAGCTTATATAATAGCGAGTGGTTACACGAGAGTAGTAAAGAGTAGTTCATAAGAAAATCGATGAAATGGTTTCAATGTGATAAGGTTTCAAAAGATTTAGCCAGAATCGTCGTGAGACACCTGTCAAAAATGATGATGCAAGATGTGAAAATGAGAACTTCAAATCTTGACCCAAATCAGTGGTGCGATAGAGGAAAAGAAAAATAAAATGAAATGACAAATGAGTCATGTATAAGATAAAGGATAAAGGAATCCATATGCGTGTAGATAGAGATCCGGCTGAAGAAAAGAAATAGTAATACTTTAAGAACTATCCGCGGCCTACAACTGTGATCACGACCTTAGTTATTTGTTTTATTAAAGTATAAAACGTTTGTATCAAAATATTTTGTAAAAATTGAGATACATAAGTAACTTGTACAAGTAACCAAGTCTAAGTGAAAACATGACCTATACAGCTTACAATCTGTAGGAAATACATAAAATGAAAGTTAAGTGTCTTAGACTAAGATTCTCAAACAATTTGGAACCTGAAAACGCCAATTATACGTTAACCGTGACCTAATACGTAAAAAGTAAACAAAAGTCAAAGTATGACCCGAGTATGACTCAATAATGAAAAGTTGTAAAAATACATGTAAGTTACTGGAATACAACAAAATATGGTCATACAAACTTGTTTCGTCAAGCTATATAGCTTAGAACTCATTTTTATAAGTTTTGACTAAACGTATAGAAAATAGTCAACTTTTGGCTTCTCCGACTTGAGGCGAATTACTAATCATTAGACCTCAATTTCACTTCATTATGATGTTATACATCCTAAGTATCAGTAACGATCATCCCAAATCCATTCCATAAGGTTTAGGCTTGCTTAAGGGGCGTTTGGGTAATGAACTAGTTATTTACTCGCTTAATGAAAAAGTGTAGAAAACTCCTTTTCGCGAGGCTTAAAAATCCTATATAGACTCTTGGAAAAAATTTTACAAAATTCAGAGAAGTTATATACATAATGAAGTTAATATCTTGCGAATTTTAACAAAAGTTTTGAAGTCTAGATGCCTTTTTAAAAATAAAAACCAAAACGCATTCTGCGCGAAAAAGTCAAACTTTACAATCTGTATTTTGTATTTTTGAGGGTCAAATGCCCACTTTAAAGCTTCCGTTTCCGCATGGGTGACTAGAAACATTATTCCGGACAACTTTGTAGTTTTATCCGAAGGCTGAAAACACTTTTACGACACACTTATCCTTATGACAGCAGCGATAAAAGCATAATAATTTTTTTTTTAAAATTTTCAAATAAGTCAACAATACCCACTTATGTGTCAAAAACTTAAAGGTAGCTAACTGACACTAAACTTTTGCATCAAAAGTCAGCATAATATGTTTCTCAAATGTTTCAAGTGATAAATCTTGGCTAAACACCCGTTAACCATACCAAGCACGCTAAACCAAACACTAGTTTAGGTCGGTTGTTCCCTATTAGACTAGTTTCTAAAGTGCGTGCTATTTCTTCGTTATGAAGAGATAGATGATGAACCTTATACCATCGGAAAGGTATTTTCATACCCGACATACCTAGCTATATGAATTTATCTCAGTTTTCAAAATGTGGAAAAAAAAAATCATTCTTAGAAAAAGGTTAAAATTTTAGAAAATTGGTTATAAAATTAGCGATCACCGTTTTAGTCATAAAATTCAATTGATGATGGCTATTAACGCAAGCTCAGCGGCCAAGATTAGCTTATAATGTCTACTAACTTCCCAAGTAAAAAAAATAAGGGTTAAATGGGTCATAACATATATCAAAACACCAAGCATACATGCTGGTCCATAATGGGTTTTCAACCATATTTCGGTTATAACTTCTTCATTTTAAAGAGTTAGAAAGTGAATTTTATACCGAAACCAACCTTGTGACATTACCTTTAAACCAAGACCTTAATAACTCAGTTTGAAAAAGTCTTATTTTGCTGAAATAAACCCCAAACTTGATGTCCTAAAATGGTCACATCAAAACACCTCTAAACATTAATTTCAACAACATAAGTTAGCTTTCTATGAATCCTAATACCATCCTAATGTCATACCATTAATCACAAATCATCCAAGAACATCAAAAACAGAAAAATCATCAATAAGAATAAAGATTAAAACGAAATTGGATCAAGATAAGAAATCTTACAATCGAGGTGGAAATTTACAAAGAATATTATCAAGAAAGGAATGGATTATGAACTAGTCGCACTCCTGGAGTGAGGAGGTTTAATAAAGGGAATGATACAAGTTTATAGAAGTAGAATTATATTCCAAACAATCGCCACGTATTAGAGGATATGAATTACAAGATGAAGATGGTGTTTCCAAGGTACAAACGAACGTTGTAATTCAAACTTGAAACGTATAATGACCAATGAAATAATATTTAATCGATATACGAGTGTCGTGTAAGACGGTAGCGTAAAGGTAAATAAAGGTTACAAAAACCCACGATATATTCAACACAAATTTAAGGAATGCTTCGAGATGTGTGACTTACACGATGTCCTTTAGTCTTTTCCTGGGACACACTGGACCAATGGTCTATAGACTAGACATCCATTCAAGAATGGTCGGAAAACAAACTGGATATCTAAATATATAGCTTAAAGAGGTTTAACGGTGAAAGTAACACGTACAGTAGTAAAATGAAAATCGGAAGTTTCATCGAAAGCAACACTTACTTAATCCTAAACAATGGTATCATGAAAATACACACAACATGTAACAGTGAGTTGAGAAAACTGGCGGTTCAAAATGAGCGAGTATATGAGGTCAATCGTATCACGCATAAACAAAATAGAAATAGTACTCAGAAAAGTGAGTATGAAAAGTCGGCAGCATATGCACCCCGAATACGAGTATGTAATGTCATAACAATTTAAAATTATTGCAACAAGATCAATTCACAAAAATAAGAATCCAGCTAATGCGGTAAGGGCATATGTAATCACAGTAATATCCAATGCTAATTCATGAAACACAAAGGATTTGGAAAGAAATATTAATTATCGTCATTAGGGTAATGTAATATTTTAAAATGTAATCAAGAAATGAAATACTACAACGATAATTTAAAAGTAAATAATAAGCATTAGAGAATTACCCGCGTAGATATCGAACAACAATGGTAGATTCTGTGTTTGACACTTAGAAACATGAAATATATTAACTTTCGGTTATAGACTAAGTTTTGAAAACGACTCAGTTCCCTATAACTAACGCTCTGATACCAATCTGTGAGACCCCCAAAATCTGACAAGGAACACGTAGGCAACATGGGGGTACCACGTCATGGTATAAGAAATAATAAAATACTGTTGACACAAGTTGACGTAATAAAGACATATACATTACATCAAAAACATCAGAGTTTTTTTTATACAAAGGTCCCAGAGTTTTATAAGCGGATAAATCTATTATTTATACATGGTTTTGTAGTATATAGTTACCAAAATCGAAAATAAACTTCTGTGAGCTTTTACTAAAATCAAACTTTAAAAATAACACAGAAATCTCCAAGCTGCGAAAATATCCTGCGGGCTCCCATCCTTAGCAAAATTAAGCATTAGTATTACCTGAGAAATAACATGTAAAAAGGTCAACATAAAGCTGAGTGAAATTCATAGGTTTAATAAGTAGTGATGTGGAATACAAACATAAATTTTATAAGAATAGCAACATGATATGATTTAGTACCGTCGTACAAAATCATTAAAGATTAATTACTGCAATAGCTCACGACACCGAAGCTTTAACATAACAGCTTTACCCCTAGTAAGTATCTAGTCAAAATACTTAGGTAGTCAAATGTAAGTGCGTCAAGGTAATCGGGACGGGGATTGTCAATCCCAATGGATCCATCCACAACATTCGCGCTTGCAAAAATGTGAATTAACGGTTCATGATGTAGGGGCTTTTTGACTAAGGTACTAATGCAATAAGTAAATGTGTAATCTGGGGAAGCATACAGTTCTCGGATAGCAAACTAAAAGTTTTAAATGATTGTATTCCACGCATGTTATTCTCACCCCGCAATTTGTAACAAAGTATATAAGAAAAGGGGCTATGAACTCACCTTAAGCCGCAAGATCAAAAGATGCGATAGAAATCGACGGGAGAACCGAAAGTTTCTTAGGAACCATCTAGAAACGAATTATGCGTCTTAGGCATATGTGTAAAATGAAATGAATGCACATGATTATACTTGATTCATACAGATTAGGCATTGTACATAGGATTTTCAAAAGTCAAAAAGTCAAACTTCCCAAAAATAGTAAGTTCCCGACACTTTTAAAGACTCCGCTTCAATAGTTTTACTAATTTGGCCGAAAATTTATTCGACTTGCAAAAATCATAATTCTCAAATCGTAAATCGTTTAGACTACTTCTTTACATCCCTGGAATCCTAAAAGAGTCTACTTTTCTGTAACAATTATCATGAAACCATAAATCTCAGTTAAATTGGATTTATAATTTTAATACTACAAGTCAATCCTAAAGAAAACATGTGACTTATTTTTAAGGCTTACGGAAACGGGGGTAATTTGAAATCTACAAGTGCTATCAAAGCAAACTCAGTGGGAGGTGATAGCCCTCTGAGTTCTCTACATGGATTAAGTGCTCTTTTTAAAGGATTGTAGAAAAATCTTGAGTTATTACCCGTTTATCAGCGGTGTGCAAAATCAGACCCGTTTTACCACAAAAATCATAATTAAATAACCGTAATACATCTCACAATGAGCTTTCTTGATAAATCAAGCTAAGAACTGTATCTATGTCCATATATTTTTAACTAACTGTATAAACCCATTTAACATTTTCAAAATCAACCAAACATCACAGACCTTCAAAATTTATACCAAAATATAATCAGTCCACTAATGTTGACGTATCTCACAATCTATAAACCCTACAGTATTCAATCCAATTGGAGAAGTTAGATATAAGAGTCCTCTACAAGTTTCATTTTTGTCATTTTAAAGAGTTTAGTACAAATATTTCGAGTTATTGGCCATATACAGCAGGTGTGCAGAATCTGCGCACCTTCACCATTTAAATCATAACTAAATCATCGGACCTCGTCTCGGATTGAACGAGCCGGCAAAACGAACCTAAGACCTGGAGCTATCTCATACTATTTTTCTTTTAATTGTGAACCTCACGAAACATTTATAAAACAGCCAAACAACACAGGCCTATCAAAATCAGCAATCTAATCTATCCAAACACTAGTTTTAACCTATTTTAAATTCACCCAATCTCATACAATGCCATAATTAATTGAATCAAAGTATAAACATGCATATATGTGTACAAATATAGAGGATTAATCAAAATCCATGAATGATTATATAAAGAAATGAATGAAAATTAAAAGATTGAAAGTGCTTACAATTGAAGATGATGAAAAATTCAAGAACAACAATAATGAATATGAGATTACAATCTCAACCTCCAATTAAATTTGAAAACCCAATATTATCTCTAAACCTTTATTACTTCAGCCCCGAGATCTATAAAAATAAAGATGTAGGTGACGATTTGGAGAGAAACTAACCACCAAATCAATGGAGGATCAATAAACCTTTAACTCCATCATAAAACTAGTTTTAAATTTTGTATGCAAATTCTGTTTGTGTTGTGATGGTTGCTCGGCAAAACAAGACACAAGAAGTGTGTGAATTTGTTAACTGTGATATTGAAAGAGTGATATCTATCTAAACATTCATTTTAGTATACACGTGTCCTTCAAAATTACAACACACAAGTGATATTGATGTATGAAACGTATACGTAGAATAAAAAAAATATTGTTTTATTTGTCTCGTGTTTTTATAAAGCGGGTATTATCGAAACCCGATATTTTAAAAGTTACACAATATAAAAGATATGCGTAAAGCACGAAAAATAAACGCTCAATATAAAATAAAAACTTCGACATTCGGAGAGCGTTGATATTTTTTATAAATAAACGAGGGCTTATAATTTAATAAGCGTTAACGTGTCGCATAAAATAATGACGCCTAAAGGCTTATAAATTTTTTTTACGAAGAATGCTCGTTAAATGAAAAATTAATATGACGACAATAGAAAGTAATTCTATGTTATAACGAGGATGTTTATGGAAACAACAAAATTTTGACTTCATATAGTCGAAATAGCCATCGGTTCTCGTTCCATCGAATCGGGTAAACTTTTTATAAAACACTTGTGAGTGCTTTTAAATCAAAAATTTTTATTTTAATAAATATGGAAAAATAAAATAAATTTTTAATAATTCCAAATAAATTATTTTAAATTGTTAGAAATATAATTAAAATACAATTTAATTTAAAATTCTTGAATTCTCAGGATTTACGCATATAAAAGTAAAAGAAACAGGTTAATCATTATAAAATTAAAAGGTACGAATAAAAGAATAATTTAATTACCGAAAAAAAATACGAGTTCTCACATCATGTTTGAAAATCAATGCGATGTGTTAAAATTTGTATTCTAATGTTCTAAAATCCGAGTAAGGTTCATATGAATGTTTTCTGTTAGCTGTTGTTTAAAGTTTGATTAAATGTGATATATCATGCTTGAAAAACACTATAATGTGTTAAAATTTGAACTCTAATGCTCTAAAATGCTAGTTAGATTCATATGAATGATTTTAGTTAGCCGTTGTCTAAAGTATGATTAAATATGAGATTTCATACTTGAAAATCACTGTGATGTGTTAAAATTTGCACTCTAATGCTCTAGAATCCAAGTTATGTTGATATGAATGATTTATGTTGTTTTTTATAATTTCATTAAATATGAGTTTATATGTTTTAAAATCAGAGTGATGTGTTAAAATTTGTACTCTAATGCTCTAAAATCCAACTTATGTTGATATGAATGATTTAGGTTATCTGTTGTCTAAAGTATGATTAAATGGGAGTTTTCATGCCTGAAAAACAATGCAATGTGTTAAAATTTGGACTCTAATGCTCTAAAATCTGAGTTAAGTATATATGAATGATTTAGTTTTAATGTTGTTCAACATTTGATTAAATGTAAGTTTATATGATTGAAAATCAGTATGATGTGTTAAAATTTGTATTCTAATGTTCTAAAATAGGTTCTTATGAATGTTTCCTGTTAGATGTTGTTTAAAGTTTGCTTAAATGTGAGATATCATGCTTGAAAAACACTATAATGTGTTAAAATTTGAACTCTAATGCTCTAAAATACGAGTTAGATTCATATGAATGATTTTAGTTAGCCGTTGTCTAAAGTATGATTAAATGTGAGATTTCATACTTGAAAATCACTATGATGTGTTAAAATTTGTACTCTAATGCTCTAATATTCAAGTTATGTTCATATGTATGATATTAGTTAGCCGTTGTTTAAAGTATGATTAAATGTGAGATTTCATACTTGAAAAAACACTATAATGTGTTAAAATTTGTATTCTAATGCTATAGAATCCAAGTTAGGTTCATATGAATGATTTAGGTTGGCTGTTGTCTAAAGTATGATTAAATGTGAGTTTATACGTTTGAAAATTAGAGTGATGTGTTAAAATTTGTATTCTAATGCTCTTGATTCTGTGTTAGGTTCAACTGAAAGATTTATATAGACTGTCTGTAAATGAATAGAGTGTGTGATCTTTTCAGGTATATCTCCATCAGTTAAAAAGACCAATGAGAAAAAAAATAAACCAACGGAAAACAGTGATTCGGATTTTGAAGAAAATACTTTCGATAAATATAAGATAGAAAAAAGGAAGATAAGGGGAAAAGGCTTGCAGTAAGAAAAGATTCTGATGTATATTTTCAGTCAAAAAAGAAGGAAAAAACAAAAGATAATATGATCGTTTGTTATCCACAAGCAATTCAACAAAAGAAGCCAAAAAAGGTTGATCAGGAAACAATAAAATATAGAATGTCACCAAGAAATCTCCAAAAGGTCCTAAACAACTTAAGCCCTCAACAAGACAAGCGTGTTCGAGAAATGGGATTTGGTGATTTTCCTAAAAACTTCAACATATATTATATCCCATCAACCTTAGGTCTGTTTTTAGCTACCAATTTTGATTCAGAAACACACACTCTAGGAATGGGAGATGGTAGGAAGATAAAGTTTACCAAACAACTTGTGCATGATATGCTTGGGATACCAATGGGTGATATCCCTGTTGAAACTCTAAAATAAAAAAATCTATTAGAGCCTACGACTTAGAGATGGAGAAGAAAGGTGAAGCATATTGTCGGTAATGATAAAAAAATCGGAGTATCAAAATTGGAATCATTTTTGTCTGAATACGAAAAAGCCAATTGGGTATTTGATGTTGGTTTCCTATCACTGTTCTTCTCAATAATCGGAGAAGGTAACAAAGATGGAACGATAAATGAGAGGCTTATTCCATGTATTGGGAATAACACTGATAGGATTAAAAAAATGGATTGGTGCTCATATGTATTAGAGTGTTTGGTGAGGGAATGCACCAGTTTTGATTCAAGTAGCACCTTCAGTGGACCATTGGTTTTACTCACAGTAAGTACTAATTTAAACTTAAATGCTGTAAATTTTAATCTTAACTGCTATAAATTTTTTACTTAAAATGTTGTAAAAATTTACTTTTTAGTTTATTAAATTTTACATAAATTTTCAACAGCTAACTACTAAATTTTTTTTTTGGTGCAGCTTGTGTATTGCAATTCGACTGTGTGTAAAAAGGTAAAGGTCGAAAAAACAGTCCCTACGTTCAAAGCATGGAATCATCAATTGATGAAAGCTAGAGAATCTCTTGAACTTAAGAAAGGAGGTTTTGGACGTTTAGAAATCGTTGATGGTTTAGAATGGATTGAGCCAAAGAAGAAAGATACCAAAAAAAGAAATTAGTGAATTTATCAGGTATACATAAAATATAAAATAAATATATTCTTGAAATTTTGTTATTATATAATAATTTATTTTGTTGATGTTGTAGAAGATGAAGAAGAGTTTTCAGAAGAAGAACTTGAAGAAGCTAAAGATTTTTCATCTAAAACTTTTAAGGTAATAATTTTGAATGAAATATATGTTACGTAAGATGATTTGGTTAAAAAATTAACTAAAATTCAGTAAATTTTCCGGTCTTAAGGCTCACATAATCAAAAAATATTTGATGCATGTGGCTCACTAGGAACAAGCTCGAAAACCTAGTGGGAGCCTTTTGATTCCCCATATTGGGAAGACTCCTTCTTTGTAATGAGGATTAAGAACTCGGTTGTTTGAAAATGATAGTTATGATGTTATTTTTTAAAAGTTATGAAAGTGATTTGGCAAAAAAAACAATTTAATGCATTAAACTTTAAATGATTTTTTATATTATAGGGAATGTGCGATACTGTAAAAGCTAATCTACAGCAAGCAATTAAGCTGATGGAAGATTCTGATAGAAAATTGGATCTTGCTTATAGATACTATCCTGATTCCGAAAGGTTAAAAAAACTTGTAAATCATAGAAATAAAGTTTTCACAGTTTATTATAAACATAAGCAAGGTGATGTGGAAGATGAAAATGATGATAGTGAAAAGGGGAATGGAGATGAGGATGATGAAATTGATGGTAGTGAAGACGGGAATGGAGATGAGGATGATGATATTGATGATGAAACTGACAATGATGATGGATTAGATGATGACAAAGAAGATGACGATGATGATGCATTAGATGATGATAATGATGCAGTAAAGGGAAATGTTGATGATCAACATGATGATGCAGAAAAAGGAAATGTTGAGGATCAACATGATGGTATGTCTATAACCTTCAAATTATATTTTTCTATGTTCTACTAAATTTTTTTTTGGTAATAATATAACTACAATGCTATAACATTATTACGTTAATTTGGTAAGGTTTGCAATTTAAAAATTCTAACAATGTAAAAATATGCAGATAATGGCGATGATGAAAAAAAGAATAAAAAAGGTGGTGACGATGTAAATGAGGAAAAGAAAGATGAGCATGATTGTAAAAATGCTGGAGAGGGGCCTCAAAACTGATTGCAGGGCAAATAATGGGCATGGTACCATTTGATTATACTTATTTCACTCAGACAACTCCTCCAGAAACACAATCTTCAAATGAAACTAATAAAAATGCTCGGATAGCTTATGTCGTAGAAGAACCTTCAGAAGATAGTGATGAAAGTTTGTTGAGTTATCTAAACACTAGACTTCCCACAATAGAACCTTTATCACAAACGAAGGAAGACGAAAAAGGATATCAAATCAACAAACGAAGAAAGATTGATGTTGAAGATGATTTGGGTATCTTGGGTGCTAAAGTTGTTGATTTTGATGTAGGTCAACCAGGGTTGGATGCATTTGATTTGGTTGACAATATGACCGATAATGTTTGGACTTGTACCTCAGATGTTTTAGAAAATCTCAACACTCCTTCCTTTCGTCCTAAATCAAGAAATCTGAAATTAAGCCTAGTACGAAACAATGAAGGACATTTTGAGGCAAGAAAAATGGATGAAGGAAATACAAGTGCCATAGAAAAAAGTGTTGAAGCTCATGAAGTTGCTGAATTGCCTCCAAAAACATCTATTGAAGCTAATGAAGTGGCTGAAGCAACTGAAATTCTTGAAATTGCTGGAATGGCTTCAATACTTGTTAATGCAGTCCAAAACACAGACACTAAGACGCCAATGTTCACAAGTAGTGTTACAGATAAGAATTCAGAAAAAGGCAAAGAGAAAGTGGTTAGTATTGCAGTTCCAGAACCCTAAAATGAAAGTGATTTTAAAAGGCCTATCAGAAGTATGAAAAGAGGCGCTGAAGTATTAGAAGATGCGGTTTAAGGATAGACTCAAGTGAAAAGTTGTCAGCATATCACGAGAGGAATTTCATCCAGCCATACCATTTACTGAAGATGAAATAAAGGTTATAGAATATGTATGGAGTGGCAGTTGTCCTAAAGGGTTAGTTTTTACTGCATTAACCTTTAATAAAGTAACTGAATTGCATATTATAGATATATTTTTGTTTGTTTGTGATTTGGTAAAAAAAACTGAATTCCTTTTATAATGCGCAGGGAATTTATATTCAGTGGATTGGGCATAATAATTGAATGTATATGGTTCTTGAGTCTTTATCCAAACATCCTAATTTCATCAAATATTCTTGACTTATGGATTCTTGTTCTGGCGTATGAGGAGACACTCAAATCGAGCGTCTCATTTAACTCAAATTTGTACTGCAGTACAGGAATGCTGGTGAGTTTTCTTTGTCTATATATATACTTAAAAAATTGAATTTCTATAGGTTGAAATATTTTATATTTTTTTGTGATTATATTCAGCCTCCCGCTCTGGTTGAACTGAAAATGGATGAAGAACACCTGAGAAAAGTTTTTGATGATAACTTTGAGTCTGTTTTACAGAATTCAAAGAAAACAAATTTGGATAACATTAGTATGGTAAGTCATAAATAACATCTATTACTAATACTATTTAAAAATTATTTACAGCATTACAGTTAAATTTTTACAACATTACTATGTTTTAGTTAATAATTTTTTATTGAATTATCTACAGGTTATGATTCCTTGCATTCAGATGATAGGTGTTGTAAACCATTACTATTTATTATGCTTCAATATGATATCTGCTGAAATAGAAATCATGGACAACCTTGATGATGATTCTGAGGATCTTGATAACAGATATGGCCCTTATGCCATGACAATGATAATTTTTTGATTTATGAATCTCATTTAGATAAATAGATATGTATTAATAAATACTAGTTTTTTATAACCTTCAAAATTTTGTTATAATTTTTTTTTTTAAATATAACAGGTAAATTTTTTTTATTGCATTACATATTATTTTACAACATTAATAGCATTCTTGTATTTTTCCCAGATCAAATTATTCATTGCTTACCTAGAAAGTGTAAATCATCCAAAACATGCTGCATTCATGAAGGCCATCCCAAGAGTCTTGAAGATGACTTGGAGGACAAAAAAAATGTTGTCAACTGTGGTCTATTTGCTATGAGGCATATGGAGATGTACGTCGGTAAAGAAATATGGTTGATGACAATGCCAGATGAAAATTGATATCAAAAATCAACTATTAACACTCTCAGAGCAAAGTACTTAGCAAAGATTCTGCTGTTGCCTTGTAACCTTTGGAGAAGTGAGTTACTCAAAGCGGCGGACCAACATTGGAAGAAGCAACAAAAGAAACAAAAGATTAAAAGTGGTTTCAATGAGAAAGTTAATATTGGGCTCATGAGAAAGTTTGAAGCAAGAATAAAGAAGGAAATCCTTGGATGAAGTTTAATGAAATTATGTATAAACTTTTGAAGAATTTTATTATGTAAAGTTTACCCAAAACATAAAGTTTGTTTCTGTTGTAATTTTATTTCAGCTTGGCCTAAGTACATTGTAAATGCCACTATGTTTACCTAATATTTATTTTGGTTATCCTCTCATGTAATGCAGTAATTAACCTTTATAATTTGGTAAACTTCTAATGGAAATAAGTAGATTTTTAAGCATTATACCTTTATATTTAATATTTTTTAAAGAAATCTGATAAAATGGTATATTGATTTGATAAAATATGATAAATTTATATATTGATTTGCTAAAATATGATAAAGTTGTATATTGATTTGGTAAAATATGATAAAGTTGTATATTGATTTGGTAAATATTAGTAATAACCTTTCTAGAATGTCTCATTTATGATGAATAAACGACCACCTACCTATTAATCTGTTAAAATTAAATATTGATTTGGAAAAATCTATTAAAATTATATATTTATTTGGTATATATTACAAACTTTAGGGGCAAACTAGTAAATAACGAACAGAGAGCATCTCATTTATGGTGAATAAACACCCACGTATCTCTTATATTCATCACTTACTAAATATATCTCCAATATTTCTCTCTCCCCAAGTTTACATACAGTAGATCAAAACCAGATCAAAACCAGATGCATAAAATTTGAAATGCATCAATCCAAAAAGATGGTGAATAACAATCTGAAATCCTATACTCCTCCTCGTAAGCAAATTAATACCTCTATTTATTTATTTTCGATATTAGTTATGTTTATAACAATCTGATTCCAACTATCATTTCATGTATCTAGAAAATAGGAAAAGTGTTAGACTGATGATAAAACAAAGAGTAGATTATGGAAACAGTAAAAAAAGTCGCCGAAAAAATCTATAACTATATCAACCAGTAAGTGATTTATTCTACATCTTTATTTCAATGCGATGTGTTAAATTTTAGTTTTCATGCTTGAAAATAACTGTAATTTGTTAAAATTTGTACTGTAATGCTCTAAAATCCGAGTTAGGTTGGTATTAATGAATTAGGTTACATATTGTAAATATTTTGTATAAATGATTGTTTATATGCTTGAAAATCAGTTTGATGTGATTAAATTTGTACTCTAATGCTCTAGAATGTGATTTATGTTCATATGAATGGTTTATGTTAGCCATTGTCTAAAGTATGATTAAATGTGAGTTATCATGCTTGAAAAACACTATAATGTGTTAACATTTGAACTCTAATGCTCTAAAATGCTAGTTAGATTCATATGAATGAATTAGGTTACATATTGTAAATATTTTGTATAAATGATTGTTTATATGCTTGAAAATTAGTTTGATGTGATTAAAATTATACTCTAATGCTCTAGAATGTGATTTAGGTTCATTTGAATGGTTTTTGTTAGCCATTGTCTAAAGTATGATTAAATGTGAGTTATCATGCTTAAAAAGCACTATAATGTTTTAAAGTTTGAAGTCTAATGCTCTAAAATGCTAGTTAGAATTATATAGATAATTTAAGTTAGCCGTTGTCTAAAGTATGATTAAATGTGAGATTTCATACTTGAAAATCACTGTGATGTGTTAAAATTTGCACTCTAATGCTCTAAAATCCAAGTTATGTTGATATGAATGATTTAGGTTAGCTGTTGCCTAAATTATGATTAAATGTGAGTTTTCATGCTTGAAAATCACTACGATGTGTTAAAATTTGTACTATAATGTTTTAAAATCCGAGTTAGGTACATATGAATGAATTAGGTTACAAATTGTTCATAAATATTGATAAAATGATTGTTTATATGCTTGAAAATCAGTTTGATGTGATTAAAATTATACTCTAATGCTCTAGAATGTGATTTAGGTTCATTTGAATGGTTTATGTTAGCCATTGTCTAAAGTATGATTAAATGTGAGTTATCATGCTTGAAAAACACTATAACATGTTAAAATTTGAACTCTAATGCTCTAAAGTGCTAGTTAGATTCATATGAATGATTTAAGTTAGCCGTAGTCTAAAGTATGATTAAATGTGAGATTTCATACTTGAAAATCACTGTGATGTGTTAAAATTTGCACTCTAATGCTCTAAAATCCGAGTTAGGTACATATGAATGAATTAGGTTACAAATTGTTCATAAATATTGATAAAATGATTGTTTATATGCTTGAAAATCAGTTTGATGTGATTAAAATTATACTCTAATGCTCTAGAATGTGATTTAGGTTCATTTGAATGGTTTATGCTAGCCATTGTCTAAAGTATGATTAAATGTGAGTTATCATGCTTGAAAAACACTATAATGTGTTAAAATTTGAACTCTAATGCTCTAAAATGCTAGTTAGATTCATATGAATGATTTAAGTTAGCCGTTGTCTAAATTATGATTAAATGTGAGATTTCATGCTTGAAAATCACTGCGATGTGTTAAAATTTGTACTCTAATGTTGTATATGAATGTATTATGTTAGATATTGTTCAAATTTTGATAAAATGATTGTTTATATGCTTGAAAATCAGTGTCATGTGTTAAAATTTGAACTCTAATGCTCTATATTCCGAGTTACGTTTGTATGCATTATTAAGGTTGGTTGTTGTCCAATAGTTGATTAAATGTGACTTTTAATGTTTGAAAATCAATGCGATGTGTTAATATTTTACTGTATCTATAAATGAAATGGATGTGTAATGATTCATTAAATTCTTAAAAGTTGGATAACATTGTTAATTATTTACAGGTGAAAGCAATGAAAGACTCTCAGAACCAGAGGGATTTAATACAAAAGAAGTATCTTCCAAACGAAAAAAAAATATGTGTTAAAAACAAAGTTACTGGTAAAAGAGCAGCAGCTGATGACATCCCAACTGATGAAGGAAGAAGCCAAAACAAAAAAAAAGAAAAAGGTTGCAGCAGTTGATATTCCAGATTCAACTGAGGTACTTGACGATGCTGAACAAATTCAATCAGACAATGTTTATACATCAAAGACATATGCTCCAACTGCTGTGGTAGAGAAGGTAGTGGTAGAGAAGGTAGCTGAAAAAGGTAAGATGATGAGAAATCGGAGGATTAATGCGAAGAAAGTGGTAGAGAAGGTAGCTGAAAAAGAAGTTGCTGAAAAAGAAATTGCTAAAAAAGAAATTGCTAAAAAAGGCAAAGCAGTCAATATTACAGTTTCAACTGAGGTACTTGATGATGCTGAACAATTTCAATCAGAAAATGTTGAGACATCAAAGACAGATGCTCCAACTGCTGTGATAGGGAAGGAAGTTGTAGAGAAGGTAGCTGAAAAAGGTAAGATGATGAGAATTCGTAGGATTAAATCGAAGAAAGTGGTAGAGAATGTAGATGAAAAAGAAGTTGCTGAAAAAAAAGTTTCTAAAAAAGGCAAAGCGTTATTTCCCAATATCGTCCCAAGAATGTCAGTGCGTCATTTGAATCTTTTGTTAAAAGCATGCACAACAAGACAGCTTAAGGTTATAGAAGAAATGGGTTTGGGACATTTCATCAATAATTTTGAGTATATGACGGTTCCAACCAAGATGCCATATTGGATTGTAGAAAACTATGATCTTGAAACAGACACTATAAAGATGAAGGATGAAAGAAGAATTAAAGTAACCAAGGAATTAATTTATGACATTTTGGGTGTTCCGATGGGTGAAAAGAAAGTTATCTCTCTACCTAGCACAACGTCTGAAGATAAGACAACTACAGATTGGAGAGCAACAACACCCTTTGCAGGAGATGATGCAGACAGGATAAATATTTCAAAGCTTGAAGATCATGTTGCTAGCTTGACCGAAACAGATTGGTTTTTCCAAGTCGGCTTTTTGGTTATTTTCTTCTCTTGTCTAGCTGAAGGGAACAAAGATGGCACTACAAATCAAATATTCATACCATCGGTAAAACGAATGGAAGAATTTCAACAATTTGATTGGTGCGAGTATATTTTTGACTGTATTCGATCAGAGATCCAGGATTGGTCACCAGGAAAAACCTTTGCTGCTTCCACAGTAGTATTGGCGGTATGTTTTTTATAGCATTAACTAATAATGTATCATTTCTTAAATATGATGCAATAAATTTTGAAATATGATGCTAATATATATTTTTTCTTTTTTAGCTTATATACTGTAGTTTAACAGATTCGCCTGATCTAAAAGTGGAAAGAACATCACCTGTATTCAAAGGTTGGAGTACATACTTGCTAAAAAAAGAGAAGCACAAGAAATAGAAAGTGGAGGCTTTGGTAAACTTCCTATATTCAAAGAATTTGAATATATTGAACCACCAAAGATCAAATTGAAGAAAAGGAAAAAACGAAATAATCTACTAGGTAAGTTAAAATCTTATATTAAAAAAATATAGATATATGGAATCATATGATTATTTCTAATATTAGGTTTGATCATTGTGTTAACAAAGGGTGGAAGTACTAGCCGAGAAGAGAATCTACAACAGTTCAAAGAAAAAACTATTCAGGTAATCATCAAGTCTCTTCTGTATTATTAAGTTAAAATATAAGTTCCATATCTTGATGCATTAGTTTAGAAATTTTAATGAATCAAAGTTAGATTTTAGTTAACATAGACTATTTTGCAAAAAATAAATCATCATATTTTTACTGAATAAAAGTTAAAAAGTTTAATGCATCAAACTCATTTTTTAAAATAATTTTTTTTAAAAAGAGAGGAAAAGTTTAATGCATCAAAGTTATCTTTAGCTAACAATTTATCTTTTTTTTGAAAAACAAACAGGATATGAAGGTTTTCTAAAATGATAACCTCATAAAGCTTATTGAAATGTTTGTAATCCTAAAAATAGAATATCTTACTGCAATAAAGATTAAAATTTCAACAGATCATAGCTTATATATATATATATTTAACTTAATTTTATATTATATTATATTTCTCAAAATAATACAAGCATATATAATTTAAAATATGTTAAAAAGTTTAATGCATCAAAGTTATGTTTTACTAACATTTTTTTTTTCAAAAACACACATGATATGAAGGTTTTATTGAATCATAAGCTCATAAAGCTTATTCAAATGTTTGAAGATCATGTCGAGAAGCTAAAAATAGCATTGAATGAATACCCAGTTGACGATGACTTCAAGGAGATTGTTCAAAAAAGAAATACATTCTTAAAGAGAATGTATAACGATGATGATTCTTTGAATCATCAAGATAAGAGTGATGTAGATAGAGATAATGTATTGAATGAAGTTGGTTTGAATGAATCTGAAGAAGAAGGGATGAATGAAGGTGATGACGCCGATGAGACAAATATTACTGAGCCTGTTGGGAATGTGGAAGTTGGAATGAATGAAGGTATAGACGCCAATGAATCTGGTAATGTTGAGCCTGTAGCAACGGATGAAGGGAATTCTACGCCAGACTCAACACCAGAATATGAAAGGCGGACAAGGTCAACAACCAAAGATAAAGCAGCAGCAGCATCACCTGCTAAAGGGGGAAAAATAAACCATCTATTGCCCCTAAAAAACAACAAAAGGAAAAGCAGGAGAAGCATCGCCCACTAAAGCAGGAAACACCTCTAAAAGTAAATGAACAATGACACTTCTCTAGTTTCTACTAATATTTTATCTTATATCGTATGTTTCGGATATTGAATGTCTGTAATATAACTAGAAGACCTTTAAAACTTGAATGTCTGTAGTATATTATAATCTAGTTACATATTTAAGTAATATGTAATAACTACATTTTATGCAACAATTCATCGCATCATAATGTTTATAAACTAAATAGAATTATATTCTATGATATACTACTTAACTAAAGAGTGCAAACTAGATTATAAAGAAATATTAAATCAGCTATTTTCTTTTTTTAATTTGATTTTTTGTCAGACAGATTGTTTAAATGCTGAAATATGTTCTGAAGTGTACGATAAAGATGTCAACGAGAGATCTATTGTCATTTATGACGATTCATTCCTTGAAAATCAATCGCAAACACTATTCTTTGATAGTGAAGAAGAAGAGATGGAAGTTGATAGTGAAGAAGCAGAGATGGAACTTGACACTGAAGGTGGAATGCAAGATGATGAATTACCAGATGAAAACCTGGGAGCATATGAAAGTAAATGAAAAACAAACACTTTCTTATATTGATTATTAATTTCACTACATCATAGTGATTTGAAACTAGTAATGCACTGTTTAACTATAATGCATGACTAGATAAAAAACACTATGATGCAGTAAGAAGTAACTATGCTGTAGTAAAACAAGTTATTCTATTTTTTTCAAAAAAATTGTTGTTTAATTTCTTCTTTTAATAACAGGTTCTAAAAATCTCAAAGAAGCTGGCTTTCCTACAATTGGAATGGAAAATATCAAGAGTTTAATGACCGATTTTCCTTCAATTGAAGAAGTGAACAAAGAGTATTTTGACTACTCCGTTTCGAAACTACCTTTCTTAGCTGAATCAGAAGAGAGTGTGTCAAAAAGTTTCTTAATTGCCGAGCCACCAAAATGTCTACAAATTCAGAAAAAGTGAATTATAAAAAGTTTACATAGTATGAAATTGCGGTTACCGAAAAACAACGCAAGAGAGGTTAAAGGTAAAACACCATTGTTTGTTTCTGAACAACATGAAGAATATAAAGAGATTCCGCTATCTGGTCGACTACGAACTAAAGGAAACAAAACAACTTTTGATGATATAAGGGATAAATTAATGAAAAAGAATGTCGGAAAGTTGTAATGCATGAATGAAAAATCAAATGATGAAGATAAAGGCAACAAAGAAGGAGATCTGTTAATTGCTGAAAGAAATAAGATAGACAAAGATAAGCCTGAGCCTGTAAAAAGAAAAATTATTATGCATGCATCACCAATTAGCTGTATTGCTCCACCAATTGATATGGAAAACGAAAAACGTCAAGTAAAGCTGCCTCCTTCTTTAGTGTCTCCATATTATCAACGGAAAATCATATTGGGCCAACCAATATCAGAAGATGGAAAGAAGATTGTTGAATACATATGGGGTAATAAGACACCTGAAGGGTAAGTTCTTAATTATTACATAACATATTTTTTTCACAGCATCAATATTATATATTTACTGCATCAATTATATGTAAATTATATCACATAGTAGTTATTTTTTAAGCATAAAAAGTCACTTTTAAACAAACTTTGATCAACAGCTAACCTATAGAATTATATGAACTTAAGTCTTATTTTAGAACATTATATTGCATTTTTAACACATAACCTTATATGAACTTAAAATATGAAACTTAAATCTAATTCTAGAGCATTATAGTGCATACTTAACACATAGCATTATATGAACTTAATTCTAATTCTAGAGAATTATAGTTTATTTTTAACACATAGTATTAATTAAAACTTAAGACCAGTTAGTTATTTATTTAATCTTAAATATGAACTTAAGTGTAAATCTAGAGCATTATATTGCATTTTTAACACATAGCAGTGTTTATCAAACATAAAAAATCAATTTTAAAACAAAAATTGAACAATATCTAAACTTTGATCAATAACTAAAATAAATCATTCATATGAGCATTAATAAAAAAACTAAACATACAAACCATCTCGATTCGCTGATTAAATTGTCTGATTCTAGATGATTTCGTAGGTTTGATTCAGTAGGTTTGGTATCGCAGCATTATATATATTACCTTGTCTGAAATATTGTATAGTGAGGTTGTTTCCAAGATGAATAAAAGAGTTGGAGTTGAAGGTGTTTTTTTCTTGAGCCTGTACCCTGAAATTGAAATTGCTTCACTCATATTAGACTTATGGTCTATTGTTCAAAATCACGAGGAACAACACAGAGACAAGCTATCAGACGATGGAAATGTATATTGTCATACAGGAATGCTTGTAAGTAATTCAATTATATAATTTTTTTATACATAACGTTTTACATTATGATATACATAACGTTTTGCATTTACTAAAAACAGTCTAATTACACTGTTGATTCGGGGAAGACTATTGAAGAAAGAATGGAAGTTTTTGATCAAAATATTCGTTTGGTTTTAACTGAAGCAAAATGGAAGAATTTTGACGATGTTCATTTTGTAAGTAGATAAATTATGAGAATAAAATGATATAATTGTGATGTTCTATAGAATGAATTTGATTAATGATAACAAAAATATCTACAGGTATTCTTTCCTGCAATAAAGATATCGGAATATTCATCAAACCATTTCTATGTAATCTGTTTCAATATGAAGACCGCTGAAATAAATATAATTGATAACATAGATGACGGCATCGATGATATACTAACAAGATATGGTTCTTTCCCATATGCTCTGGTAAGTGTACTTTTATCTAATACTTAAAGCATTATGGTGCTATTTTTGTAACATAAAACTTATTTGTTTACATTCCTATACCTTGTGAATAATATTGATAATTTTACTACATCATTTTTTTAAAATAGTGCATTACAATGCTGTATCTCATACATTTTATTTTAAATTTTCACAGATTGATTCTTTTATAAATTACTTGGAGAGACAACATCATCCAAAATGCGCTGACTTTCTAGTTTCTGAGCCTAGCATTATTAATTTTGATTGGAAAACAAAATCCAATACTGTCGATTGTGGTGTATTTGTTATGAGGCATTTAGAAACATATCTAGGTAAAGGAAACTTTTTACATCCTTTGAAGAAAGAAAGAACAATTCAGAAAGCACAATTGAAGATGCTTCGTGCCAAGTACTTGGCCAAAATCCTTCTCATGGACTTTAATGTCAAAAAAGCAAGTTTGTTGAAAGAAGCACAAGCATACTTCAGGAAGAAGCCAAAAATTTCAAAGATTATAAAGGAGCATGATGTCAGATATGATAAAGCCTTGTGGAAGAAATTCAATACTATTGTCGAGAAGACACTTGATAAATAGAGATCTCAGTTTTAAATCTTTTGAATTGAATTTCTAATTGTTTTTTCTTCCAATAACTTGTAAACATGAAGGTTTTTCTTTACCAATTACCATATCATAATGAATATTTTTACTGCATTACTGTGTATATTTTACTACATTACTGTGCATATTATAGTTATATAAAAAAGTTATGGAATATGTATTGAGTGGCAGTTGTCATGAGGGATTAGTTTTAATGTATTAAAATTTGAAATTTTATTAAAGTTTTTCTATATCATTTGATAAAATTCTACTGAAATGCAGTAAAGTTAAATTTAACTGTATCATAAGATATCATAATGTATATTTTTAATGCATTACTATGCATATTTTACTGCATGATAGTTTAGCTATAATACAGCAGATGCAATTCATAAGATGAAAAAAAAGTTATAGCATGTGAATGGAGTGGAAGTTGTCATGAGTAGTTATTTTTTACTGCATTAATATTTGAAATTTTATAGCATTACTTGATAGATTACAAAAAATACAACATTTTATTAAAATTTTATCTATATGATTTGGTAAAACTCTACTGAAATGCGGTAGACGTTAACTGCATCACAATGCAGTAAAAGATATAACTGTATCATACGATATCGTATTGTATATTTTTACTCCATCATAGTTTATCTATAATACATTAGTTTTAATGCATTAAATTATACTGAAATGTAGTATAATAGATAAATTATATGTAAAATAACTACATCATAATGTAAATCATCAAGTATTAAAAGTCATTGCATCAAAATGTAAAAGTAACTGCATTACATTACACTTTTGAAAAAACCTAAACCTATGCATTTATTTCTAGACTTCATGTATCTCATTCTCATTTTTTTTACAATTTATTTTGAAGAATTTGATCCGAAGTATTTTTTAAAATGAAAAATATAAAAAAATAGAGTACTTATTTTGGATTATTTGATCTCAACCCAGATCTTCTAGGGTAAACAGCTTGATTGTTGGGAGAAATGTGTTGATTCGGAGAAACTTGAAGATTGGCTCTCTCAGACAAACCTGTGCAAGTTCTTTTATTATGTCCTGCTTTTTCACCACATATACCACAATTCCTCCTCTTACTAAGTTCTTCAGCTGTGACTTCAGTTACAGGCTTCAACCTAGAAAAGCATCCTGGACCTCTCGCTCTCCTAAGATTTGGATTTAGAACTTTATCATTCTCATTTTCAGGCTCATTGACACCCAGCAATGCACAAATCGCAGCTTTCTTATTCATTTTTGGGACCACTGGTACATCAATTTCTGCTTGCTTGAGCAACTCTTTCATCTTATCTTTGAAAATATGCAAATTATCAACCTTGTGCACCAACCGATCAATAGTAGATTCAAAAATATGATACAATTTTGTGACTTCAGTCTGCACTGCATCCGATACACCACTGACCATGCGACGAGCAGAACTTGAAGGCTTTACATTCTTTAACCACCGTTTATGTAAGTACTTTCATGGAAACTCCTTTACATCATTCATTCTGAGAACATAAAATGCATGAAGACAAAGAAGACCGTACGACTCGTAACGGTTACAGCTACACTCAAGCTTTATCTCAGACTTACAAAACTCAACCTATAATAATAAAAAAAAAGTATTAGGAGTCATATATACTGTTTTGCAAGAATATATAAACTGAAATGCAGTAAAATAATACATTTGCAGAAAACAAATACACTGAAATGCAGTAAAGATGAACATACCTGATAAATAGGAAACTCATCTGAACCCTTAAAGATATGATACTGGCTATCACGAACAAAATATCTTTCAGTGTTGCCATTTTCCACAACAGACATAGCAATACAATACTTGTATGAATTAAACATTTCATTTTGCACATCGAAGAAAATGGTTCTAGTAAATAACTTGCAAGCTTCTTTCTCCATTTGAAGGTCTGTTTTGAAAGCTGGCGTTTTATATCTTGAATCATGATCATTTTTCCTTTCAATATACCTTTGATATTCGACAGCAGTGTCATAATGGCTTAAGAATTCAATAAGAGTAAGACGTGGGTTGGTCCATTTTCCAAAGAAATGATTTTCACTTTCCGATCTTGAAGTTGTACGCATTAGACCAGCCATAGGAACATGCCTGAAATACGCATGTATCCAACTTTGCCTCAGATCAAACATGCCAGCCAACCACTTGTTCTCGCCAATATCAAATTCATTTATCATACAATTCCATTCTCTTTCAAAAACCTCAGGCGTAATTTGGTCTGTCCACACAATGTCAGAAATACGTCTCTTAAAATCTGTTCTGTTACATAGTTCAGTACCGACCTATAATAAAAAAGAAAAATAATTATAAGTAAACATGAAATGCATTATAGTGCATATTTACTGCATTATGGTGCATATTTTATAGGATTTTGGTCTGAAAAAATTTCTGAAAAAATTTGTTAAGATAAAATACCTTCGTGCCCAATTTCATCATAATGTGCCACATACAAAAGCGGTGAACTGTATTGCAAAAAACTTCAGGTATTGCAATCTTCATTGACGGATCTTGGTCTGTGATGACAAATTCTGGAGCTTTCCCAAATGCTTCTTTAAATTCTTTAAGCAACCATATGTAAGCTAACGCACTCTCATCAGCAAGCAAAGCAGCAACAAATGTAATACAGCGGTTATGATGGTTAATACCAGTAAAGGGAACAAAAACCATTTGATACCTACAGTTAAATAACATAATAACAAATTAAAAAACATAATGAAACTAAAAAACATAATTTTTGGAGATAAAAAAGAAAAAAAATTATACTTGTTAGACTGAAAAGTCGCATCAAAAGAAACTATGTCACCGAACGTAGCAAAGTTTCTGATACCTTCTTCATCAGCCCAGAATAGACCAGCCAAGCGATTATCAGGACCTAAAAAAAAGTTAGAAACTAATTATAAAAACTACTTGATAATATCTAAATGCATTAAAACATATGGTTATTTCAGTAAAAAAAATGAAACATCAAGGTTTATGTTTTAAGTTATAAAACATGATGCAGTAAAATCTAAAAAACAAATTTTTTCAGAAATTTTTTCCTAGAAAAAACTCAGATAATAGAAGAAAAAACATGATGCAGTAAAATCAGATAAAATTTTTCAGAATTTTTTTCCTAGAAAAAACTCAGATAAATTTTTTTTCAGAAATTTTAAGTTATAAAACATGATGCAGTAAAATCTAAAAAGATTAATTTACTAGAAAAAAAACTCAGATAATAGAAGAAATAACCACCTTTAAAATGTTTGACAAAAAAACCAGGGGAGTGAAGTTTCCGACTAATCAGCTTCTCTACAGCCATCTGAGCGTCTTGATCACGATTAAAAACAGTAATCTTCTTTTTTTCATTCTTGCAGTCATCAACTGTTACACCAACGTTATCAAACCCACCGTGAAGCTGTTTCATCAATCTAAACCCTATAGCAGGACCAAAATTTGCATTTGAAACTTGATAGAGGAAATGCTGCTTTGTATAACCCACATTCCTCGAATTCTTCATAAAAATCATGTCTCTTTCAGCTACAAGAGGGTGATTATGACCCTCTGTGAAACTAATAACCTCAAAGATTTTTCCTTTTTTTGTAATAAGAATTGACGCCAAACACCCACACCTAAACGTAGGCTTCCTCCTAATTTGTTTTTTCTTAATATCTCTATACCTTTGAAAATCACCACTACCACCGCCATCTTCAACTAGACCATTTTCTGGTAAATCAACATCTACGTTATCAACACTAGCTTTATCTTTAGGTTGAAGAAAACCTTCTCTACTACAAAGTAAATACTTTGTTGTCGGAATATCAGAACCTACTGTCTTGTACTCTCCACCTCTCCTAACATCAAACCCACCCTTTTTCCCATAAGCTACATAGAAATTGTATGCTTGATCAATTGAAACAAATTGACATCCTACTATAGGTACTTGACCATGTGGTAACTCATCAGGAAACTAAGTCCTAGTGCCATCTATACCAACTTTATAGTAACCTACATGATCTCTTACGGTAATTGTTTCATAATCATCTGCGGCTGCAAAAATAAAAAATAATAAAAAAGTAAGCTAGATAAATGATATAAGTTAAATAAAAAATAAAAACAAAAAAACCATAAAATGTTGAAAAATAAAAAAAACTATGAAGGATTCAGTAAAATATAAAACTTCTAACAAAAGCTAAAACCACAATTCAATAAACAATACCTATAATGCAGTAAAACAACCTTGACTATAAAATCAAGCCTATGAACATCAAATCACATATCAATCTCTATTCTGATCAATCTCAATTTTAATCAATCTCTATTTTAATAAATTCATGATATAATCAACCTAAAAAAAGTAATTCAGTAAAACATACCTATTATGCAGTAAAAACAACATCGACTATAAAATCAAGCCTATGTACATCAAATCACATATCAATCTCTATTCTGATCAATCTCAATTTTAATCAATCTCTATTCTAATAAATATCTGATATAATCAGCCTAAAAACAGTAATTCAGTAAAAAATACCTATTATGCAGTAAAACAACCTCCACTATAAAATCAAGCCTGTGTGCATCAATCACATATTAATCTCTAATCTGATCAATCTCAAATCTAATCAATATCTATTCTAATAAATATCTGAAATAAAAAGCTTAAAAACTGTAATTCAGTAAAACATACCTATTATGCATTAAAAAAACCTCGACTATAAAATCAAGCCTATATGCAGCAATCACATATAAATCTCAATTCTGATCAATCTCAATTCTAATCAATCTCTGATATAATCAATCTCTGATATAATCAACATAAAAACTGTTATTCAGTAAAACATACCTATTATACAGTAAAACAACCTCGACTTAAAATCAAGCCTATGTGCATCAATAACATATCAATCTCTATTATGATCAATCTGAATTCTAATCAATCTCTAATCTAATCAATATCTGATATAATCAACCTTAAAAATGTAATTACGTAAAACATACCTATAATGCGGTAGGGGGGACTTCTATCGAAGTTAAGTAGTCTTTTCCTTGTAATTGTCCTCATTTTAACCGGAAAATTAAATTTTTCGACATTTTTCAAAATTTTTGATATATTTTGGCCTATTAGTTTTTCCTTTTGTATAGTTATTTTCTTTCCTTATTAGAATAATTGTTTAAATAAGTGGTTTTAATTTTCAAACGTTGTGAATCTTTTGACTCAACCCGAGTTTACTTATCTAAGTTACTCTAGCTAGTATCCTTAACGTGTTTAAGTCAAGTTTTGCTAGGCTTTTATGTAGGGAGCTATAAAACGCGAAAGTCTTAACTCTCACGGGTTAAGAACAAGAACTTTTCGCAAGTTCCTATAATTGATCCTAGAGAGTCGTTTATCAAGGGAACTTTAAAATGCGATTTCTAAACTTGAAATAGTCTAAGAATTCGCAAGATCCTATAGGCGACTCGAAAACCCAAAACTTTGATTTAATAGGCTAAGCATCCACGAGTCTCATTCCTTGAGATTTTAAACTGTGGAGAACGAGAGATGATAGAGCCAATTATAAGTTCGGTATTCTTTCGTGAATTTATGTGAGTTAATTATAAGCCTATTCTCCCATCGCTTGCTAATAAATTTATCTGCTAATAAATAAGGTTGTACGATTTGAAAAGTTACTTAGCTTCTAGCCCAAGATCGTTTAAAAGTTGCTCGGTATGGATTAGAGTTCATAGCCAAGGCATAACTTATTGAAGCGGGATGCGAAGATTGGCGAGTCTGAAAAGGCCCTAACAAGGCATGAGGGCTATATTTTGTTGCTAAAGATCCAAAGTGATGTGAAGAATCATTTATCGAAAATCAATATGAAGGATCGAGACACACGACGAAAAGTAAAAACTCCCAAAAGTCATGGAGAAGTGTATCCGAAAAGACCCTAACAAGGTATGAGGATAAATAGATCCAAGTCATAAAAGGAGGCGGATCGTTGTATATCAAAGTCCAAAATAAAGATTGGAGAAAAATGAAGAAGTCGTGGTCCAAGTATGAATCTGTGACATTCGTCAAATTTCCATCATTAATTTATTCATGTAGTACGAGTATTTTAACTGTTTACCGACTAGTTGTCGTCATGAATGTGTTAATTGTTTTGCTTTGCGGACAAAGCCCTTTTTAGGGAGAGCATATGTAACATCTCGAGTATTCGCGAGTATTAAGTTGAATGCAATGCACAAGTTTGTGAGCGTTTTATATTTTGCCGTACGTTTATTTGATATAGTTATTAAGATTACGTGACGTCTCGCACAATGGTTTTGTTTTGGGATCGTATGTCAAACGGTTTTAGTATCGTGTTTATTCAGTCGCGTCTAAACTTAACCATTGTGAACCCGAGTCGAGTGTATAAGCTGTCACAGCAGGTACATATATTAAGTATAAACCTTCATTCATTTATATTACCAAGCTTGCCTTACAAGGGTCTCAAAAATCAGTCA
Source organism: Glebionis coronaria (assembly GCA_025667525.1). Lineage (NCBI taxonomy): Eukaryota > Viridiplantae > Streptophyta > Magnoliopsida > Asterales > Asteraceae > Glebionis > Glebionis coronaria. The sequence continues at coordinate 271,436,514 of CM046876.1, forward strand.
CATGTCTAAACTACATATAAACTTCATAGTTTATTGCCTCACTAAAGGACAGCACACATGCCCAGTTTACCCCTTTTGGGTATATCACAAGTAAACATTTTCAGCATGACACTAACCCTAGACTAACAATACAAGTTTATATACAAACCCAAAGTATTATCCAATGTCCAAATACAAGTTTATCTCAGTCCAAATTACAAACACCAAAAATCTGCACAAGTCTTTCAAAATACAACTTCTGGGTAGAGTGAAGATTTGGTCCAGCTGACCCATCGCGTCCAACCTGCAAAACCGAGAGTCTTCCATCGCGTCAAACCTGCAAAACCAAAAGTCTTCATCCCGTCCGAACCTGCAAAACCGAACATAGCATCCCCATTGTGAGTCTTTCGTCCTTTTCGTCTTTTCCTTATGAAGTCTAGATGTGCTTGTTTTTGTACGAACCTGCGAATAAACGAATCAATGTGTTAGTCATTGAATTGGTCTTATACTTTTAACTAAAAACTGAAAATTTGTTAAATTTTATAACTAATACAAACATGTTTATGATATTGCTTTTCTGTCAACCAAACCGAGACCCGATTTAGACCAAACCGAGACCCGACTTAGAACCAAACCGAGACCATGTCCAACCAAATCAAGACCACAATCAAGAACCAAACCGAGACCCATGTCCAACCAAACCGAGACCCAATCAAGAACCAAACCGAGAATCAAATCAAACCAACCAAGTTCATACTTTCTGCCAAAACTATCAACAATTATTACCAACCAATCCAAATGTCTTAACCAAGTTTTATTTTACAGAAACATCTTAAAAACCATTAATCATGCCGCGGGTATAGAAACCCCATTTCAAATCGAAACCCTAATTATTTTAAAACCTTTTTAAACATTAGATTAGTACTTTCCATATTTCAGAAACATCACATAAACATGAGAAACAGTCAAACATAAAAACCCCCAATTTCATAAAAACCCTAGATCGAATTTTTATTAATTAAAACGTTAATTAAACCTAATCTAAACCCAAACCCCATGTTTAATTTAATTGAAAATGAGTTATACAAAAACCCCCAAATGACCGAAACCCTAATTTTTATAAATCGATTTTATATTAAAATTAGTTCGATTTTATAATAGAAAACATCAATTAATTATGTTTAAACCCGAGTTTGATGAAAACCCCCAAATATTTCAAAACCCTAAATTCATTCATTTTAAATCCGAGAATCATATGATTCACAACAAGTTTATACGAATCAAACAAACCCACTGATCTTTATAAAATCGAAAATCAAATAAACTCTTAAAAGGAAATAAAGGAAAAGTAAACTTATCTTTGATTTTTGGTTATTGATTCACGTAACCGCAAGGGAGAACACATCAGAAAACCAAATCGGTTTGATGTGGGGATTAAACCCCACATCTCACGCGATCTAAGAACCTCAGACCACCCATATTTGATTGTTATATCCCAAATGATTAGATGATAGCCATAGAAAAGGATTGAACCGATCTAGATTTAAGAGAGAGAGAGTTTTGGGACGGTGGAGTTATTCTCGAGGGAGGAGAGAGAGTTTCACTCTCTGTTATGGGATTGTGTGTGTTAAACACACGTTATTTACTCCCTCCGTTCTTGTTATGTCCGCCCATGGACCGGGCCGGGTCTAATGACCTTGGGCCGGTTGGTGTGTAAAGGTTTTGGACCCCCTTTTGGGCCTTGTGTGTTTATTTGTTTAGTTGAAAGCCCAAAACGAATTTTGTAACTTTAAGTTATAAATTAACCCGTGAAACCCGACCATTTAATAAACCGACTTTTATTTATCATACTTTTCCGTAAATCGTACTTTTCATAAACGTATGGTTTCGTCAAGCACAACTAGGGTGTCGAGTCATTTAATAATATAATTATTCGTATCGTAACTCGATTCTCATAATTAATTAGGTCGCGGCTAGCGTAACCGTACTCTCAAGCTATTTTATCTTCGTTCTCTTTGCTGAATTAACGAGGTGAGTTTATAGCCCCACTTTTTAACTGCTTTTACTGCTTTTTGGGGTGAGACATTGCTTGATTTAACGTATGAACACAAGTGCATTTACTGATTTATATACTAGTCTAAGTCCCACTAAAAACCCAGTTGCTTTGGCCCGTGAATCGTGAACCGTTAATTACTTTGTGTAAGCACGAATGTTATGGATAGATCTATCGGGGTTGACGCCCCTGTCCGTATTGGTCCAACAGGGGACAAGCGGGCACAGTTTCATTTGAGTCTGAGATAGGATGTCGTGGGTTTAGGCATCCAGTTGGGCTACATTTATATGATTATACTGCCGGTGTTGTTAACGCTTCGGTGTCACGAGCTTAGACTGTAATAAATACTTTTGGGATGACTTTGTATCTGTTATATTGTCATCACATTTGGGAAAATCTTGTGGTTCATTAAACATTTCCACTTAACTAAACCTATGAACTCACCAACTTTATGTTGACACTTTAGCAATGTTTTTCTCAGGTATTAAGAAGGAAGATGCTAAATGAGGTCTCATGCATTGCCGTCATTTCTTTGAAACAACGATCATTTGTACTATTTGAGAAAACTATGTTTTGTAACCGTATTCAGTTTATGCTTCCGCACTTTGTTAAAACTATTTATTTTATTAATTACAAGTGATCTACTTTCCGAACGTCTCATTTAGAGGTCGTTCTTGGTGACTATGTGCGTATGATAATCATGACGTCACCACTCCCTTGTCGCCATTATACTCTGATATTTTGGGAGTGTGACAGATTGGTATCAGAGCCATAGTTATAGAGAACTAGGTTGCATTTAGTAACTCTAGACTATAACTGCTCTATGTTTAATCGATTATCATACAGATTGTAAGTATTAAGTATATGTAGATACATAAGTAATAAATGGGATACATGTGAATTAACAATTACGAGGTATATTTACATGGGTTACATGTGCAACAACAAAATCTGAATTATGTTATATGGGATACATGTGGATTCAACAATGATTGTTATGTTATGTCAATGTCCTTTTTACGGACTAATTTTATAAGATATTTACACACATTTATTTTGTTTATGATTACAGCGATGTCTTCATCCGATGATTCCACGTCTACAGGAGCGTACTACAACCGTAGTTCGCAGTCGACCATCAGTTCATCAGTAGGACTACCTAGAGGATCGCCGTCAGGATATCCGTGGTACCGGATGGTTTCAGATGACGATGCAGAGAGAGAGGCTGAGGAGGTTCGTCATTCACCGATTCGTATTCCTGATTCATCAGCTGACGATGTGCTTAGCCTAGAAGGCGGAGGAGAGGATGACTTAGACACTGACGTGGTGCAGTCACCAGGTCAGACATCAGTGACTGGAGATGAGACGGTAGAGGAGACAGAGGATGATGAGATGGAGTTTACAGATGGGGAAGGAGAGCCTATGGAGGTCACAGACACTGAGGACCCTCCTACTGCATATGCCGCTACTCCTGAGGTTTCCCTAGCACACATCTCCTCATCTTCATCTGAAGACGAAGGAGAAAGGACTGCTATTCCTGCTCCAGCACCTGGTACTCTACCTTTCTACTATGTGAGACGACGTCTTCGGGGGAGAGCTGCTCGACCACCACTTTCACCTTACCGACCCCTCATACCTTTCACTGCCACTGACAGGCATGCAGCCCGCACACCTGCCAGTTCTGTCCCAGAGACACCATTACTATTACCACCACCAGAGACTGTACCTGCAGTGTACCAGGAGATGCTTACTGACGCTGGTATCTCTACAGGACCGAGAGCTACGACTCCTATTCCTAGGAGAGCTACGTCGACGGTGGTGATGCTTGGGGCGGCAGATGGATGTGTGACGACACGGTTGAACAGGTTGGAGGATGCTGTAGAGGCTTTAGGTGAAGAGTATAATGAAGTGCAGGATAAGTTGGAGGCACTGGCGAAGAAGAGTCCAGTCAGGGATGAGACAGTGTTGACAGTATGTGTGACCCGTCTACGAGGACAACTTCTTACTGTTCTTGATCAGATGGAATCCATGCCGAACGCTCGTCTTGAGGAGATTGAGAGCCTGATGACCCGTTGGGGAGTAGAGCCATTAGTGGAGACAGGCGGACTAGAGGCACCAGTGGATGACCCTGTTGTGGATTTGGATAAGAGGTTTAGAGCCGCTTGTCATGACACCGATGTTAGATTGAGAGATTCCCAGGCTCGTGAGCTAGTGGTTGAGAGGAGGTTAGCAGAGTTGGAGAAGGAGCTTCATCAGCGCCGTGAGGGAACTAGTTAGATTTATCTTGTACCATCGACCTATCCCTGTATGACCACTAAGCTTTGAAGTTTGTCTTAGCTAGTTGGTATTTTATTTTCTCTTATTATGTTATGACAAACTATGATGTACTATCAAACGATTCCATGAATGATATTATGAGTTGCGAAAATTATGAGATCATTATATATTGTGTATTATATCCTAGAGCATTTCATAATTGTGTTGTGTGTGCCATGCATGTTATGTCTGGAAAAAACTCATTATCCTATTACCTTGTTAGATTATGGCGCCAGTTAGAAGATCCGAAACGCAGAATCCGCCAGCCGCTACCGGTGGAATCGACACCGCCATGTTAAGCCAAATGATAGCCGAACGAGTGGCCGAGGCACTCGCGACCGCTGAAGCAAACCGTACAGCTAGCACACAGGAGGAGACTAACCAAGGAGCTACTAATGCTATTGCACGGACTTGTACCTACAAGGAATTTCGTGCAGTTACGCAAGTAAGTTTCCGCGGTACTGAAGGAGCAGTAGGATTAACCAGATGGTTTGAGAAGCTAGAATCCCAATTTGGGATTAGCAATGTCGCTGAAGCCGACAAGGTGAAGTTTGCGTCAAGCACGTTAGTGGATGGTGCTTTGACTTGGTGGAACGTCTATGCTCGTGCAGTGACCATTGACTTTGCCCAAACGACGCCCTGGAGTGAATTTAAAGCTATGTTTGTGAGGAAATACTGCCCACGAAATGAAGTCAAGCAGATGGAAGTAGAGCTGTGGAACCTGAAGGTCAAGGGTACTGCTCTTACTGCTTACAATCAGCGCTTTCAAGAGCTGATCTTGTTATGTCCTGAAATGGTGCCCAACGATGACCGATTGTTGGAGCGATACATTGAAGGACTACCTTTGAGCATCAAAGGGAATGTGACTTCATCTAAGCCGACTGATTTGCACGAGGCAATCGACATGGCTCAGAGTCTGATGTACCAAGTGGTACAGGAGTTGGGAGAAAATACTGGGGATAAAAGAAAGTGGTCTGGCAACCACTACAACAACAATACCAACAACAGCAACAACCCAAGCAACTACAACCAGAACAAGCGACAAGAAGTAGCAAGAGTGTTCACTGCTGGACAAGGAAATACTGGAAACTACGCTGGAAGACTACCTTTCTGCGGAAAATGTGGCCGACACCACGAAGGAGCATGTCCCCCTACGTGCTACAATTGTGGGAAGGCGGGACATAAGGCAAAGGAATGCCGAGCACCACCTCGTTCTACTAATCAAAGAGGACCTGGAACGCAAGGTGGCCAAGGAGCAAATGTCACTTGCTTTGGATGTGGAGAGAAAGGTTACTACAAGAACAAGTGTCCAAGCAGTGGGAACCAAGGTCGTAGTAACCAGATTCGAGGGAATCAAAACCAGAACCAAGGAAACCAGAAGCAGAATCAAGGGAACCGAGGAGGGAATAACCGAGCCACAACTAGTACTCCTGGAGGATTCACGGCACCTAGCAAAGTGTATCATCTCTGTGCTGAAGCTGCTGTGCAAGACAACAATGTTGTGACTGGTACGTTTCTAGTCAATAACAACTATGCTTCAGTACTATTTGATTCTGGTGCGGATAGGAGTTTTGTGTCGTCTATATTTAGTGAACGCCTAAATGTTACCCCTACTGCGTTAGACGTTAAGTATAATGTAGAATTAGCCGATGGGAAGTCAGTAACCACCGACGTTATTCTGAAAGGATGTAGTGTAAGGCTACAAGGTCGTTCGTTTAGTATCGACCTACTCCCTATAGAATTGGGAAGTTTCGACGTCATCATTGGAATGGATTGGATGTCGAAGCATCACGCGGAGATTGTATGTCATGAGAAGTGTGTCCGTGTTCCTTATGGAAACGACGTACTCATCATACAAGGCGAAAGGAGTGGAGTGAAGAATGGATCAAGATTGGAAGTCATCTCATGTATCAGGACTCAAAGATACATTGAGAAGGGATGTCCTGTATTCTTGGTCCAAGTAACACAAAAGGAAGGAGAAGAAGATCGCGAGAAGAAGGTAGAAGATGTACCGATCGTTAGAGACTTTCCGGACGTATTCCCAGAGGATTTACCCGGACTACCACCAGCACGGCAAGTGGAGTTTCACATCGAGCTTACACCAGGAGCCGCGCCTGTTGCTAGAGCCCCATACCGTCTAGCACCGGCCGAGATGACAGAGTTAGCTGAACAGATAAAGGAACTTTCTGACAAAGGTTTCATTAGACCAAGTTCCTCACCTTGGGGAGCGCCGGTCTTATTTGTCAAAGAGAAAGATGGATCCTTTAGAATGTGTATCGATTACCGAGAATTGAATAAGCTGACGATAAAGAACCGCTACCCATTGCCGAGGATTGACGATCTTTTCGACCAATTGCAAGGATCTAGCATATACTCGAAGATCGATTTAAGATCAGGATATCATCAACTAAGGGTTAGAGAGGAAGACGTTCATAAAACGGCTTTTAGAACCCGGTACGGACACTACGAGTTCCAAGTTATGCCTTTCGGTTTGACAAACGCACCTGCGGTATTCATGGATCTCATGAACCGAGTTTGCAAACCATACTTGGACAAGTTTGTGATTGTATTTATCGATGACATTCTTATCTATTCTCGTAACGAAGAGGAGCACAAGGAACATTTGAAGATCATATTAGAGCTGCTAAGGAAGGAGAAGTTATATGCAAAGTTTTCCAAATGTGAGTTTTGGATAAACACAGTGCAATTCCTTGGGCATGTGATCGACAGCAGTGGTATTCACGTTGATCCTGCTAAGATCGAGGCCGTAAAGGATTGGGCGACTCCAACAACACCCACGGAGATCCGTCAATTTTTAGGTCTTGCTGGTTACTATAGGAGATTCATTGAAGGTTTCTCCAAGATAGCTAAACCAATGACGGAATTGACTCAAAAGGATAAGAAGTTTGAGTGGAAGGAAGATCAAGATTTGGCATTCCAGACGTTGAAGCAGATGTTGTGTGAAGCACCTATACTAGCCCTACCTGAGGGTAATGAAGACTTTGTGGTGTACTGTGATGCATCCATAAAAGGGTTAGGTGCAGTACTGATGCAAAGGACTAAGGTCATAGCTTACGCATCAAGACAACTAAAAGTGCACGAGAAGAACTACACAACTCATGACCTAGAGTTGGGAGCAGTGGTGTTTGCCTTGAAGATTTGGAGACACTACCTTTATGGTACTAAGTGTGTTGTATTCACTGATCATAAGAGTCTACAACATATTTTGAATCAAAAGGAGCTCAACATGAGACAACGACGTTGGCTAGAGTTGCTCAGTGATTACGATTGCGAGATCCGTTATCACCCGGGCAAGGCAAATGTTGTGGCCGACGCTTTGAGTCGAAAGGAGAGAGTTCTTAGGGTGAAGGCTTTGATGATGACTATTGACTTAGACCTTCCATCCTTAATTCTCAAGGCTCAGAAAGAAGCAGTCGAGGAAGAAATTCTCAAGACTGAAGATGTTGGAGGAATGATAAAGAAGTTGGAAGCACGTTCGGATGGAACGTTATGCCTTGATAATAGGAGTTGGTTACCATGCCATGGTGACCTACGATCCTTGATTATGCATGAGTCGCATAAGTCAAAGTACTCCATACATCCGGGATCTGATAAAATGTATCATGATCTGAAGATGTTGTATTGGTGGCCGAACATGAAGGCGGATATTGCTACATACGTTAGCAAGTGTTTGACTTGTGCCAAAGTCAAAGCCGAACATATGAAACCATCAGGATTATTGGTCCAACCCGAACTGCCAGAATGGAAGTGGGAAAGGATCACTATGGATTTCATTACCAAGCTACCAAAGACCACAGCCGGATTCGACACGATTTGGGTAATCGTCGACCGACTCACCAAATCGACTCATTTCCTGCCCATCAAGGAGACTGATGGAATGGATAAGTTAGCAAGGACGTACTTGGAGGAAGTAGTCACGAAGCACGGTGTGCCTATGTCTATAATCTCCGACCGAGACAGCCGATTTACTTCGCAGTTTTGGAAGTCACTGCAGAAGGCATTGGGAACGCAGTTGGATATGAGCACTGCGTACCATCCCCAAACTGACGGTCAAAGTGAACGGACCATTCAAACCTTAGAAGATATGCTGAGAGCTTGTGTGATTGACTTTGGAAATAGATGGGATAGACACCTACCTCTGGTGGAATTCTCATACAACAATAGTTATCACACTAGCATTAAGGCAGCGCCGTTCGAAGCACTGTATGGTAGGAAGTGTCGTTCACCCGTGTGTTGGGCAGAGGTCGGTGAAGCACAACTCACTGGACCTGAGATCATACACGAGACTACTGAGAAGATCTTTAAGATTAAGAGCCGTATGCAAGCCGCAAGAGATCGACAGAAGAGTTATGCTGATATGAGACGCAAACCTCTTGAGTTTGAAGTTGGTGATAAAGTTATGTTAAAGGTCTCACCTTGGAAAGGTGTGATTCGCTTTGGAAAGCGTGGAAAGTTAAATCCTTGTTACATTGGACCCTTCAAGATTATAGAGAGGATTGGTCCCGTAGCCTATCGTTTGGAATTACCTCAAGAACTTAGCCGAGTGCATAATGTGTTCCACATTTGCAATCTGAAGAAATGCTTAGCTGACGAAGCACTCGTTATCCCGTTGGAAGAGATTCAACTCGACGACAAACTCAACTTTGTAGAAGAACCCGTAGAAGTTATGGACCGTCAAGTTAAACAACTCAAGCAAAGCCGTATACCTATTGTGAAGATCCGATGGAACGCGCGTAGAGGTCCAGAATATACGTGGGAACGTGAAGATCAATTCAAGAGCAAGTATCCTCATCTTTTCGCTAACCAACCTACTACAACAACGTCTTGATTTCGTGACGAAATCTCTAAAACATGGGAATACTGTGACATTCGTCAAATTTCCATCATTAATTTATTCATGTAGTACGAGTATTTTAACTGTTTACCGACTAGTTGTCGTCATGAATGTGTTAATTGTTTTGCTTTGCGGACAAAGCCCTTTTTAGGGAGAGCATATGTAACATCTCGAGTATTCGCGAGTATTAAGTTGAATGCAATGCACAAGTTTGTGAGCGTTTTATATTTTGCCGTACGTTTATTTGATATAGTTATTAAGATTACGTGACGTCTCGCACAATCGTTTTGTTTTGGGATCGTATGTCAAACGGTTTTAGTATCGTGTTTATTCAGTCGCGTCTAAACTTAACCATTGTGAACCCGAGTCGAGTGTATAAGCTGTCACAGCAGGTACATATATTAAGTATAAACCTTCAGTCATTTATATTACCAAGCTTGCCTTACAAGGGTCTCAAAAATCAGTCACATGTCTAAACTACATATAAACTTCATAGTTTATTGCCTCACTAAAGGACAGCACACATGCCCAGTTTACCCCTTTTGGGTATATCACAAGTAAACATTTTCAGCATGACACTAACCCTAGACTAACAATACAAGTTTATATACAAACCCAAAGTATTATCCAATGTCCAAATACAAGTTTATCTCAGTCCAAATTACAAACACCAAAAATCTGCACAAGTCTTTCAAAATACAACTTCTGGGTAGAGTGAAGATTTGGTCCAGCTGACCCATCGCGTCCAACCTGCAAAACCGAGAGTCTTCCATCGCGTCAAACCTGCAAAACCAAAAGTCTTCATCCCGTCCGAACCTGCAAAACCGAACATAGCATCCCCATTGTGAGTCTTTCGTCCTTTTCGTCTTTTCCTTATGAAGTCTAGATGTGCTTGTTTTTGTACGAACCTGCGAATAAACGAATCAATGTGTTAGTCATTGAATTGGTCTTATACTTTTAACTAAAAACTGAAAATTTGTTAAATTTTATAACTAATACAAACATGTTTATGATATTGCTTTTCTGTCAACCAAACCGAGACCCGATTTAGACCAAACCGAGACCCGACTTAGAACCAAACCGAGACCATGTCCAACCAAATCAAGACCACAATCAAGAACCAAACCGAGACCCATGTCCAACCAAACCGAGACCCAATCAAGAACCAAACCGAGAATCAAATCAAACCAACCAAGTTCATACTTTCTGCCAAAACTATCAACAATTATTACCAACCAATCCAAATGTCTTAACCAAGTTTTATTTTACAGAAACATCTTAAAAACCATTAATCATGCCGCGGGTATAGAAACCCCATTTCAAATCGAAACCCTAATTATTTTAAAACCTTTTTAAACATTAGATTAGTACTTTCCATATTTCAGAAACATCACATAAACATGAGAAACAGTCAAACATAAAAACCCCCAATTTCATAAAAACCCTAGATCGAATTTTTATTAATTAAAACGTTAATTAAACCTAATCTAAACCCAAACCCCATGTTTAATTTAATTGAAAATGAGTTATACAAAAACCCCCAAATGACCGAAACCCTAATTTTTATAAATCGATTTTATATTAAAATTAGTTCGATTTTATAATAGAAAACATCAATTAATTATGTTTAAACCCGAGTTTGATGAAAACCCCCAAATATTTCAAAACCCTAAATTCATTCATTTTAAATCCGAGAATCATATGATTCACAACAAGTTTATACGAATCAAACAAACCCACTGATCTTTATAAAATCGAAAATCAAATAAACTCTTAAAAGGAAATAAAGGAAAAGTAAACTTATCTTTGATTTTTGGTTATTGATTCACGTAACCGCAAGGGAGAACACATCAGAAAACCAAATCGGTTTGATGTGGGGATTAAACCCCACATCTCACGCGATCTAAGAACCTCAGACCACCCATATTTGATTGTTATATCCCAAATGATTAGATGATAGCCATAGAAAAGGATTGAACCGATCTAGATTTAAGAGAGAGAGAGTTTTGGGACGGTAGAGTTATTCTCGAGGGAGGAGAGAGAGTTTCACTCTCTGTTATGGGATTGTGTGTGTTAAACACACGTTATTTACTCCCTCCGTTCTTGTTATGTCCGCCCATGGACCGGGCCGGGTCTAATGACCTTGGGCCGGTTGGTGTGTAAAGGTTTTGGACCCCCTTTTGGGCCTTGTGTGTTTATTTGTTTAGTTGAAAGCCCAAAACGAATTTTGTAACTTTAAGTTATAAATTAACCCGTGAAACCCGACCATTTAATAAACCGACTTTTATTTATCATACTTTTCCGTAAATCGTACTTTTCATAAACGTATGGTTTCGTCAAGCACAACTAGGGTGTCGAGTCATTTAATAATATAATTATTCGTATCGTAACTCGATTCTCATAATTAATTAGGTCGCGGCTAGCGTAACCGTACTCTCGAGCTATTTTATCTTCGTTCTCTTTGCTGAATTAACGAGGTGAGTTTATAGCCCCACTTTTTAACTGCTTTTACTGCTTTTTGGGGTGAGACATTGCTTGATTTAACGTATGAACACAAGTGCATTTACTGATTTATATACTAGTCTAAGTCCCACTAAAAACCCAGTTGCTTTGGCCCGTGAATCGTGAACCGTTAATTACTTTGTGTAAGCACGAATGTTATGGATAGATCTATCGGGGTTGACGCCCCTGTCCGTATTGGTCCAACAGGGGACAAGCGGGCACAGTTTCATTTGAGTCTGAGATAGGATGTCGTGGGTTTAGGCATCCAGTTGGGCTACATTTATATGATTATACTGCCGGTGTTGTTAACGCTTCGGTGTCACGAGCTTAGACTGTAATAAATACTTTTGGGATGACTTTGTATCTGTTATATTGTCATCACATTTGGGAAAATCTTGTGGTTCATTAAACATTTCCACTTAACTAAACCTATGAACTCACCAACTTTATGTTGACACTTTAGCAATGTTTTTCTCAGGTATTAAGAAGGAAGATGCTAAATGAGGTCTCATGCATTGCCGTCATTTCTTTGAAACAACGATCATTTGTACTATTTGAGAAAACTATGTTTTGTAACCGTATTCAGTTTATGCTTCCGCACTTTGTTAAAACTATTTATTTTATTAATTACAAGTGATCTACTTTCTGAACGTCTCATTTAGAGGTCGTTCTTGGTGACTATGTGCGTATGATAATCATGACGTCACCACTCCCTTGTCGCCATTATACTCTGATATTTTGGGAGTGTGACAGAATCTCTCAAAACTTCAAGTGAAGAAATTCCCATTATGAAGAGAAGACCATTATTTCATGAACGTCTCTCAAGGTTTGAAGTATGAAGTCGCTGCCAAATATTGGTCCGAGAAAGGTCTCAAATCGCGAAGCGAGTTATGCCAAGATATGAACTTTATGAGGTCCCGAGAAGCAGTTTTAAAAGATTTTGTCCTTTAGCTAACTATTGATTAAATCGTTCACTTTATTTTCAGACTTAATAACTATCGACATAAGTCAAAAATGCATCCTCGTGATCATTCAAGACAATAATAAAATATAAGAGATACACCTAGGAATAAGGGAGTCTAAGTGAATAATTGGCCCACATGAGTTCGTGATAGTTTACTAACTTATAATAACAATGATCTCGTTTTTAAGCTTGGTTTGGAGAAAGTGAAAACTTGAGGATGATGATTATTCATAACATTTCCAAAACCCAAGGTATGCTTTTGATTTCTTTACTTTGAATGTTTATAGTTTTTATTTCTTTAATAAAGGCCAACGTGGATTGATTATGATGAAAAATGTAATATTGCTTTGTAACAAATGCATTGCATGAGGACATTGCAATGGTCAAGTGTAGGGGATTTGATAGGTGTGTAAACACCCATCTTTTCTACCACTTAATTACAATAATAACCGGACCAAAACGTGTATTTTATGTCTTTTATGTCGGAATTATGCGTGGTTTGTGTTTTTGTTGTGATTTAGGACGAAATTGTGAAAAGTGGAGAAAACACGGATTTTCACGGGCATTTACGGACTTTTATTGAAGAAAAAGATGAAAGACGAAGTCAAGAAGTCAAGAGTGCAAAAAGAACGGAAGTCCAAGACCAATTCTGAAGATTTATCGAAGAAAAAGTCAAAAGACGGAAGTTTATCAAAAGCCGAGAAACTCAAGTCTAATTTATTGAAGAATTTAAAGACGAGTTCAAAGAAATCCCGAAGCCAAAAGTCATTTAAGTCCAAGTTCAAAGAAGATTAGAAGAATAAAGGACTAAGCATGCAATTAATGAAGATTAAAAGAAGGAGGGACTTAATCTCGCAATTAAGAAGAAATGAAGGAGGGGAGGAAGCTTACTTAATCCTCCCCTATAAATAGTCATTAGTTGTAATCATTTTCTTTTGTTGGCTAGAGTGACACTAGTTCTTCCATTTTCATTACCTTGCACATTTAAATACATGTCATTTAATTTCTTGCCCAATTTAAATACCTTGTCTTGCACCTTAAATTCATTTAATTTCAAGTAAGTTTCCATTTAATTCTTGACAATCTTTACTTTATCTTGTTAATCTCTCATCTACCTTTCTAAATCTTTGATTTTTTATGTTTATGTTTGTGTTCATGTTCATGCTTTTATTTTGATCAAGTGGGTTTTTGATTATTGTGGTTAAATTTGTTAGTTTAATTGATATAGATTGCTTATTTATGATTGTTTGTTGTTTCGTTATTAGTTTAGTTAAATCGTTTGGTTGATTTTGGTTAAATTTGTGTTTAGATCATTGTTACTGTTATCCCTTGTTCTTCGGGGAGTTTGTTTCTGTTTCTTTATTTCCAGGAAAACTTCCGAATCAAGAGAGGGAGTTCGTTCATTCGGATCTCCAAAGTTCCGAGCCAAGGGGTTTCATCCAGAACATTCAAAGTTCCGGATCAAGAGTGTTCATTCGGAACTCCAAAAGTTCCGAGTCAATACTTCCGAACGAAAGCTCCGACTCAAGCATTTGTTCATTCGGAACTTAAAAGTTCCGGATCAAGGAGATTCATTCGGAACTCCAAAAGTTCCGAGTCAATACTTCCGAATGAAAGTCCCGACTCAAGCATTTGTTCATTCAGAACTTAAAAGTTCCGGATCAAGGAGATTCATTCGGAACTCAAAAGTTTCGGATCAACTTAAAAGTTCCGGACGAAGGACAAAGTTCCGAATCAGCCAGATCTTCCGAACCAAGTTCCGAATCAAGGAGTTCCGACTCAAGCATTGTTCATTCGGAAGTCTTGAAGTTCCGAATCAGAGGGGCTTCATTCGGAAGTCTGAAAGTTCCGAATCAAGGTCTAAGTTCCGGATCAAGCTGCTTTATTCGGAAGTCAAGAAGTTCCGCCTCAAGCCAGTTCATTCGGAAGTTTTGAACTTCCGAATCAAGGGTTTCTTGTCAGGTTCTTTTTGGTTTTTCTTTTTAAATTTCTGTCTTTTATTTTTAAGCTTATTTTTCCCGCCTTTTTATTTTAATTGCACTTTAAGATTAATTGCCTTAGCTTAATTTTAGTCTTGCCTTAGTTTAAGTTTTAGTAGCGTTTTAAGATTGCCTTAGATAGATTTAAGTTTGCGTTATTTACTTTAGTGCCCTTTAATTTTAGTCACGTTTTAAATACTTGCACCCTTTTACTTTAATTTAGACTTAGATATAAATTACCTGCCTTTTACTTTAATTGTTCTGCACTTTTATTTTAAAACAACGACACAACTATTTGTTTCACCAAAGAACAATAGAGTCACATAGAGAGCCTAGATTAATTCGTTAAGATACCGAGAACAACAATTGAACCTAGCAAAATCTAAATATTAAAATGTCGCCGCTGCCGGCTCTTTTCGTAAAGATTAACGGTTTTCCGTGAGAGACGCGTTGCTTTTTGGGATCCGTTCACTTGTGAGCGTTATTTTTCTTGCATATAAAAAATTAAAATTGATAAAAATCCATAAAAATTAAAAATTTCAAAAATCCAAAAAGATTTTATCTTTATTGTGTATATATATTGTTTTTGTGTTTGGTTTCTTTTTCTTTTGTCTTTGTAGGTGCATGCGTACTAGATCTTCTAATTATCAAGAGCCCGAGCCTCAAGAAGATTTAGCTATGTCAGGTGTAAACAACAATAATCCACAGCACCCTAATAATAACAACAATGTTCTTCCACAGCCCGATCTTCGGACCATGGAGGAGCTTTGTCAACCAACCATGTTTGGACGAGGAGGACCGATTGCGCCGATGCAAATCAACGCTCCTGAGTTTTCGTTGAAGCACCATATGATTCAGCAAGTACAAACTAACCCATTCCGTGGATTGCCTGATGATGATGCCAACAAACACCTCGACAAGTTCATTACAATCACCCAAAGCATGAAGTTGGCCGGTGCCACAATGGATGAACTTCGCCTACAACTCTTTCCACATACTTTATTACATCATGCCAAGAAATGGTTTGATCATCTCCCGAATAATTCTATTCACACTTGGGATGACATTCTATTCACACTTGGGATGACATGACTCAACGATTTTTATCGCGCTACTTTCCCCTATCCATGGTCACGAGCCTTCGCAATCAAATCAGCGGTTTCATGCAAGACCCTGATGAATCTCTTTTTGATGCTTGGGAGCGATCTAATGTCTTGATCGATAGATGTCCAAACCACAACATGCTCCCTGTGACCGTAATCGATACTTTCTACAACGGTTTGACTTTTCGAGATCGTGATACGATCAATGCAGCCGTCGGTGGCACATTCATGAAAAGGAGACCCGAGGAGTGTAGAGAGCTAATTGAGAACATGACTACTCACCACAAAAACTGGGATTTCTCTGCTTCTTCAAGGAACAACCCGAGAGTCAATGTTTCCTCTACCTCAGCAAACCCTGAGATGATCGAACTCACCTGCATGATGACCGAAATGAGCAAAAGTATTACGCTTCTCGCTTCAAACCAACAACAACAAGTTAAAGCGGTTGCTAATCCTTGTGAAACATGCGACGGTCCTCACTCATACACCGATTGTCCTTCTACACAAGGAAATCCAGAAAACGTGTATGCTGTTTACGGTAATTATTCACCGGAAAATTACCAAGCTCGACAACAAGGGGATAGAAATCTGCTGAGTTACCGATCCAACAATTACCTTTCACCCGGTTTTTCTCCTCAAAACCAAAACCCTGCCAACAACTACAATAGAAGCAACCAAATCCCACCAAGAGCTTCTAATCCTTATCACCCACCCGCCCAACAAACCCCACCCATTAATCCCGATGTTGAAGCCACAATGAGAACCCAAGGTGAGCAAATCAAGAATCTGCAAAGCCAAATTATCAATCTTAGAGGAGATATCACGAAGCAAGGAAATGAGATAAGGTCCGAGGTTCGTGATAATATTCAATCCTCCTTCAACACTCAAACGACTGAATTAAAGAATCTGTTGGCTAGTTTCTTGCCCACAGCTCAACCTTCAAACACCGTCACTAATCCGCGAGCTAATGTGAGTGCTATTACTACCCGTAGTGGAGTCATCATCGTAGAACCACCAATCCCACCCCCATCATCTACACCTCCTCCACCACCATGTATCCCTACTCCTCCTACACCTAGTATTAGTACACCATTACCGTCTCCGCCTCGTCATGACGATGTATCTCGGAAGGATCCTTCAACATCTCAACCTTTACCGACTACACCTTCACCTTCCACCTATAAACCTAAAATCCCATACCCTTCTCGCTTAGGCAAGACCAACGAGCTAACAAAGGAGGACTCTCAAGTGACAAAATATATCAATATGATTTCTCAAATGGGCTTCAGCATTAGTTTTCGTGAAGCACTTGTCCACATGCCCAAATTTGTTAAAGCATTTAAGGAATTGCTTAACAAGAAAGAAGCTGATTGAACTCGCCAACACACGCTTAAATGAAAACTGCTCTGCAGTTATTCTTAAAGAACTTCCAGAAAATCTTGGAGATCCCGGTCGTTTTGTGTTGCCTTGCATGTTCAACAAAACTGAAGAATTTACTGCCCTTGCTGATCTCGGGGCCAGTATTAATTTGATGCCACTAAATGTTTGGAAAACACTATCATTACCCGACCTCACTTCAACAAAGATGACTCTTGAACTTGCAAATCGCACTCTCGCTTACCCCGTTGGTATAGCCGAAGATGTGTTCATTAAAGTTGGCGCATTTACTTTCCCGATCGATTTTGTTGTAGTTGATTATGAAATGGACCCTCGTATTCCTTTAATACTTGGTCGGCCATTCTTGAGAACCGGACGTGCTTTAGTGGATGTTGCTGAAGGTGAGTTAATCTTAAGAGTCGACTCACAAATTTTTAAAATGGGAAAGCTTACAGGCAAATACTATGGACGAGAATCAGTGAATATGATTAATGTGCTCGATGAATTTACCGTCTATGACAATCCTCTATTCGATTCTTCCATCGATAATCCACTCTTTGAAGATAATTTGGATGATTCTCGCTCCACTTTGGACGCTTCTCCCATTTATGATTCTCCACCGGTCTTTGATGCTTATGATGATGATGATTCTAGCTCAGACTCGGATGATTTTGATGATTGTACTTCTGAGTATCCCGAGCTGCCCACTTTCGATGATTTTGATGAGGCTGATACTCTCTCGAGCGATTCTTCACATGATGAAGATCCTCCGCCATCACTCGATCCTACTTTGGACGATTACTCATTTGAGGAAGACTTCTCTGAATTTCTCAACACTTACTTCCCTCATGAGAGTGATGCTCCTCCTTATGACTTTGAAGATTATCGTCTTGATCCTACTTTGGATCTGAAGAACATTCTGTCAAAGGAGAAGAAACCGGTTGACACCAATATCCGTTGCACATATGATTTGACACCTCTTTGTCCTCCTTCTGAGGACGAGGTTGTGCTTCTTTGCGGATCTTCTTCACACTCGGCTGAGCCTGAGTGCTATTTTCCCCTGAAGGAAAAGGTGTTCGACCCCGGTATTGCAGTCTTTAAGCCATCTCAGTATCCACCTGATGAAATAAAAGGAAAAATCTTTGGAACTTATGGAAATCTGCTTGCACCTCTTCAACATTGCTTCCACCGTGCTCCATCTTTGCTTAGGGAACCTTGCCACTTCTTCTTTGGCTTGCCTTGTTCGCCTTAAGCTCGTGCTTATTGATGGATGAAAACTATGTCTTTGATCCAGGTGGATATGTTTCATGTTTCTTCCGTTGATGATCAAGGTCGAGTCAGGCTCACGACTCGGTTAACAAAAATCAAGCGCTTCTTGGGAGGCAACCCATGCATCCATCTTTTCGCTTTCTTTATCATAAGTGTAGGGGAGACCCGTTGGTTTGCTATTTCCTCTCCTCACTTTTTAATCAGGGATTCGAGCTTCAATGATCCACTCTTGATGATTCTTGACGATCCGTGATTCCGTGTCCACTTCTTCCCGGTTCTATCCTAAACTCTTTTCGATTCACTATTTTATATTTTCTCAATATCAAAATAGGAATCTCTTTAGTTGTCTTTTCCTTAGCGAGATTTAAACAACGTGCACAATGTCCTAAGTGTAGGGGAGTTTACTCCCACATGCTTAAACATTGAGGACAATGTTTATCTTAAGTGTAGGGGGGACTTCTATCGAAGTTAAGTGGTCTTTTCCTTGTAATTGTCCTCATTTTAACCGGAAAATTAAATTTTTCGACATTTTTAAATTTTGATATATTTTGGCCTATTAGTTTTTCCTTTTGTATAGTTATTTTCTTTCCTTATTAGAATAATTGTTTAAATAAGTGGTTTTAATTTTCAAACGTTGTGAATCTTTTGACTCAACCCGAGTTTACTTATCTAAGTTACTCTAGCTAGTATCCTTAACGTGTTTAAGTCAAGTTTTGCTAGGCTTTTATGTAGGGAGCTATAAAACGCGAAAGTCTTAACTCTCACGGGTTAAGAACAAGAACTTTTCGCAAGTTCCTATAATTGATCCTAGAGAGTCGTTTATCAAGGGAACTTTAAAATGCGATTTCTAAACTTGAAAGAGTCTAAGAATTTGCAAGATCCTATAGGCGACTCGAAAACCCAAAACTTTGATTTAATAGGCTAAGCATCCACGAGTCTCATTCCTTGAGATTTTAAACTGTGGAGAACGAGAGATGATAGAGCCAATTATAAGTTCGGTATTCTTTCGTGAATTTATGTGAGTTAATTATAAGCCTATTCTCCCATCACTTGCTAATAAATTTATCTGCTAATAAATAAGGTTGTACGATTTTAAAAGTTACTTAGCTTCTAGCCCAAGATCGTTTAAAAGTTGCTCGGTATGGATTAGAGTTCATAGCCAAGGCATAACTTATTGAAGCGGGATGCAGAGATTGGCGAGTCCGAAAAGGCCTTAACAAGGCATGAGGGCTATATTTTGTTGCTAAAGATCCAAAGTGATGTGAAGAATCATTTATCGAAAATCAATTTGAAGGATCGAGACACACGATGACAAGCAAAAACTCCCAAAAGTCATGGAGAAGTGTATCCGAAAAGACCCTAACAAGGTATGAGGATAAATAGATCCAAGTCATAAAAGGAGGCGAATCGTTGTATATCAAAGTCCAAAATAAAGATTGGAGAAAAATGAAGAAGTCGTGGTCCAAGTATGAATCTCTCAAAACTTCAAGTGAAGAAATTCCCATTATGAAGAGAAGACCATTATTTCATGAACGTCTCTCAAGGTTTGAAGTATGAAGTCGCTGCCAAATATCGGTCCGAGAAAGGTCTCAAATCGCGAAGCGAGTTATGCCAAGATATGAACTTTATGAGGTCCCGAGAAGCAATTTTAAAAGATTTTGTCCTTTAGCTAACTATTGATTAAATCGTTCACTTTATTTTCAGACTTAATAACTATCGACATAAGTCAAAAATGCATCCTCGTGATCATTTAAGACAATAATAAAATATAAGAGATACACCTAGGAATAAGGGAGTCTAAGTGAATAATTGGCCCACATGAGTTCGTGATAGTTTACTAACTTATAATAACAATAATCTCGTTTTTAAGCTTGGTTTGGAGAAAGTGAAAACTTGAGGATGATGATTATTCATAACATTTTCAAAACCCAAGGTATGCTTTTGATTTCTTTACTTTGAATGTTTATAGTTTTTATTTCTTTAATAAAGGCCAACATGGATTGATTATGATGAAAAATGTAATATTGCTTTGTAACTAATGCATTGCATGAGGACATTGCAATGGTCAAGTGTAGGGGATTTGATAGGTGTGTAAACACCCAGCTTTTCTACCACTTAATTACAATAATAACCGGACCAAAACGTGTATTTTATGTCTTTTATGTCGGAATTATGCGTGGTTTGTGTTTTTGTTGTGATTTAGGACGAAATTGTGAAAAGTGGAGAAAACACGGATTTTCACGGGCATTTACGGACTTTTATTGAAGAAAAAGATGAAAGACGAAGTCAAGAAGTCAAGAGTGCAAAAAGAACGGAAGTCCAAGACCAATTCTGAAGATTTATCGAAGAAAAAGTCAAAAGACGGAAGTTTATCAAAAGCCGAGAAACTCAAGTCTAATTTATTGAAGAATTTAAAGACGAGTTCAAAGAAATCCCGAAGCCAAAAGTCATTTAAGTCCAAGTTCAAAGAAGATTAGAAGAATAAAGGACTAAGCATGCAATTAATGAAGATTAAAAGAAGGAGGGACTTAATCTCGCAATTAAGAAGAAATGAAGGAGGGGAGGAAGCTTCCTTAATCCTCCCCTATAAATAGTCATTAGTTGTAATCATTTTCTTTTGTTGGCTAGAGTGACACTAGTTCTTCCATTTTCATTACCTTGCACATTTAAATACATGTCATTTAATTTCTTGCCCAATTTAAATACCTTGTCTTGCACCTTAAATTCATTTAATTTCAAGTAAGTTTCCATTTAATTCTTGTCAATCTTTACTTTATCTTGTTAATCTCTCATCTACCTTTCTAAATCTTTGATTTTTTATGTTTATGTTTGTGTTCATGTTCATGCTTTTATTTTGATCAAGTGGGTTTTTGATTATTGTGGTTAAATTTGTTAGTTTAATTGATATAGATTGCTTATTTATGATTGTTTGTTGTTTCGTTATTAGTTTAGTTAAATCGTTTGGTTGATTTTGGTTAAATTTGTGTTTATATCATTGTTACTGTTATCCCTTGTTCTTCGGGGAGTTTGTTTTTGTTTCTGTATTTCCAGGAAAACTTCTGAATCAAGAGAGGGAGTTCGTTCATTCAGAACTCCAAAGTTCCGAGCCAAGGGGTTTCATCTGGAACATTCAAAGTTCCGGATCAAGAGTGTTCATTCGGAACTCCAAAAGGTCCGAGTCAATACTTCCGAACGAAAGTTCCGACTCAAGCATTTGTTCATTCGAAACTTAAAAGTTATGGATCAAGGAGATTCATTCGGAACTCCAAAAGTTCCGAGTCAATACTTCCGAACGAAAGTTCTGATTCAAGCATTTGTTCATTCGGAACTTAAAAGTTCCGGATCAAGGAGATTCATTCGGAACTCAAAAGTTCCGGATCAACTTAAAAGTTCCGGACGAAGGACAAAGTTCCGAATCAGCCAGATCTTCCGAACCAAGTTCCGAATCAAGGAGTTCCGACTCAAGCATTGTTCATTCGGAAGTCTTGAAGTTCCGAATCAGAGGGGCTTCATTCGGAAGTCTGAAAGTTCCGAATCAAGGTCTAAGTTCCGGATCAAGCTGCTTTATTCGGAAGTCAAGAAGTTCCGCCTCAAGCCAGTTCATTCGGAAGTTTTGAACTTCCGAATCAAGGGTTTCTTGTCAGGTTCTTTTTGGTTTTTCTTTTTAAATTTCTGTCTTTTATTTGTAAGCTTATTTTTCCCGCCTTTTTATTTTAATTGCACTTTAAGATTAGTTGCCTTAGCTTAATTTTAGTCTTGCCTTAGTTTAAGTTTTAGTTGCGTTTTAAGATTGCCTTAGATAGATTTAAGTTTGCGTTATTTACTTTAGTGCCCTTTAATTTTAGTCACGTTTTAAATACTTGCACCCTTTTACTTTAATTTAGACTTAGATTTAAATTACCTGCCTTTTACTTTAATTGTTCTGCACTTTTATTTTAAAACAACGACACAACTATTTGTTTCACTAAAGAACAATAGAGTCACATAGAGAGCCTAGATCAATTTGTTAAGATACCGAGAACAACAATTGAACCTAGCAAAATCTAAATATTAGTTACGGTGGTTACAGTTATGGTGATGACGGTAGTTGGTTACGGTGGTTGGTGACGGTGGTTGGTGACGGTGGTTCTCGACGATAGTTTCGATTATGGTGGTTAGGGTTTATCAGTTTACGATATAAACCGAAGAAGAAGAACAAATAAAAAAATTAGATGAAAAAAAACTATATATAGTTTCGGTAAAAATTATAAAAATGCCTCTGAAGTTTCTAAAATTACAAAAGTATACCATTTTTTTTATTTTAAAAAGGGGGGGACACATGGCAGCATGTGGTTCCACCTCATTTATTTTACCTCAACTCTACATATATATATATATATATATATATATATATATATATATATATATATATATATATATATATATATATATATATATATATATATATATATATATATATATATATATATATATATATATATATATATATATATATATATATATATATATATATATATATATATATATATATATATATATATATATATATATATATATATATATATACATATATATATATATATATATATATATATATATATATATATATATATATATATGTATATATATACATATATATATATATATATATATACATATATATATATATATATATATATATATATATATATATATATATATATATATATATATATATATATATATATATATATATATATATACATATATATATACATATATATATATATATACATATATATATATATATATATATATATATATATATATATATATATATATATATATATATATATATATATATATATATATATATATATATATATATATATATATATATATATATATATATATATATATATACTAGCGTCGTAACCCGCCCAACGGGCGGGGTCGTTTTTTGTTTTTCTAGAAGGTTTATTGTTTGTTTTTTATACTTTAGTTCGCTTAATTAATTTCTTTTAAAACTACGTGTGTGTATTAGTTTTGTATTTTTAGCGTGACTCGGTTTTGTTAGAATCGAATTTAAACGAATTTATTTTTTGATATTTTTATGGCTTTGTTCACCCAATGGACTGTTTTAGTCTCATGTCAATCTTTCGTTTTCTTAATATGGGCTAGTTTGTTTTTAAAGTACGTTTGTGTATTTATTTTATTCCTTTGCAGTGGGCCTCTCTTTTTTGTTAACAGAAAATTTAAACGGAACTAATTTTTTGATATCTTTTAGGCTTGATCATCCGAGGGACTTGTTTAGTCCCATGTTAATATTTCGTTTTACTAATATAGACGGGTTAATTTTATTTTTTTTGTAAAAGTGCATTTGTGTATTTTTCAAAGAATGACCAGCAAATCTTACCAATTGTCAAACGCTTCAATCGTACCAAGTTACTATATATTCATGTCCAAAGAAAAATTGTTAAGTGAAACTAAAGGTCACATAACCTTTTTTGTAATGAAATATTTGTGTTTCGACCTATGTCGATTTTGATAAGAACGGGTTGACTTGTTATTCAACTTTGCTTGCCGATCTTATTTCCTATCTCTAAGCAATAGTGTAATCGAAGTCTTCATTATGTTTTTTTGACTTTTTTCAAATACAATGTGTCACTCAAAGTGGTCAAATGGAATTATATGTGAATAATTTATTGTTTTGAAAAAAACATCTCTCATCAATAACATTTTAGAAAACTTTGTGTTTTGTCCGTAAATGATACTCTCTCCGTCTCATAATTATTGTCTACCGACAAAAAACACGTTGTTTAATAAATACATTAACTTTTCAGTTTTCTCTCTTATTTTTTACACAATGATAATTTTAACCTTAACCAATTAATTTACAATTTATTTATTGTTTGTAATAATACTTTCAAGTTTCAAGTGAGGGTGATATTGTAAACTTAATATACGTTCCTTATCTATTTTTGAAAGTGGACAATTGATTTGAAACATCCTAAAATAATAATGTGGATTATAATTTTGAGACGGAAACAGTAATAAATAAATATGCAAATTTAAAGGTTAAAAAAATAACAAATGACAATGGTGTAGCATCTTTAAACATTAAATTATCCAATCGATGTTAAAGGTGAAGAAAACAAAAATCCAATAAAACAATTGTTGAATCGTATATTGAAATAAGGCTCAAAGTTACACTTTGAAGCTTTTTAGCATTTGCATGTTCTGGCATTGCTACATAACAATTGTATTTACAAATATCACCTGTAGCTCTTTTAATAATATTTTTGAGACACGTATAACACTTTTAATCTATTTAAAAAACACAAAGGCTGAAGAGGCCAGACCATAATAAATATTGTTATTTAAAAGTGAAAAAATAGGTTTATTTGACACAACCGGCAGCCTTTTAGACGATGATTTGCGAGGTGATTAGTCATCCATAAAGACTTTTCCTCAAATAAGGCCCCTTGTGGGGTGATAATGAAGCAAGACATGTTATGGCCCATGAGGCCGTGACTTTATAGTAGAAATGCTACTTAACAATTCGAGATAATTATACTGACATAAGGCATATTCCTGAGCCAAGGGATAATCCAAGGCATGTGCCTGAGTTAAGAAATGAGAGGCAGAGCATGGTCGATCATAGAGACGGGAGACTGAACATGCCTGAACGACGAGATGAGAGACAACACATGCCTGAACGACGAGATTAAAGATAGTATATGCCTGAAAGTCGAGATGAGAGACAACATAGGCCTGACAGAGAATGTTAATATTAATTTTGTTATCATGAATGATTCCAAAGATGCGTTATAAATGTGCATGCGACTATTGATTTAAGTTTGACATTGGTGGATGGTAGTGCACTCAAGTTTGAGTTATCTCACGTGTAACAAAATGAAGTGATTCTCATATGCAGATGTAATCTTCCTTGTGACATGGCCACTTACTGTGACATAAAAGCATTATGATTTCTTTAGAATCTCAATATTGCCTTGCCCGTAGATTTATGATCAAGACGCTTGATAGAAACCAAACTTTTTTCTTTTGAGACTTTTTTCTTTTGTTTTCGAGTGACATATTCTGCTGCATACAATATTCCAAAACCACCTATTCCAGTAACATTGCGTTCATCAAAGTTGTCGGTAGGTAATATGATATCTTCCAATTATATTACAAGATTTTTGAACTCACACATAAAGGATGATGTTTGGCTTATCAAATATTAATGAAAAAAATTGAATTGAAATAAATAGAAACATTTCTCTGTTAACTCTGAGATTAGTTTATGATGATGGAGCTTTTTGAGACTTCATTATGCGAACAATGCACGCCTCTATTACATAATTCTGATGGATGACAGCAACTTCCGCTTCCTTTTTCTACTTAAAAGCATGTTTTTAGAGCAACATAAACTGATTTTTCTTATTAGTGTATAAGAAATTAGTTGCATGATATATAATGAAAGTAAAAGAAAAAATGAATATAAGCATATATATATATGAATAACATGATCCTCCTCTTCTTATTAGTAAACTTTTGATTCAAGTGTAAATGTCAGCTTCATACACTGTTCTTAATTCAGAATGGCACCTTGGTGAGAATAATTCAAACTTGCCACAAGATAGTTAGTCTGCTAAAATTGTGTAAAACCATACGAAAAAAATAGAACACGGAAAATTAAGGTCACTATTAGGCAAAACCTGTTTTACAAAATGTACATGCTCAATGGCAGACAGCATAGGAGCTGACGAGTGCGGGAGCGATAGTGGACTGTATCCATAAAGACTTCCATAAATTCAGGTGCTTCATCGCCATTTGGTTCATCGTATGAATCAAGAAGATCAGGTGATGGGAAAAACTTGTTGTCGCATATTATAATTTCAAATGCATCTTTAGAGAATACCCATAGCCTATGTAAGAGTCGGAGTATCAATTGGATGAGCAAGTACATGAGAGCGTGTAATTTGTTGCCAAGTAAATGATTTTTGTCGTGCATATATGCTAATATCTAATATATGTTTTAGTAATTTACATCAATTAACTGCATGTAATCTGTTATGAATCGGTTCAGCCTTTAGAAGCCTCGTGGTGCTTTTCCGGGTTGATGCATCAGTTGGCTTTACAATTGCACCAATTATTGAAGCATCGGTTGATCCTACAAAGACAAATGAACAAAGAATATAAAGCTTACAAAGAATGTATGTAGATAATAGTAAAAGATCAAATCATATAATTAAGTAAATATAGCTCGTAAACAACTGTTTATTTCTTGAAAAGTGGCAGACTAAAATTCAAAATTATAACTACCATTATCAAATTTGAATTCACTAAAATAATTTTTTAAATAAAAAAGTACCTTAGCCACGATAAACGTATTAAGATATTTGTTATATTACTCCTTTATTCGAAAAAACTCAATGGTAGGATAAGGCTATCAATGGATACGAATTTGCACTTGACATAATATTTTCCCTCATTAGTAGCATGAAGACTGTAATACATGAACATTAAAGTCAAAATATTAGCTTTTGTTCCAATCGTCAACTGATCCAATTTAAACTTAGAGTGTATTTTCTTAAGAATCTATCACCAAGATTTCTCATTTGCAATAGTTTTTAAAATGTAAAATATAAACATCACATTTTATTTCAACAGAAGATATATATCTTTGTATGTAAAAAGGGATCTTTAATTCACGTTGTTCCTACTGGAACAGTTGTTGAATACCTAAAGAGCCAATGGAGACGTACTGAAGTTTGTGGGAAGCGAGCCTCATAATAGTGTTTGGAACTCCGACAGTGGAAATGGTCATCATCCTCTACCCTATTTGTAATCCTGAAAAACAAAGAAACCAGTTATTGGTACTACAGGCTTTCAAAAGGTAAGTATGAACACATCCACACAATAGTTCTAGTAAGTATTCACACAGGACCCATTCTTCTCTACTGTCAAAGACATAAAAATAGAATTAGAGTTATATGTGCCACTGTAGGGTTTTTATAAAGGAAAACTATCAAAATTTTTAAACAAACTACTAAACAATTCATTCTTCCTCGGTTTTCATCAAGTTCATACCTAAACTTGTTGAGCCTTCAGACACCTTCATTACGTGCTTGGAAGATATGTCCATGACATCCCGGCCGGTGGCTCTACGTACTCATGCTCACTGGAACACACATGCCAATATATCCACAACTATTAAGTTGTAAAATCACACAATGTAACATATCAATCAATGATCCAAAACTTTTAATATTAAAATCAGATTTAACTTTAATTACCTTAAGGTAATTTTATGTTTGTCAAGTACAAAACCCTTTACTAAGTACGAAAGTTGGAATAGGAGAAGGGAAACACCCCATAAATCCCAAATTTTTCAGATTGTCAATAAGCCAACTATTCATACATAGGAACAGATATCACTGGATTTAACACCTTGACATATACATCAATAAATCGCCATTACCTGATATGTAGACCCAGAACCGATCCCAGTCACTTTAACTCAATCCTCATGTGGACGATTCTTCACCAAATCATAGTGACTAACTTCAATAATTGCAATAGAAATCTGATCCCCGGCGCAAAAAAATATCAGCAAGGTAAGCATTTTTCAACCAAAGAAACGCAAGGTAAGTTGTTCTTGCATAGTAAAATTCATGCTTCATGAATTCTTTAAGCACTTGAGTAACTACACGACGAATAGATGAAAAATTAACATGACCAAGAACCCACGGAAAGTTGCTTCGATACGAAAATCAGCCCTTGTTGTCTAACAGGTTTGAAATATTTTGTTTGCGCCCTTACAGCAGCAACATAAAACGCAATGCGATATTCACATAAATCCATAAAACTTTACTGGATTACATATTGAACCTTTATCCAAATGAATTCCAAGTCCTTTCTATACCCCTCAGTTAGTTTAGGAAAAGGTTTCTTTTTATTTCTATCTTTTTCTTCTTTATTAGCTTCAAGCTTAGTTTTTGTGACTTATTTTGACTTTTTGGCTTATGTAATCTTATCATGTCATAATAAGCTTATATAAGATGGAAAGTTTCAAAATAACCCACAAAAAGTAAACTTATGAAAAATAGTCTGAAAACCAAATAAGCCATAAGCCAGTTATATAAGGCGTAGCAAACACCACTCTTGAGGGGTGTTTGTTACATTTAATTGTGGTTAAGAATCTCTAACTGATGCAACTGGACTGGCCCAATAACTTTTATTCTTTGTTAAGCAGACTCCACCAGCCAACATCAAACCACATGACCCTTTCAATAAAGAGGAGATTATGTACCCAAGTTGCTGGAAGTGATGGCTCAGAACCCTTAATTCTATGATCAGCTTTCTTAAAATCGACTCCATCATCCATGTAAAGCCATTACTTAAGCCCATCAACCAGAAGGTTTCTGCTGATTTTCTTTATAGTACATGCCGTGGTTCTCTTCTTGACATTCTAAGATGCATCGTTTTAACAAGCCTAAACTGAAAAGCACACTTCGAAAGTGATACTCCCCATTCTCTTGCTTGCTCTTCAGGAGTCTTGAAGTCTTATCAGCATAGCTGCAAAAAAGAAAAAAAGAATTGACCAGCATAGTTGTTTGGCGTTTCTTTTAACATCAACCAAACACCCTTTTCCATAAGTCCACCATCACAACCCTCTTCCTTTTTTTACCTTAAAAGTAGATAATACCAGCAAGTATTATTAAACACCAGACATTTGGAAAACTTCAATCTGAAAACCTCGGGACCTGCACAATAACAGCCAAACATACTCTTAATAATCATTTATCGTGAAATCCAAGTCAAAAAGCTTCAGCAAAATCAGAAATCAACTTTAAGTAATCTGTTAACAGTTCCATGTCGAGTGACAGTTCATTTTACAGAATCTGAATTTGATGCCCATTTACTTGAACTTGTTTTCTAATCACAGTTCATTCTATTATTTAAATATTTACGACCACAGAGGTTATTAAAGCTTGACAACTGGTAAACATTTGGAATGCACAACAAACATACTGTGAACAATATAACAGTAGTAAGTATTCCATACACTATAAAAGTTATATAAGAAAACTCCATAATATCCTGGTATAAAAGAAATGAGAGAAAAAGATACCTTGCTTGTTTTGATACATTAGTATGATATATTAAGTCATGAGGTTCTTCAGTTCATACAGCTGAATTCTGTTGTCAATAAATATGTTGAGAATGAAACATAAATAATCTTGTTATCTTGTACATATAAAATTCTAGTATTGTATTCATATGATGACTACGATCATGGTTATATATTCTTGTCTGTTCATATCTGTTGACACATTATTTAACTGATGCAGGTGGGTACACCAGTTCTTGTTATTATTGCTCAATGCTTCTGGTCGAAATGTATTTAAATCGTTTTATATTGTCAGAAGCGTAGACCACAAGATAGTATGATATCAATCACTTGTATACCTGAAGAGCTTTAATGGATTGAGCTACTACGTCCAGTGTATTCACTTGTCACGAGGTCTGAATTCTTGTAAGGGTACCCAATACACCCTTCAAACATGTGGCCTGATATTGTGGCGGATGGATTCGGTCTGCATGTGTTGAACGCCTAACTTGAGAACACTAAAGATTTCGGCTGGTACAAAATAAAAAAATACCTGGGTACACCCGATGCTGTTTCCGAACGCCATGGTGCAAATTGAAAAAAAAGGTTAAAGAAAGATTAGCAAAAAAATCAGTAATAAAATAGCTAAAAATTTATACAAACCTTTAAAACAGCATTGTACTGCTTGGATAGTGGAAAGCGTATCACGCTTAAACGTTCTTAGCTTACCATCCATTTGGTTTCGTGGTACCACTATGAAGCTGTTGCTTTAGAGCCAATTAATAGAAGATGTGTGTTCGCATATCATTAAACATTGGATATATACAGATGTTCAAGCATCACAATTAAAAATACATCGTAAGTATCAACATTAATATACATAATGTATATATTCTGAATATCGAGAAATGTTAAATCTGTAGCATCACTTACTGAATCTAAAATCGACCCATTGAATAGATTTTTGTTAAGAAACAACCAACTGAAATCCAGTAGTGTAATTTTTTGGGTTGGTTGTTTGGGTACGTCGAAGCTTTGTCAGTAGACCGGGTTCTGGAATGGTTCTCAGCAAGATATAACTCTTTCAAGGAGGTAAGTCTCTTAAGTGGTAGCTTCTGTTGATGATGGTTTTGCGGTGAACGCATACCAGGCATAGGAGGACCAAACACTCCAGGAGAACAATTGACTTAAATATATGTATCGTGTAAGTCTCCACTAACACCAAAAATAAACTGCACAATGAGATCAATCTAACATTCTGAATAAACTAAGTAGGGACATTATAACATTATGCGTTAAGCAATCGAAAGTTACCTGTATTTTGGAGATTGAGCTACAACATCAAGCGTATTCACTTGTCACGAGGTCTGAATTCTTGTAAGGGTACCCAATACACCCTTCAAACACGTGGCCTGATATTGTGGCGGATGGATTTGGTCTGCATGTGTTGAACGCCTAAATTGAGAACACTGAAGATTTCGGCTGGTACAAAATAAAAAACATACCTGGGTAGACCAGATGTTGTTTCCGAACACGTGGCCTCATATCTTCTGGGATGTCGGCAGTCGTTTCAATAACAATAGTATAGTAATCTGCAAATCCTAATAAGTTGTTAATTTCTAGATAATAATTTATTTTAGTATTTATTTTGCAATTAGACTACATGTAAAACTAATGCGACTCTTATTAAAATGCTCACATAGATTGGTTATTAGAAGTATGCGGCTCAAGTCTTCAAAAATATTAGGAGCGTCACCTGTGATATTATTTAAACATATAAACAAATTGAACTCTTCCGAATAAAGAAGTACATAAATTTACCTTCTTATCAAAATCAAACCAACAAATCAGCAACTTACATCATCAAAACCAACAAATCTGATCATTGACTCAGAATAGAATAATTTATATAGCTCTAATTCACGAATAAAACTTAATCACCTATAATAGAGTTCATTATTAGACTTTGAATAAAAAGATGCATTTATATATTACCTGCATTTATAAACAAAATTAATTAACCTGTAAAACAAAATAAATAAAACAAACACACCTTTCTTTACATAAAATATATTAACCTGCAAAACACAAGATAACACAAATAGAGAAAAAGATATTTGAATATGACCAATCTATCAAAAGAACCCGATTTCAGTTTTTTAGCCTGAAAAATAAAAAAAACCATAAAACAATTAGGGTTATTAGGGTTTTAGAAGAATGAGGATACCTATGTTTTTAATTTTATTGATAAAAAAGAAACGTATTTTCTTTAAAAGATACGTATTTTCTTTTAACAATATATAGGATACATTTTAAAATATTGTTGTTATTATCTTAAATCTTTTTCTAAAACATGTATATCTAAATATTTATCTTAAAATTTATAGAAGATATTAATAGAGTTTTTAATAAGAAAACAAAAACAATTTGTTAGCCTAATTGGTAAAGTTGGTTGTATGTGAATCTCGTATATGTTAATGTACAGACCAAGGTTCAAACCTTGTCATAAACATTATTTTTAATAAATATCGAAATTAAACAAATTTTTATTAAAATCCGAAATTTAATAATAAATTTGGAAAAAAAATAAATACGAAATTTATATACCCATAAATATCCAGACCTTCAAAACGCAATTCTCAAGTTTTCAAACTGCGTTTCCAAAACGTAATTTTCAAAAAACTGCGATTTCAAATCGGAATTTCGTAGAGTTTGGAGATTTTCTAGGAAATTCTGAAATACTATTGGCTAAAAGATGTGACTGGGATATGACTGGATTAAAAAGTGTGGTTTCAAATCATAATTATACCTATATATAATATAGATAGATATATATATATATATATATATATATATATATATATATATATATATATATATAGGTTTCGGTTCAAATGAGAACTTTTTAAAGTTGAAAAAATAAGAACCAGCTAAAATCTCACAAATGGCACTCTACTTCAAACAATTTTTAAACGAGATTAACTAAAACTAAGTTTTTTAATAATTTGATGGGCTTTCTTTTGAAAATTGACGAATTTTAGGTGATACATCTTGATTTAAGGTGTTATTTGTATCATGTCTTAGTATCGTGTATCATGTTTTTTAGTGGTGGTTATGTATCAAATGTACCATTTTATGTATAAGATATTATCTTGTTGAGATTTTGATGTATGTGTATCACATTTTTAATTGTGTATCAGTAATACGTTACACACTAAGTCGTCGTTTATTAGTCAATAGAATGTTAAGTTGTATAAATAATGTATATTTTGGTGTATTATTGGTAATATGATTATGTATCAATGTTTTATTGGTGTTTTAGATTAGTTCTCATTTTTACAACTTTAAAAAAGCTCTCACATTAACCTTCCTATATATATATATATATATATATATATATATATATATATATATATATATATATATATATATATATATATATATATATATATATATATATATATATATATATATATTATAGGTATAATTATGATTTGAAACCACAACTTTTAATCCAGTCATATCCCAGTCACATCCTATAGCCAATAAAATTTATCTAAATCCTAAAAAGTCTCACTTTTTTCTAAAAATACTCATACATTTTCGGATTTAGTCAACTCTTTGACCAAAATTGCGTTTCCCAAATGCTATTTTTTTATACGTAGTTTTTTTCTTTTTTTATACGGGTCACTAAAAAAATGAACACACACCCTCCATTTTTTCCTCAAACCCTAATCTCACAAAATTCATCTCTTCTTAAAACCCTGTTACCCCAACCAAGGTTTTCTTCAATCCTTTGATTCACACTCGATACTAATACACGTATGATTTTTCTCTTTTGTTTTTTTTATAAAAACTCACGAATTTTTCTCTTTTATTTTCTTTTTTTATAAAAAACTCACGGAATTGATTCAATTAAAGATTAGTATTGGCATATCTGTTAATTATAATTATAAAAGAATCGTAAGAATTGATTAATTTGTTTGATTGGTTCTAGCTTTGAGTGGATTTATTTAGTGTTCTTGAAATTTTCAGCTTTAGCAAGAACCTAAATGATGTACTTTTATCAGCAGAACAGGCAAGTTATATTTACTTTTTTTTATCTTTTTGGTAATCATTTTGTATTTAATTAGATAAAATGAGTTAACTGCTTCAGGTTACTGTAATTTATGGTGCAACCGCAATATAAGATTGATCCAGATGCAATGAGGTCGAGCTAAACAGGTTGTGCAAGATCAACCCCTTTCTTTAAGGTAATGCCCTAGCTTTACTTTTGAGTATTTTTCATTCAGTTTTTTAAGGTAATGTGAGATTCATAATTGATTGTGCTCTTTTTAGGAATCGTGATATCTTAACTTTGGGGATACTGTTTTATACCTACAATATGGATAATAAACATCAGTTAAATTCTTGTTTTTTTATTTTTATATATGTTCAATTGGTTGGGCTATGTTTGTTTCTCTCCATAAACCACAACACCAAACGACCCATTTTGAAGCAAATGGGTGGAAACAATGACTATATATGTGGAGATAAACTGTCACGTTTGGTATCCAATAAGCAAATGGGTTGTACATGTATATATGTATGATCATAAATATTTGAGATATATCAGGAAGTTTTATACTTAAAGCGTCTATCAAATGTGGCATATAAAACCATCATGTTAGAATAATGATAACTTCAATTGTTTTTTTATTATGAATGTTTGTAAATTAGCAACCCGCTCATGGTTAAAGGCGCTGCATGACAGCTTTCTGTAATTGCTGGGACATGTTGCTTGAAGTGCATTAGGATTTTGACCTCACTTGGCCATGCAGTTATTAGAGCACTTGTATACTCAAGGTTTTATCAGGTGCTTTCCGTTTACTTCACCCAATCATCTTTTTTTTACTTATGATTCGGCATTGTTTACATTTATGTGTGTTTCCTTTCCTGTGATTGTTTACATTTTTTACCTATGATTCAGCATTGATTTCCACGGACAAAGAGTACAGCACACCCTTTGTCATTCGACTTTAAACGAATTCTTTGCACGTTGGAGAGTAATCCAATATTATAGTGTTTGGGTTTTAAATACCATCTACAGTCAGATACAATGTACACAACTAAAGCTCATTCCAAATGTTGAACTACTGTCTAAATGGTTTGGTTTGTGACAAGGGTATGAAAATTAACGAGGATGAGCAGTCGGTTAATCTAATAGAGGGTGGTGCTTTGTCAAATATATTCAAAAGGAAAAATGTTGATACGCTAGAGGAATATCTTAGGAATCAAACGGTTAAGCTAGTAATATGGAATTCTATGTGATAATAAACAACTAATGCATTAGATAATATGCACTAAATTGTTTAACGTGTGATGTTGCATGTTGTTCACCCTATACATGATCGAGCTTTTTACCTCAATCAGAAACATAAAAAGAAGATTAAAGAGGAATTTGGTATCTTAGTTGTGGCTTTGACGATGAGATAATGGTCTATGGAGTGTAAACCACAAGGATGGGGAGTCCTGGTAGCATAAAAATAGCAGCTGATGCAAGAGTAAAAATTAGCGTCCACAAAAACATTGATGCATCTACTGGATCCGGTCGTGGACGTCATAAAAGGGTGGCTACTGACAGACCATCGAAGTCACAATCACCGTAGGAATTCTTTCAACGAAGCGTACGCGGCTGTGGTGGGAATGATCAACAGCTTTGCAATAGTCAAGTTCTCGCCACGATTGTCGAACCCAAAAGACTTCGAATCCCAAAAGTGTAGTAACAACTGTCGGAACCTTTGCGACTAAGTGCTATTATAGTTCATTCACGTCTTTCTAAAACCTTGATAAATTACTTCGGTTAAAAACATAATTGTTCGCTTATGGTGTAGGTTGCAGGGGAAACAGAAATATAGGCTTAGATTAAGATGTGTTTCAAGACAATGACATGTAAAGATGTGTATTAGATCGTTTCAGTTGACTATGAGGCTTCAAAGATGGAGTGTATCGCATACTGATAATAACTCTCACATAAGAAAGGTGCTCAAAATGGTTTCTTAACATCGAGTATTATTATAGATAATTGCATATTTGTAAATGTTAGGTTCGGGAGTTGCTGTTATTGCCTACACGGACATGTTGGGAAAATTGTGTTCTGTTTGTTTGTTGTTTAATCTCAAAAGAAAGCATTCATTACATATTTTTATGAATATTTATATTGATATAACTCAAAAATGGTTACGAAAATTTCTGTTCGTGCATTTGCAGGAATTTTTTTAACGATTCTCATACTGTAGGCGTGCATTTAATCATCATGGTCAGTTTTTTTAATTTTATGCCGATAATAATGAGCTATAATGGTCCATGTCCTTACGAGGGTTATAGATACAGAGGATTAGGAGGGTCTTACTTAAACCATTTATCGGTTCTTTACCATACGACCTTTTTGTGCTTCTGAAAAAGCATCATTCAAGGTATACGCATTGATTTTATCTTGGTTCCTGATGTTGCTCTTTGCTATGATCACACCTAATGAATAGATTTTCCTTGTAGATAATAATTTTGTTGTTACAAATTTCTTTTTTTATGCTCAGGTTATTGTATCTTTTTTTATAAGGACAATAGCTCAGTTGAGGTTGTACTTATGTGCTTGGCGATAAATAACGAAGAATGCTCAAAAGAAATACTTATCAAGCGCTTTCCAAAGCAAGTTAAGTGTGCTATAATATAACATAAACTTGGCTTGAATATAGTTTGTCTGAGTGTATAGTGGGTTCTTAAGATGTATTAGATGTACTGACATTGAAAATTTTTGACAGGTAAATGTGAAATCAATGGTAGAATTTCAAAAGTTATAATATGGTGAAAGTAGCTCGAAGAAGCCAACATAAAAGATACCACTAGAGCTGCCAGGAAGAAACCATAAAGCTCCTATGATACACATTTTAGCTTCTCAGAAGAAGGAATTGCAACATGTGTTCGAAAAATGAACTTTGTGAATTTGGCAATTAGGAAGACCACATATTTTATAAGAAATGTTTGTAGTAGTTTTTTCTCTTGATTCCACTATTAGTCCAAATTATGTTGTTGACTATATCATATTAGTCCGATTTTTTTACAAAAATGGTGCAACACCAGTTAGAATAAAAAAAATTATGGGGTGCTAGATCAGAAGGTGGAAAAAAAAGAAACCTGCTAGATCGAGGTAGAATTTCATTCTTTTCCTTTTTTTAGTACACGAATTTCTATGTAA
The DNA here is from genome assembly GCA_025667525.1 of Glebionis coronaria. Lineage (NCBI taxonomy): Eukaryota > Viridiplantae > Streptophyta > Magnoliopsida > Asterales > Asteraceae > Glebionis > Glebionis coronaria. The sequence continues at coordinate 271,473,243 of CM046876.1, forward strand.
TAATTAAAATAAAAAAATATATTATATGGGATTATAAAAACTAACTTTTAATTGTATGAAAGTATTCTACGACCCAGTTGTGAACTGATGGTTCATGCTATCCATGGCCGAGTTACACGTTTGGATGCAAGGATAAGTAGGGTTGATACTTGGATGAATATAATCGAGGTTAGTGTTCTTTACCTGCAAATGTGAGTGTATGTCCATGGCTTTTTCTGTCTCATATCTGTTTGGTGTGCCATGTTCAAACAAATTTTAAAGGAGACCTACTAACATATATGTGGTTGAGTATACATAATCAGTTTGCTCCCCTGATTTGCTAAGCACACGATCATAATAATTGGCAATAAAACAACATTATTATACACATCCAATGCTACTTTCAGCATAAACTATCAGAACATATATGGATCATGAGTACTTCAAGGTCCCACCATAGTAATACAACATACCTAAAATCAGTAGAGTTCTTACTATTGTACAACTCATTCCATTTATCACCCTACAACTAGCCATATAGATAGTTGATATGAAACTTTACAGCATTGGGACACTCATTATTCATTAATGATTAGTAACTGGATCAAAAGAGAATATACAGAACTGAAAGCTCAGAGAAAGGTATTGCTTTTGTGGCCTTTTGTTGAACTTAAACAGTGTTGGAATATCAATCGGGAATGAAATGTATGGTGGCATATCGAATGTGACAATTGAAAACGTACTTGTGTTTAACTCAAGACGTGTTGTTAGAATCAAAACAGCTGCAGGCAGATGTGCATACATCCGTGATATCACATTTAAAAATCTCACATTTGATAATGTAAGAGTGGTATAATCATCAAAACCAATTACAACAAGCATCCTGATGGGGGATTTGACCCAAAACCATTTTCCTTAATAGGAGGCATAACCTATAGCTCCATTCATGGTGAAGGAGTTTGGGCCCAAGTTAGAATACACAGTAGTGCTGATATTTCTATGAGGAATGTTACCTTTAGGGATATGTCAGTAGGTATCATGTTCAAGAAGCCTATATCTGAATGTGCATATGTTTCAAGACGTGTGATATGGAGCATCTTCCCTAAACCATGTGAGAATCTTAGTCTTTTTGACGAGCAAAACTCTCTCTACAGACGTACATATATATGTATAGAATATTATGGCAAGACCCATTTGTCAATTCAACATTTAATATATGTGATTTTTCTGTTTTTGTTTGTTTTTTTATCTCTAATTGTATTCGTTCTAAAAATTTCAGATATTAAGTGTTTGATTTGAAGCATACTGTGACCCTCAATTGGTCATAAAGGGATTTGAGGGTAAGCAAGGGATTACGTGTCGCTAATATATATCCTATTAAATATTTGTGTTCTTAATACTACTTATTATCCGTTATTGGCTTCACAGGGGTTGGAAAGGTTGTATTCATAAGTGGCGATAAAGCACAACGAGTAGAGCACGTACCGAGGCACTTTCAGCAATATAAGGATGGCACATCTCTGCTATTGGTGTGTGATTATTATGACTATATACTTTACTAATAGTATCCAAGTTCGGATATATAATTTATAACTTACAAAAGCTACATCTTTAACCTTTTTTCAAAATATGTCGTTTTTGCACATAGCAACGGATGTAGCTGCTCGAGGGCTAGATATTGCCGATATGCTTCCCATGATCATTTAGTATGAACGCTTGCAAATACATTCAATGGAACAGATGGTAGCCTAAATAGCAGGTTAGAAAAATAGATTGCAACTGCCATTTTTGAATAAAATCCCTTTCATGAACACAAACTTATTCTTATATATTTCATTTTTCTACTGTGACTTAGTCTTCATACTATGTTTTTTTAATATACTTTATTTTATGCAGGACCGTGATGACAAGTGTTGTGATGCTACGGATGACAAAATGGCATCCTTACTAATGATGAGCTTCATTACGGAGGAAACTGAGTTTGAAATTTGCAAATTAGGTTTGTCATCTTGCGTATTCCCTCCCTTTATATGAGCCATGTTAGTCTTGCTATTAGGATACATTTGCACACTAGCCACTTTCTTCGTCATACCATTTTGTTTGTTTTTTAAGGGTTTCTAAATATGGGCCGGCATATCATGCACTTCAACGTCGATAATTCATTTGAACTGCCAAAGCTAGAGAGCTCAGACAGCCATAGTATAGATATCATAGAAGAAAATATCTCCCTAATTATCGGTAAATTAAACAAGAATAAAGATATGATGTAATTATTACCACTTTGTAGGCTCAATTATAGTTGCTGAACATATGAAAACTAACTTATTTAAAAATCACTGCAAAGCTACATTATCCCAATATTGATCTCAATAACAGAATCTCAGATTTTGATGGATTTTCTAAAAGCTCGTCTTTTTTGCGCTTACTTAGGTGAAGCTATCCTCCAAAAATGTATGATTTCTTTGATCCATATAAACAATATTGTTGTATACATTAAATATGAAGCAGATATAAAACAAGATTGTTTTATGTAGACTTCTGAATTCAACTAGAAAAGCATTCTCAAACGCCCCTTAATCCAGCCCCCCCTTCCCCCTCCCCCCCCCCCCACACACATTTCCAATTCTATAGTTGTCATTATTTTTCGAGCATTAGGTTATACAAGATGAATACTTGTGAGCTCTATTCATCAATTTTAATATTAAGAAGGCAATTAATCTTCTGATAGTGTACACTAAACTAAATTTTTATGTAATTTCTTTAATGTGTGATACATTAGGCGAGGTTTAAAGATTGTGTTTTGATCTCTACTCAAAATGATCCTTATGCTTGGTTTCCAACAATGTTTTTTTACACGCAGGAAAGCAGTTGGTGTTTTTCATACGGGTTTTGTACTAGATCAAGCCGACGAACAACCACCTTTTGTGTTGTCTTTTCTTAAAGTGTGTAGAATATTTAATCTTTTAGATATGACTAAAAACTTTCTTATATCAATGAAGTCTGATTTATGAAATAAAAAGCTTAAAGAATTTTTATACATTTTTAAAACGCTTTAGGCAACTTCAACTTGTTTTTGTTTTCTTAAAATTTGACTCGAGAGGTATAATCTAACCGACAACCAATTTGGTCATGGCTGGGTCTAATTTCCAACACTGATTTTCGTGGAATCTGCTGAGATGGTTATAGGGTAACATGGGATTGTGTGACCATGGTTCACATCGTCTTGTCTTTTCTATTGTTTGACTTATGTAGGAAGTATTTCGTCTTTGCTCATTTTTAATTCAAGATACTACTAGCAAATTTGAATGATAGCAGACTTACCGCATCCTCGGTTGAAAGAAAACGCTCGAAGTCCGAACCAGTTGTTTCCATGGGACCATCCTGCATAGAATTACATCAGGTTTCTCCTCATTGTTGGATAATGCGTATATGTATTTGGGATGGACCTTGATGTCAGCATCTGAAGCACCTTCTTCCTGTGTGTTATCATAGATATCGAAATCATTGACTAGAAAAAGGGAAAGAAACATATATGATATGTAAAAGTTCACTTCCTTTATAAGAACAAAAGCATGTCAAGTCTTTCTTCTATGTTTTTAATGCTGAATTTGTTATGTTGTCAGTTCATTTAATGATAAACCAATCAAGGAAGAATCATTTGACTTCATGGGCAAGGAGCTCTTTGGATTAACACTTGAAATTACCCACATTGTTGAAGTGTATCCCTGTTGCATAAGGAGGAAAATGTCAGACTTGTAGAGACAGAAAACCAGTGTAGAACCACATGAGGTAATCTGTATGCTAGCACCTTACCAATCACCCAACGGCAGTTAGAAGGTCCATATTTACCTTATTTTTCATTATATATTATTTTCGTTTTCAGTACTATTCTGAATTACAATATGTTAATGCAAGTGATGCCTAAAAACATTATTAGTGTTAACTAATCTTTCTTAGTTTTGATCACAACAAACTATACAACACATTTAGTATAAAACACAAAACGAATTATTTAACTAACACTATCATCAAGGTAATAATCATATCACTAACTTTTCTTAATCATACTTAGTGATCATCAAAGTGATTATCCTTTAAACTCACTTTTGTTAATATGACAAAAGATTTTTTTAATAAACTTTCTTTTTAAGAAAATGTTTTATTAAAATGGAAAATGTAAATTTGAAAATGGCATATTCCATATGCCATAAGAATATCCTTTGAAGGTTTAAAAAACCTCAGATATTCCTACCCCACTAAAAGACAAAAAAGGGAGCGGACTCTACTGGGCGGTATCTTAAATAGCTAGGCGGTTCCTTAGCGATATGGAACCGCCGGCTAGATAAGGATCCGCGCTCAGCTAGCCGTTGGACTTTGTCTTCTATAAATAGTGGATCAAATCTCATTTTCCAATAAGCCTCTTGGACGTTTTTCTCAGCCTCCTTTCTCTTTTCTATAGCATAATCATTAGTAAATGATCACTTAATGTGTTAAGTATGTTTACATATGATTATCCTCTTGATCCCCTCCTTTACCTTGTCTAATGAGAAGATCACTCACTCACTAGTGTTGTGATAAAGATGAATCCATGAATTAGTCATGTTTATCATGTTAACCTTTTTGTTTTTGTTGATCCATTTGTATTTATGAATACTTGGACTAGTTGTGTTCATCCAAGCTATTTGTGAATACTTGGATTTGTTGTGTACATCCATTGCATATGTGTTTGCTTGGATTTGTGTTGTGTAGATCCAAGCTACATGTGTGTACTTGAATATGTCTAGTTGAGTTATAATAGATTTGTGTAGTAGTTCACACTAAACTATAAAGTGATGTGGTTGTGTCTTGTGAGTTCTCACTAAACTTGAAAGTGATTAGTAGTTGTGTTGTGTGAACTTCTCACTTAGCTTCAAAGTGAATAGTCGTGAAGATTGGTTCTAGCTTTAGATTAGAACTCGACATCTAGCCTTGTGTCGTTAAATTGTGAAGTAGGCAACATTGTGTAGATTGGTCCTAGCTAATGATTAGGTCTCGACATTTAGCTTAGTGTCGGAAAATAATGTAAGCGACGATGTAAGGCTTTCTCTGCCAAGAAGGGAGCTTGTGGATATAATGGAAATATCGAGTAGGTGTACTCAAGGAGTGGAGTAGAAACGAGGATAGAGCCTCGTTGTCGAACCACTATAAATCTTGGTGTCTTGTCACTAGGTTGTCTCTTTCCTTACTCTTTACTTATTTCATTATCATTATACTTACCTAATACCATTGCTAATGCATTTGAATTGAACCTAATCATTATGCAACTTAGCTTCAAGTAAAAGATAGTTTTTATACACACTTAATTCAAAGTAATTTAAATTAGGTGACTAATAGAAGAGAAACTATTCAACCCCCCCCCCCCCTTTCTAGTTTCTACAATTGGTATCAGAGTGATGGTCACTCAAGATCTTTGAAGTATATTGTACTTTAAAACTTGGATCGATCCATTGTCTCCTCAAATTAGAAGGTCAAGTTGTACTAAATTTTCTCTTTGGTCAAAACTAGTTTTTCTTGGAAAATAGGTCTTTTAATTGGTAATATTGCATCCCTCTTAGATTAGTAGCCCTTATGCATTTTAGATCTATTCTTGAAATGTATCTACTAGTTTGCATCTTGATTTGTGTAGGTACTCATGAAGATCAATCATTTAATTGGTTGTGGATTGAGTTACTTGCACTTGTACAAGACTCATCTTCATTAATCTTCAACATCCTTAAATGATGATATCAAGATATTGGGAATGATACTAGTCCTTGAAGACTTAGTACTCATCATAGTCATTGTTGGGCATTGCATTGATTCCTTGATGGATTGCTCTTTGTGGCCAAGGTACGCTTTCGTTCTTCCACACGCCCTTTGATAAATCTTTTGATCATTACTTGACTATGTGCTTGTTCTTGGCATCCTTGCCTTGAAATTTGTTTGTGGTTTGTGATTCTTTTCTTTTATCCTCTCAAACCTTCATTTCTTGGATACTTGACTCACTATGGTGATGTAGAGTGAGTTAGTAGTAGCTTAAAGTATCAAGCATGATTTCCATGGTTTGCACCCATACGGTTAGTAGGCCCTTTGTGGGAGAGAAAGTGAATTAATACCTTGCTCATATTTTGGTTTAGACCAAGACTATTATTGAAAGTGATCTTAGTCTATGCATCAATATTTGCTTTGTGTTTATTCATTACCAAAGCCGTTTAACGTTTCGCCGGAAAGGCACGTCTTAAACCACTATATATGACACAAGCTCTTCGTCTCCATGATTTGAAGATTGTTATTAATCCCTTGAGCATTGACCTTAGTCTTGATTCACTTCCCTTGACTTCTCTCCACTTTGCTTTTTCGCTACGAGTAGTCGTTTGTCCGTTTCGGTTCTTTCGATCTCGATTCAACTCGTAATCCTTCATTAAGGCATATTGCTTAGTGTTATGATGATCCAATGATATTCTAAAAGGTTTAAGATATATTTTTAAGTATTTTAGAAAACTTGGTTTTCAAAATTTTGGCGTGTTTCATTGATAAAAACCAGCCTCTGCAGGCGGTTCTTTATCTCTGGCGGTTCAAACCTGTGGTTCCTTATCGATAAGGTATCGCGGGCAGTGAAGTTTGTCAGAGCGCCAGTTTTATTAAAATAACGTTTTTCAAACCAAACCCTCTCTCTTCTAAAAACACACAGCCGACGGTTTTCACCTTTTCCACCATCGTTGAAGCTTCAAAAACCTTCAATCACTCAAATGAATTGATTCCAAGTTGTGGGTTTCACTCATCCTTCATCAAACATCAATTAATTGTAAGTACTTTCTTTCAATTTCATCTATTTTTTTCTAGGGTTCATCCTTTCATAATTGCGGATTTTTAAAATTGAAATTGAATTAGAACCTTAATAGGAATATGGGTTGACATGGTTATTTTACTATGATTCCTTAGGTTCATATTCATTAAGATTTCACTAAAACCCACTTGTAGAACAAATTCGAATTTTGGCTAAATGATCTTGGTTAAAAGATGGAATTGAGATGAACCCACGAACAAATAGGTAGTTGCATTGTTTATGCTTACCTAAAAACCTTGTTTTGAAAAACCAATGTTCTAGTCCATTGTTGATCCAACATAGTTCATATGTTCTTGGTTAATAATGGAATAGATACATTGTGAGCATGAGAATGATATGGATTCAATCCTTTGTTTGTCAAGAAATTGATATAACACATTCTCATATTTTTTAGTTTTGATTTTATTTTTCATATGAGTGATTGGAAAAATATTTTCTTGTGTTTATTTAGGTACTAATCATACCTTCACAATACCAAAAGGATCATCAACTCACCAAACAGTATATGCCTAACCTTCCGACTTTTGTCACTCAACTCACCTTGCCCATACTTATTCCTCCCTTCAATCCCGTTGTTTTCATGAGGGTAGAGTTGTCCAAAAGGATATTAAGGATTATGTCTACATCAAGTCTATGTTTGAAAATATTGGATTTGATTGTTTGTTGAACATCAAGGAAGACATCTATCCTCGATTCCTATTGGAGTTCTTTAGCACATACTCCGTCATTGAAAACGACGATGGAATATTTGTTAGGTTCATCTTGAAAGGTCAACTCATTCAATACTCTCTCGAAGTCTTCGGTCAAATTATTGATGTCCCATTTGTAGGCACTTGTCGCTTCACGGATAAATGGAAGCTTAGTGCTCTCCTTGAATCCAACAATTGTCCTCCAAATGATCATGAGGAAATTGATCTTGACTTCATTGTTGACAATGTCTCCAAAAAGCGTAATCGACCCGTTAAGAGAAGCCTTCATACTAAGGTACGTTCGGTGAAACGTCATGAGGTTCTCTTAAGCGACCTTAATGATAATATGGTCCAATGGACCAATATCCTTAGGGAAAATGTGTTTTGTCTTGGTGGAAACCGGGATCATGTTCCGGCGTGTTTAGTGAATATGTTATATTGCATTTTTACCAACACCAATTACAATTTGGCATATTTTATCGCTCAACGGATCAATTATGCTATTCACAAGCCTAAAACAAACCTCCCTTACGCAATGCTTCTCACTCGCCTTTTTAAAAGGGTTGGCCGTGATTTTCCAAATCTTGATCTTTCTCAGTTTCAACCGGTAAAACGGGTCATGCTACCTATTCAAGAGGTATATAAGAGAAAGACAAGATGTGATCGTAAATCCGACCAACAAGAGTCCAATGATGAGGACATGAACATTCCAAGAAGTGATGGTGATGGCATTGGCACTAGTGCTCCCATTGATTCTTCGAGTAATTCTCACCACTCCACAAACTCATTCGTGGACGGTTTAGATGACATTGTTTCCCCTCCTCATCATTCCACTAGTGAAGTTCCTAATAATCTCAATTTGGAGGAACTTTACCGTCAAAATCTTCGAACCCAAGGTGATTTACATGAACACCGGGTTGAGTCAAGAAAGGGAATCAAGTACTTGGGAAACATGATCAAGGGATTGAGAAAGAAGAGAAGATGAAGACTTTGAATTGTTTCAAAGTATACATGTTGGTAAACATGTAATGTGATGTTGAACATTTGCTTCTTTTTACCTTATTTTGGTTGTGTATTAACTATATTCTACTTGTTTGGATTATTTTTTATTTATCCTAAATGATTGCTTATGCCATTGTGATTATATTTTGCATAGCTTCGTGCATCCTATGTGTTAGTTAGCTTCCTAGATTTTGGTCAGTAGTTAACTTTGGCTTGAAAATCCTTTGGTAAAAATCTGGGCTAACCAAAGTTTGAGGAAGTACCATTTTTGAACACCACTCGTCGCGGTTCCTTATAGACCCGCGGTACCTTATTGATAAGGAACCGCCGCCCCTAGATAAGGAACCGCCGGCTACTGTGTCCGACAGAATCTTTGCTTTACACTATTTTCCTTAATCTGTGTAAACCTTGCTTGATTCTTTGCAAAAACCTGCACATTTCCTAAACTAGGTTAGCTAAATTCATTGTTCACATAAAATGTTTTTAACCCATTACTAGTTTGGATCATCCCCTCACCCTTTTAAACCCACCTTGTTAGACATGTTCTTCACACATCAAACCATTCTTCCTTAAACCTTAAACCTCTCCTTTCAACAATGGTTTCTACAAGAAGCTCAAACTCATCCAAAACCTCCACCTCAAGGAAAAATCTTAAGATTAAGAATAAAATGCCTAAACCTAACTCCTCACCCTTTCACACACCCAAGAATGAGATTGTCCCAATTCTCATTTCTTTATCAAACTCACCACCTCTTGCTCCATGCAAGACTACCTCTACCAATGGAACCAACCATTCTCATGGTTCTACCTCCTCTTCATTCCAATCTAGGATGAATGAGCTTTCCTCACCCTTCACTCCAAGTAATCTCTTGGATGTGACTACCCAACCATAACCCATCCAAAGCATTCCAATTGTGAATGACTTTGATGATACCTTGGTGACTTCACCATTTACCCCTCCAAACATACCCTTTTCACCCTTGGAGAGCATGCCTCCACACTCACCCACATCACCCTTGGAGAACATAACTCCTCCACCTTCACCTCCCTCAAACACTCCAAACTTGGGTGATCCTAGCTTTTATGGGTATTTCATGCATAATGGCACTAATTGCCCTTGTTGCCTCAACAACTTCTATCTCCTTGATATTCTTAGAATGGAGATGATTTGGGCTCACATAGAGTTGCAACTCTTTTCCAATCATTCTCCTAGGAGATAAATGATGATTTTCCCTAATAAGTTTTTCTTTAAACCAAGCCAAGGAAGAATACTAATCAAGATCTAGTTTTAATTTATCTTTAGTTTAGTTAATTGTTTTTCCTTTATTTCCTTTATGTATCTCTTTTATGAGTCTTTTATGAGAATGAATTATGGACTTAGCATTGTGTGTTTCTATCTTTATGTGCACATTAATCAACTTTAATTCCAAGTTAAAATTGAACCTAAATCTATCAAAACCTCTAAAACTTGACTAAAATTGGTTCAAAATTTTATCTAAAATTTTGTCACCCTTTGTCAAGATATTCTTGGTGAATGTGTTGCTTTTATGCAACCCTAGCATAATTTAGTGCTAATTGAGGTAAAATTCCAAGATTTGCAATTTTTTTGAAAAAGTCTTAGTTTTTCTCAAAACCCTAGAAAATCAAGGTTTCAAGGTCACTACACGCGGCTCCTTAAAGTCGCGTGGTTCCTTAAGTGATAAGGAACCACCGGTCCCTATAAGGTACCGCGGACAGAAAGTCACTTTATGGCTTGTTTTTTTGGTCTTTCTTCATCACCCTATTTCCAGTCAAGATTCCATGTTTACTCAATTTGGCTAAACATTCCTTGACACTTTACATTGGATTTTCAAACCCTTGCCTTGTATAATTTCTTCTTATACCCCCACCTTGAGATCTCATTCTCACACCTCAACAATGCCTAACTCTCCCTTTCATAACCTTGACATTTCATTGTCACAAACCTCCTCACCCAAAGCTTCCTCATCCAAGCTTTCCAAGAAACCGAAAATCTCGGTTAGACCTATTTGGATCAAGAAAAATGAACCCTCTTCATCCAAACCACCCAAGAATCCCACCTTCTCTCCAATCAAGTATTGGAATGAGACCTCTCCTCACCACCACTAAACCCTAGGTGTGATGACCTTACCCCATCAACCGAATTTATGTTGCATCATGGATCCTCGTGTGCTTGTTGTCGATTTCAACAAATTGAACTTGCTCATGTGTATGAGAAGTTAAATTTTATTGAATTCCTCCTCACTCGACCTCATCTCAAAGTTTTTGTTCCCGTGGACAAAACTTCGAATGATGCATCGTCGTCTTATTTTTCCAACTAAAGGGCTACACTCCCATGGAGTCAATAAAACTTTAGTTGTTTTAGAGTCATTAGCGTTTTTAAGCAATCTTGGAAAATTATCACTATTAGACTAGCTTATGCTTTGTGGTTTATTTTCCATATCTTTTGCTTTAGATACTCATATTGTGTGTATGACTATCTAATTTGTTTGTCTTTTTCATATTTATGTAATATGAAATCTTTGTGTTGTGTTTGTTTTCTTTATTTGATCATTCTCTCTTCCTTTTGAGTTGATCGTGGTTAATCTTTACAATTGTTTATGTGTGATTCCATCAATTCTAAATTTTAACCCCTTGACAAATTTATCATCTTCATTGGTTGGTTGTTTCTTTTCTACCTCCATTCCACCAATTGAACCTTGATTTTGTCATTTACCTCTTTGGACATACTTAGCAAATACTTGCTTCTAATTTGAGATTTCTTCTCCTTCTCCCTCTCAAGTTACTTAGTAGGTAGTGATCATATATACATTGGTGTTTCTTTCTTTTCTACTAAACTTTGTGTAGCATGTCACCTTAGCTCATACACTTGGTGCCCCAAGCAAGGGGGAGCAACCACCAAGGATGAGCTACTAGGAAAGTTCGGTTCTCTTCAAAGACTTGTTCTTACCTTTTTGCTACGACAAAGGGGGAGAAATGATAGTGATAAACTCGTTAATAATTCGATATTTTGTGTTTCTACGTAATTGACTTTATAGTTTGTCGTAATCTAAAAGGGGGAGATTGTTAATGCAAGTGATGTCTAAAAACATTATTAGTGTTAACTAATCTTTCTTAGTTTTGATCACAACAAACTATACAACACATTTAGTGTAAAACACAAAACGAATTATTTAACTAACACTATCATCAAGGTAATAATCATATCACTAACTTTTCTTAATCATACTTAGTGATCATCAAAGTGATTATCCTTAAAACTCACTTTTGTTAATATGACAAAAGATTTTTTAATAAACTTTCTTTTAAGAAAATGTTTTATTAAAATGGAAAATGTAAATTTGAAAATGGCATATTCCATATGCCATAAGAATATCCTTTGAAGGTTTAAAAAACCTCAGATATTCCTACCCCACTAAAAGACAAAAAAGGGAGCGGATTCTACTGGGCGGTATCTTAAATATCTAGGCGGTTCCTTAGCGATATGGAACCGCCGGCTAGATAAGGATCCGCGCCCAGCTAGCCGTTGGACTTTGTATTCTATAAATAGTGGATCAAATCTCATTTTCCAGTAAGCCTCTTGGACGTTTTTCTCAGCCCCCTTTCTTTTTTCTATAGCATAATCATTAGTAAATAATCACTTAATGTGCTAAGTATGTTTACATATGATTATCCTCTTGATCCCCTCCTTTACCTTGTCCAATGAGAAGATCACTCACTCACTAGTGTTGTGATAAAGATGAATCCATGAATTAGTCATGTTCATCATGTTAGCCTTTTTGTTTTTGTTGATCCATTTGTATTTATGAATACTTGGACTAGTTGTGTTCATCCAATCTATTTGTGAATACTTGGATTTGTTGTGTACATCCATTACATATGTGTTTGCTTGGATTTGTGTTGTGTAGATCCAAGCTACATGTGTGTACTTAGATATGTCTAGTTGAGTTGTAATAGATTTATGTAGTAGTTCTCACTGAACTATAAAGTGATGTGGTTGTGTCTTGTGAGTTCTCACTAAACTTGAAAGTGATTAGTAGTTGTGTTGTGTGAAGTTCTCACTTAGCTTCAAAGTGAAGAGTCGTAAAGATTGGTTCTAGCTTTAGATTGGAACTCGAAATCTATCCTTGTGTCGTTAAATTGTGCAGTAGGCAACGTTGTGTAGATTGGTCCTAGCTAATGATTAGGTCTCGACATTTAGCTTAGTGTCGAAAAATAATGTAAGCGAAGATGTAAGGCTTTCTCCGCCAAGAAGGGAGCTTGTGGATATAGTGGAAATCTCGAGTAGGTGTACTCGAGGAGTGGAGTAGAAACGAGGATAGAGCCTCGTTGTCGAACCACTATAAAGCTTGGTGACTTGTCACTAGGTTGTCTCTTTCCTTACTCTTTACTTATTTCATTATCATTATACTTACCTATTACCATTGCTAATGCATTTGAATTGAACTTAATCATTATGCAACTTAGCTTCAAGTAAAAGATAGTTTTGATACACACTTAATTCAAAGTAATTTAAATTAGGTGACTAATAGAAGAGAAACTATTCAACCCCCCTTCTAGTTTCTACACAATATTCTTTGTAGAAATCAGCAGGAAATCAGTAACCAACCGTGGAATTTTACGAACAAAATAGAGTGGCACCTTCTCAAACTAATGAAGCTGGGGACAGTGTTCCTTAAAACGGACCCACAAGACCTCTTCCTACTGATGACTATACTGCAAACAACTATAGTTACAGGCCCAGTGTGAAGTTGTGACTAAATAATCTTATATTTCTGTTTTTTTGTCAGCTTTCAAGCTGATAAGAGAGGCACTATAAAATCTGCTTCATACTTCAATTAGACGTATGGGTTTTTAAAGAATAAAGATATATTTTTAATAGCATATAGAGGTTGTAAACAACTGGTGATAGAGAGGCATCATTAGGTGATAGATATGTTAACCCTGGCACAAGCTATGGTGGAATGGGTAGTGGTCGAGAAGTGGGATTAGGCACCACATCTGGTGGTTAGGGACATAGATCACGTTATGTCATGTCAGCAAGGTCTATGAGAGGTTTTTTTTGGAAATCATCCTGAAAGGGCTCACTATAGTTTGTCTTCTGGCTCTGCTGACCAAACCCAACAGCAGAAACAAAGGTATAAATATTCCATCTAATCTGAACTTTCCTATTTGCAAGGTATTATATCAATTTCAAGACCTGTTTTTGTTCAAATTATAATGATTAGTGATTTTGGTTCTTTTATAGGTGAAGCCTATTCGAAACTTATTTCCTTCTCTTTAACGGTCTAGAATTGAGATGCTTATACAATCTAAACAAGTTTTTTCTAAAAAAAAAATCACAAACACAGGTTATAATGAAGAAAAACGTGGTGTTAGAGAGGCACTACTGAGACATTTAATTAGTGATTATTGAGGTTTGAGGTGTCTGCATGAATCTGGTTTTGTTGTAAAACAAAACTCATATATATTTGAACGTAAGAGAATATAGTACTAACATGTTCAAGTTTTCTATTGCACAAAATGGGTGCAGAAACATATGGTATTTATTTCTACTCATTTGCTGCATCTTTTCAGTATTTTTAGTGGAAAATTGTTGCTTCTTTTAATCACGCATATACATTATGCGAATGTAAAACTTCGAGATTTATCTACAAGTTTCATATTTGTACGATACCTTAGGTTCTTAGCAACTCTAGCAACTATAACAATGGGTCAATGGTAGAAAGAACTTCAAATTCAATAGGTTTATCACCAATGTCTAGCTTTTCTTTCATTAAAGACTCTTGCCTTATGTTCTAAATTTTGTGCCAAACAGTGAGTTGAGCTTTACCTCAACTCTACCACCTTTCAACCTTAGCCTAAGCTCGAGCACGATTTATTAGCTTAGCAGGCCTACATAATGCAAGATTTCAAGCGCATGGGCGATTGAGGGTTAACTCGAGGGCTGAGATAACTTGAAATTATCAAGGAGAAATCGTGTTTATAGTTTTAGCTAAACGACTTCAAAATTGGAAAGACTTTCTCAAGCTAATCAAGCTGCACTTCTTCAACCTTGTATCTGGTACACTCTCGCCATTGTATGAAGGTATGATTCGTATCCTATGCTTTGTGTCATAACAATAGTTATTTTCTTTTGTTTTTCATGTTTGTGTGTGGTCAAAAGTATTTTTTATAGACTTCAATATGCTTTTTGGTTATTTAGCTTTGTTTTAGATATATCTGATACTCACTTTATCACTTGCGATTGAAGCGATGCACAAGATGCTCCAAGGTTAGTATGAAATATCAACCATCAATCCTGTGGTTTTTTCTACTACTTGTAAAACATTACTAATCTGAATAATATTTGCAATCATGTTGAATTTATATTTTCTATTTTGTTAAATTGATCAAGAATTAATATAATGAATTCAAAATTTATGTGTAGAAAAGTCCAATCTGCCTAGGCCCTGCTTAGACCAATTACTGGCGGTGATCGATCGCCCGACTAGCGCCTAGCCCTTTTTGCAACATCGCGTATGTGACTGAATTTTCAGATATGTAAGTAGTTTATTGTAAATAGATGGTGTCTTTAGCATTTAAGATACACACACAATTAACAAAATATATTTCTCACAAAACAACATCACTATTACCTATATACACACTGACTATGTATTCGTTTCAGCACACACTTGCAACGACTAACACCAGCAAAATATAGTGTACTAAACATGGATTGTTGATCCAACAGCTCCTTGGCATTCTATATTTGATCCTAATGCTTTTCTTTGTCAGAAGTTCTGATGCTGGTGGGATTTCCATATAATGGGGTCAAAACGGAAATGAAGGAACTGTGGCGCAGACTTGTGCTACAGGAAACTATAAGTACGTAAACCGCTTTCCTTTCCTCATTTGGTGATGGGCAAACTCCGGTTATAAACCTTGCTGATCACTGTGATCCAAGCAGCAATGGTTTCATCAAACTGAGCTCAGACATCGAATCTTGCCAGGCAAAAGGAGTCAAGATCATTCTTTCAATTGGTGGTGCGGTTAGGAGCTACTCACTAGCTTCTGATGTAGATGCAAGACATGTTGCTACTTACATTTGGAACAACTTCTTGGGTGGAAAATCATCTACCCGTCCACTTGGAAATGTAGTACTGGATGGAGTCGACTTTGACATTGAAAGTGGAAATGGGCTATACTGGGATATCCTGGCAAAGTACCTCTCTGCGTATAGCAGTCGCGGGAAGAAGGTTTACTTAATTACAGCACCGTAGTGCCCATATCCAGATGCATGGGTTGGAAATGCACTCCAAATGGGTGTTTTTGAGTATGTTTGGGTACAATTCATCAACAATCCGCCTTGCCAATATAAATATGGAGATATTAATAGCATCAAGGATTCTTGGAAGCAATGGACTTCTGATATCTCAGCAAAAAAGTTTTTTTGGGGGCTTCCAGTAGCGCCTGATGCAGCTGGAAGTGGTTTCATTCATGTTTCTAATCTCACTACAAAGATGCAGCCGGAGGCGTGATGATCAATCTGGATATATTTTACTTCTATTGTTTATTGTAGTAGTATGACAGAAAATAGGCGTGATGATAAACAATAGAGTTTACTATCATTTAATCTTATCACAATACTATGATGATCAATCTAGATATAGCTCTTCCATCAAGAGTCATGTTTAGTACAATATATATTTACTATATATTTTGAACTTTATATGTATGCCATCTTTGTCTCATAAATCTAATAAATAAAGAAATGTAAATTATGTGAATGACCCTTAAGTCGCTCTAAAGAATTTAAAAACAGTATCTAATATACAAGGCGACCAAAACTTCCATAAACTTTCGACCCCAACACTTAACTATTACAGTAAAAGAATAGAATGGAGCTCATCCAAGTTTGACTGTAGACCTGTAGTGCTAACCATACCAAAAGCACTCTAAGCAAGTGAACAACTAATATATAGGTATAATTATGACTTGATACCACAGTTTTTAATCCAGTCATATCCCAGTCACATCTTTTAACCGATGGGATTTGAGTATTTGCTAAAAAAACTCATTAATTGCCTTATTTATGAGGTTTTTTGGTGATTTTGGACGGACCTATTTTTAAACGCATTTTTTTTACAAATCGCGTTTTGATACCGCGACTATATATAATGGTATTTTATTATATTTTTTCATTTTCCTCACACACAAACGGTGTAAAAAAACACACACATCAACCATTTTTTCTTTCCAACGGTATACACTGTAAGTATTCGATCTTTTATTTTTGTTAACAAGAACATTGAATCCACTTTTTTTTTTGTTTCATCAACCTTTAATTGGATTACTTTGAAACCCTAATCCATTTTTAAATCATTTTTCCATAATTAATCAATTGAATTACTTTTAAACCCTAATCAGTTTTTTAATCAATTTTCCTGTAATAAATCATTTTTTTATAAAGGGTTCAGTTTCAAAATCGTTTTTTTTAATAAAGGTTTTTTTGATTCTGATTAATCGTTTTTTTAATAAGGTGTTTTTTGATTCTGATTAATCCTTTTTTGTAATAAATGGAGGGGTTGATTCAGTTTGAAAATCTTTTTTTTTAATAAGGGGTTTTTTTATTCTGATTAATAGTTTTTTTAATAAGGGGTTTTTTGATTATGATTAATCCATTTTCCTAATTAATTAGATTTAAATGATTTTTTGAATATCAATCTGTTGTTGGTACTGCTACAAAGATTTTTGTGGTATATCAAAACAATTGATTAATTACGTAATCAAAGACTTATTACAACAACAAACTGTTTGATATCTGCGTTTGCTAAATTATATGAAACTCGAGGTTGCTAATGTTAGGGTGATATTTGATAAGGCTGTGCAAGTTAATTAAAAAGCCGTGGATAATCTGGCAAGCTTTTGGTGTGAATATGCAGAGATGGAGCTTAGGCACAAGAATTATAAGGGTGCGTTGGAGTTAATGAGGCGTGCTACTGCTGAACCATCTGCTGAGGTGAAACGCATAGGTAAGCTATTCCGATATTCATATTTTATTTACTATCCGCAAGAGGTCATTTTTATTTTTTACACACCAAAAAACATGTTTTTGCTTCTAGGTACTTCATAAACAGTACCCCGCTGAGACGACTCCAAATTGGACGAACAGGTCCACGCAGGTCCGCCGCAATTAGTATCAAGAGTCAAGGCAGAAACTGAACGAGATGCCACTGGTCACAGTACTAAAGAGGAAGAAGACTCGCTAACACCCGGCAAGAAAAATGCATTGAGAATGAGCGTGCAAGATTAAATTAGTCTATTTAAGAATAAACAGAAAGATAAAATTGAGGAAACTGAGAAACCAAAGCCGGTGCCGACTGCACCTGTTGCAAATAAAGTTGTTCTAAGAAGACCCATCTACAAAAAAATGTGTAATCCCAAACAATCCCTTAAGTAGTTGTGAGTCTTGACAGTGAAAGTTAAGTTTGGTATTTAACTAATCTTCTATAATGATCTGTTTTGGCCATATCATTACGCTTAACTAAAAAGCAGTCCGTTTTTTTAATAATTTTTGTATTCGTTGATCATCTCCTTCCTAACTTCGAGTTATATTACATGTTGGTTGATCAGGATGCTGCTGAGCTCGAAAAGTATTTTGTGTCTCGGCTAATTCCTGCCCACACGAACCCTTCCTTTGAGCGAGTAAGTTTCACCAAGGAACATCTGTTAACTACCATTTCTTATCGAACTATGCATTTTTTTAAGTACAGTCTATAAGGCAGTTACATGGTTACAGAATGTATTTTTTAATCAGAAAAATGGCTAAATGGATCTTATGTATGTAGGTGAAACAAGTTAAATGGCCATATCTGGGCTTATTGGTTATTTATACTTAAACAACTGACAATATAGTTATTGTAGTATGTGAATAAAAAACTATGGCCATTGCAATACAACGTTATAACTTGGTTTAGCGTGCACCCAACCCGCATATTATATACTACATGTACTTCTAACATGTCAAGATGATGTCCTATCTACAGATTTACAAGGCAAATGGTCAGGATACAATTGCTGGAGCAGAGTATGGAGATGCGAGTTCTAGAGATTGGGTTGCAAAGGGTCCGATGTTATTGGTAAGTGGTACTCTTTCCTGGTTTATGCTCTTACCCTTCTAAGCCTATACGTGGCAAATTGGCCGTTAGTGTGGATGATATCAACATTACTAAAGAGGCTCAAAACGGCTGGCACTTTTATCTGTTGGAAAGCCAGATTCTAGACGATAAGCTTTTAGGGTAAATAAAATTTCCCGTTGTCACTTATCTATTTTCTGGAAAGTTTCATGTTAAATATAACTTTTTTCTCATTATGGTCATTAAAAAAAAGTTAAATAGCAAGGAAGGTAATGGGTAGATGTTTATCTGGTAAACAAAGTTTATAATTAGCTAGAATAAGTCAAAAATATTATAACACAAACCTCCGAAATCAATTTAATTTATTCACTATGATTTTGGTGGTGATATTTGATAAACCAATTGTTTACTGAAAGTTAAAAGAATGGGATTTTGGTCAGTCCAAGTCGACCCTTGCGTTTCGGCCAATCCACCATTTTGTCATATTACATGTCTGTAATTTACAATACAATTCACGCGTTTGTTTTACTTTTGGTTTTTAGTTAGTGCAATGAAAGTAAGATTCTGTATCTTATGGTATACTCATATTAAATCTTTAGTGTATCAACATCAGGATCGTCTTGCTTTTTTACTGGAATTCAATTTTGTAGTTTAAGGATGGATTGACACTTTTGGCAACATTAATTCAGGGGAAATAAGAATACAAGTTCAGAGTTTATAATGAAGATTGGCCGAGCTATATCAAGCACTTCAAGCAGTTTAAGTAAATCAAGAATGGAGGTATTACTTGTACTCAGGACCAGTTCAGTTTTCACATGTATACCTATGATATGGTCTGATATTGTAATTTTTCTATGCATAATCGGTTGAGAGGGAGTTTCATGGTGTTGCAACTGCAAGGATGGGAAATGAAGATACAAAATGTTTGGGAAGAAAGGATATTGCTGAAAAAATGGTGGTATCAGGTGAGGTTTTATGAGCGTATTTATGTGTCACTTTATACATCCAATCTTCTTCTTAAAACTTAGGAAGACACATAGTGCTAACAGAAGTATGGTAAATGAAGATACAAAATGTTAAGGAAGAAAGGATTTTTGTTCCATTAAATATTGTTATTGTTGGAAGGAAATGAGTTAATGATGTTAGACTTGCCAAAAGAAGAATGTCCTCAACTTTATGCAGAGGCTGAACGCAAACACGTTTTGGGCATATAAAGATCAGAAAGGGTTGGAAGTTCATAAAATGCATATATCAACATCATACAAATAAAGACCTTATTTGGGTATAAATAGAAATAATATCAAATGTAAGTATGATTGATGATATATTCTACAAGACACAATATATAATTAATTATATTACCATAGTTCTTCCAAGTTATTATTACGAGATTTGTTCATAACCGCACCTGATTCAAGGACATCCAACAGAATAAAATCTCACTGAAATTTTAATGTAGCATCCAGAATAGTTTCTTATTGCTGGTATTATCTCACACTCTCACATAGAAAATGAGATATATCAAGTTTTTTTACAATGATCATAAGCCTCAAGTGACTACGCTGACTCCCCTGAAAAGGGATAGCTTTGCATTGATTTTCTGTGATAGCGAGTTATCAACACATCAAAAGGCACACAATTAGCTAAATTGGTTGTTGAAACACATTTGATACTATGGGATGAATCACACAACAACAAAAGACACTCGAGTGATTTGGAGTTGAAGGTGGTAACGTAAATACAAGGCTTTCAAAATTTGGTATTTGAAGATGGGTCACGTTTGCTAAGTTGATTCATTAATTTACTGATATACTTCCTTTTCCATAATTCTTTGAATGGTTATTTTCATGGAACAGGTTTGTGCTGTAGTTCTTTGTTTGATTAAGCTAACGTGCGAGACACAGTTTGGCCACATGATCCTCGCACCGGATGGAGTTACTGCATCACAAGTCCTTCCAAAATCTATAGATTGGGACCCTGTTGTGGTACGTACTGATATCTCAACTGTATCTTTAGAAAGGGTGATATGAGGCTTCTAGCGGTACACAGTATATTGACAAAGAGATTGTCTCATGTGTTCTTAGTCATTCATATGTATTTCATCTAAAACTACTGATCTTATTAATAGGAAATAGTTGCAAGTTTGGTTAAATTCATTATCTTGCCAATCGAGGTGCTATCTGGATACATGTAAAATATATTCTTAGTTTATGCTTTGATCAAGGGAATGATGAGGAATAGTCTTTGATAGAAACACTCCACTATGTTTTTTAAACATACGTCAGAAGAGAATAGAACTTAGGCTTGGGTGAATTGTTATTTGACATTACTTAAACGGAGATAGACGATGTTTTAAATGGAATAGTTACTTATTGGATTATTTCCAAACTTTGATTATTGAATTACCAAATTGGTGGTCTGCTTTGCTAATCAATATTGCAACTAACTACCTTTGCCATGATGAAGTAAGGTTTTTTGACTCTACAATGATTGTGGGCAGATGTGCTAAAATAGGTGGGTTGGGTACTTGGGTAAAGGGTCAATGTTAGTGTTGGTTAAACTAGTGTCAGAGTACAGTTTTTCAAGTTCTGGAACCAACATTTACTAGGCTAAAAAAAGTTAAATTAGTGACAAAGCTTATGGCCAACTAACTCTGATGAATTGATGGGAAAGAACCAGATCATGGAGAAACAAGGAGACTCGCATCGTTGCCTTCATGGCATTATTCCTTCAACTCTTGGCCCTTCTAGACTCCAAGAAATCGTCCCCAGAATGTGCAGCTCAATTCAGAAACACTTACAAAGAAACTACCAAAACCATGAAGATATCGGTGTACACGAGTCTGCCAAAATACTTAACTTTTCTATTGTTCTTGAATGCTTATTCCGTATAAACTTAGAGCTAGACACAATATCTGGAGTCTTCGAAACTGTTTTGGAAGGTGTTTTAGCTGGTCCGATTAATCCAAATAGTTACTGCATATCACTATTTGTAACTTTCCACGTCTATTATTTACTTAATCAAGGATAACAGTGTAAAAATGGCACCTTCTTTACTTTGATCGACTTTGATTCAAAATTACTTTTATGCAACATAAATCTCAGTAAGTTGTTCCAACTATTACTCACTTTAACTATATTATGGCTTATAAATACAATCTCAGCAATGATACTGTGGGAAAAGATTTTGCCACGTTCAAACTACCAGTTTGACTTAAAACCGAATCGGTTTAAAACCGTTTTCTTTTTAGATTTTACTTAGTTTTGATCAGATCGGATCGGTTTTAACCGTTTTTTAAACTGGTCCCAGCCATTTTATTAAGCCGGGTTTTATCGGGTCGAGTTGAGTTGAGTTTTTATTTTTAAAATTTACTCGTAACCAGACCCAATAAAGAATCGGGTTGTCGGGTTCGGGTGAGATTTGGGTCGGTTTGTATCGGATCGGTGATTCGGATTAACTAATTATCAAGCAAGTTGGCGTTCAAAATCATATAAAGAGAGCCTAATTTTCATTCAATATTCGTTCTATTAGAAAACCATACATAATAGTAGGATCTAAAACACCACCAGTACACAACAAAAATAAATCGATATAAAAATTAGCAACATAATAAGGGTGGACATGTGAACGTAAGGAGAAAAAACATTACTACCACTCCATCAATATTAAACATCCAATCATTGTATCTATTTTAATCTTTTTCAAAATATTAATTATACAACGTAATACGTAATATATGTTGGGTCTTTTCGGGTTAACTTGATAAACCGATAAAATATATATACATTAACCCGAACCTGACCTGATAACACTAACAGGTTATCGGGTTCAGGTGAAAATAACCCGATTAAAAAATTCTAACCTGATTTGATCCGACCCGACAAGCTTTATCAAGTTCGGATGCGGGTCTAGTTACCCCGACTTTACTGACACCCATACTCATAAGATTAATGCATATCTTTAATTTAACATATACCAATCATATTTATTATTTTTCTAAAATTCTACTTCACCTCTCTTTTAAAAAAATTAAATACATTACAAACAATAAATTGTCAAACTACAATAAATACATCATTGTAAAATCATCTTTTTATCGAGGGAAACATGCATATATTTTCAACAAATTTTTTCTTAAGTCGCGTCTGAAAATATCATATATGACTCGTGTGATTAAGGGTCATATATTATTTTATAAACAAGTCATATATTATTTTCTGAAATAATATAATCATGTACAAATGTAATTGAAAAAAAAGTTTGTCCAAAATATATACATGTACATCTCGATATAAATATAATTTAATTTTTGTCGCGATGGTATGTTCCGTTTTGCGTAATGGTTAACAATTTACGATATTTTTATTTTTATTTAAAAATAAGTTTTTTTGTTAGATAAAAAATGAATAATTAAAATTAGTTTATTGAGTTTATGATTAAAAAATGGAAAAAGATCATCTCAAGTTGAAGTCAACTTGATTGGTCATGTTCTTCAATCACAACAAAGATACATATATGTGGGCCCTATGCATTTCACAAAGAGAAAAACTTTTATACATTTATCTAAATTTTGATTGGCCAACATGATCAATCAAGTTACCTTCAACTTGAGAGAATTTTGATCCTTAAAAAATATGTCTATATTGAACATTTCCTTATAAACAAGATTCATTAATCAAGCCTTTTACTAAAGAAAAATGATTTATCACCAAAAATGTTTAATTGATTATGAGCTTATTGTAGACAGACAAATCGAATACAAATGTCATATACTGGAAATACTCTCCATTTTGGAGATAATTAATAAAAATATAAAAAATTAACATAATATAATTAAAACCTATTTTGACGTAAAGTATAACTTAGATATACTAAAGATTAAAATTTAAATTTTAAAAAACACACAAACTAAAAACCATCCCGGCCATAGAATGAACGACCTTCACGTTGATCTACATATTATTTGGATATGAGATATTAACCAAAAACTGATTTCATAATTATACTGATTATTTAGAAAAAACTAAATTAACTTAATTTATCAAGGTTAAAGGTTAAAATTAGTGATAAACTATTTACAACGATGTATTCTCAGGGACTTATAGTTCATAAAGGTTATGGTTTGACCACCGGGTAACGAGATTGATCGTCATGTTAATTCGATCGAGTCATTGAGGCTCATCGTTAAAGATTCGTTCAGATGAAGAAAAAAAAAGAGAATCTCGGCCGTTGACCACAAATAAACATTATTTAAGCGTAAACTATAACTAAAATATACTAAAAGTTAAATTACAAATTCAAGAAACTAAAAACACACAAATATAACTCTTTAA
The DNA here is from genome assembly GCA_025667525.1 of Glebionis coronaria. NCBI lineage: Eukaryota > Viridiplantae > Streptophyta > Magnoliopsida > Asterales > Asteraceae > Glebionis > Glebionis coronaria. The sequence goes on from CM046876.1 coordinate 271,497,250, forward strand.
AACAAGAAAAAAAACGACCCCGCTCGTTGGGCGGGTTATGACGCTAGTATATATATATATATATATATATATATATATATATATATATATATATATATATATATATATATATATATATATATATATATATATGCATTATAAGTCTGTTTTGGACAATAAGACCATGTATAATTGAGGTCTCATCACATCCCAATCAATGATGTCAACCACTTATATATATATATATATATATATATATATATATATATATATATATATATATATATATATATATATATATATATATATATATATATATATATATACTATGGCAAAACCCATCCGATGGACGGGTATGACTTGTGATTGTCATTTTATTTTTTATTTAGTAAATATTTGTTTGTAATGTGCGATTGGAAAGTATTACATTTTTTTCTCATGTTATATACTTTTTTTGGCATTGTTGGTGTTAAAAAATTGTTTCAATTTGTTGTATATATTTTTTGTTCTAAAAGTGATCATCTATAATCTGTCTTATCTGTAGTTAAAATTGTACTCAACAAAACATCAAAAAAGTTAAAGTTTTTGTCACCACTATAAAACACTGTAACCATCAACACATTATAACATTAGAACATACAAAGTCTTGCTTAGAGCATCCATTATTAACAAAATCGGGCTAAGGTATAATCCGTGCTCTAGAATGAGCGATGAGCGGGCAAAACTTGTAATGTTTACAAAATTTTGTTTGTTAAACATCGGTGTTAAAAAAATTACATACCATAAATTATTATATTTTTTATCAGAATAGGAATTTTTGTCAATTTGTATACGTTTGTTATATATATATTTTTTTTAATTACCCGTATAAGATTTATATTAATTTTATTAAAAATTATATATATGACAAAACATTAAAAAACTTATACATTAAGTGTTGTTCTCGGAACTTCACAAGATGAATACTGGAAAAAAAAGTTAACGCTCCAAACATATTACGGATAATAATTTAAATGACCCTATTTATCTATAATATATAATTATAACTTTATAAGTACATTATAAGTATTTGCGACCTTCTAAAAATAGCAAAGCTAAATTTTCATCCAATTTTACTTGCTAAATATAGCAAGTTGTTGGTGTCTTTCTCGCATACTAAACCATATGACCCTTTGTAACAACATTTTTTAACAAACTTTTCTAACTACTTATTCAAATAATATTTTTTTTTAATTGAAATATATTTTTAGTATTATTTTTATAATTAAGTTCACCATATTTTTAAAATTTTGTACTTTTTAATTCACTACCAATTTCGATAAATTTTATTAACTTTCAGTTTTTATTTTTTATTTTTAGTTGCTTTATTTGGATTTCACCTTTTTATCCTTTTAACATTAATATGAATACGAACTTGATATGTAAAATAGTAACACTTATTCGCTCTAAGAATTATCACCGAGTACTCGTTGCTGCATTACGCGATATACGATAAAACTTACGGTCCAAATTGATATTCACATAACTAAACAGATGCAACTAACAAATCTTCAAAAGCATGATCCAAGAACCCAAAATACCAAATAGTCAAATACTAAGTAAATGAGGAGCGTTCTTTGGTACATCAAAGCAAAACAATTTAAAGGATAGTCGATTCACAATTAAATGAAACTAAAATACAAATTCAAACAAACTTTAAAAAAATATATTAACTAGGGCTTGTGCCCGCGCTTCGCCGCGGCGTGTCGTTTTCGATGTTTGTAACAGCAAGTATGAATCGCCGTATGCAAATCATGAGGATTTTAGCTTCTAAGTCTAACATATACTGTAATGAGAATACATGACACGTATAAATACATAGAAGTTATACACAACATACAATGAGAATACAAAACACAGTTCATATTCCAATTCTATAAAAACTCCTGTAACTTCTCTAACTTCTCTATTAAATCCTTTTACACCATCAAACCTGCAAAAGTACATATCGGTAGACGGCGTGATGTGTCTGCCGTTTGCTCCATTGAAAGCGTCTCGCACAGCCCTATGTTCTTCTTCAGCTTATCAACCTTCTATAAAAAATCCCAATAACTAACCACTTCTTGCTGACATACGGTCTAATGCATTTAAGCCATCAGCACCAGACACGTCTGAGGACTACCATGATCACGTTCCTGCTGAAACAGTAGTAGTAGTTGTATATAAAGAGTCTGCAAATGAACAAAGTAGCAGGGCGTGATCAAATGGCAGATAGAGACAACCCCCTGAGAAGTGCTCCTCAATATGAGCATCCACTAAAACATGAAATCAAATAAATGCAAAACCAAACGCCCCTTAAAACATGCAACTTTGTACAGAAAGGGAAGGAAAGAGATGGTTTCCTGAACTTTATGAGCTATAATTCTTGGAAGATCATTTAGCGACTCGACCTCCTTTTTTTCTATAACCATTGATGACCATGGCTATTATAACCATTTATGACCATGCTTATTTAGTATAGGTAACAAAATGGGCGTTGCATAACTGATAAAATTAGATTCTGCTCAAAACAGGCAACTCCTAGTGCGGGTTTAATCAATTGCTTTTAAGGGGTGTTTCGTTTTGTATAATAACCATTTATGACCATGCCTATTTACTATAGGTAACAAAATGGGCGTTGCATAAGTTCTCAAATTGGATTCTGTTCAAAACAGCAAACTGCTAGTACGGTTTTAATCAATTTCTTTTAAGGGCCGTTTGGTTTTGTATTAATATTAATTATCACATAATAACAAATTATATTGTAAAACATGAAATCAGATAGAAAGAAGGACATACAACATACCTCTGCCTCTTTTTTTTGTACCACCAACAACGACCTTCTTCTTCGAGGAGACCTTCTTCTTCGAGGAGACCTTATTCTTCAAGGAAGTAGTTCTAGTGGTGTCTATAGGCGCAGTAACGATACATTTAGCAGGAACAGTCACTTGACCGTAGATAATTCTAAAATGAAAAGAAAATCAAATTCAATGGAGGCAATCATTATGATTACAAAGAACAGTCAAATATTTCGTAAATATCTAATTTGCGTTGCACACATTGAATCTTCAAATATGACTTTACGCTACTTGCAGTTACTCGTTCGACTAACCTATCACGCATACTCTGTTTTCTTTTATATACTATAATCAACTCTTTCCTGTCTATTGATAGGTGTGTTAACACCCATCCTTTTACCACTTAATTCTGGTTAAAACAAGACCAAAACACGTATTTAATATCATTTGTTTGGAATTATGCGTGGTTTTTGTGTTTATTGTGTTTTCAGAGCTAACCGGATGAATATTAAAGAAAACATGGGATTGCACGGGTTTTACTAAAGAAAAAGACTAAAGACGAAGTCTATTGTCCAAGAGATGCAAAAGATTTGAAGTCAATGGGCCTATTTGAAGATTTATCGAAGAAAAGGACCAAAGATGGAAGATTTACATATGTCGAAGAAACTCAAGTCTATTTAACGAAGAAATTAAAAGACGAGTTGAATTTAATCGACGACAAATCCCGAATCAGAATCGAAAACGTCAACTTTTCTGAAAAGACGAGAAGACAAGAAGAAAGGGGGAAAAAAGCCCACTCACCAACCAACCACTAGGACTATATATAGTTTCTTCCTTCACATTTTAGGGAGTTAGTTTTTTTTTCTTCCTTCCCAGTTTCTTAGGTTCGTTTCATCACCAACACCATTAGGGTGTTTCGTGATTTTTAATTTTTCCTTCAATCTTGTAAGTTTTAATCATTACTATTGTTAACTTTTACATTAATCTTTCAATACAATCTTTCTATTCATCTTATTCTTCATCATCTTTTTATTGCAAGTTCTTAAGTTTTTATTTGGTTCAAGTTTGATCTTAAAAAGTTGTTGATTTTGTGTTTTTATTGGTGGGATTTGTTACTTATGGTATTTAAATGATTATTGGTTAGTTTGGTAAAACCTTTTTGAGTATTTGAGTCGATTTGTATTTAAGTTCGTTTTCCCTGTTCTTGTGTTACTGTGTCTGTTCTTCATTCCCAGGATTATTCCGAATTGGAAGATTGACCCGTTCCCTATTCGGAATATTTTACATATTCCGAATAGCCCCCTAGATTCCTCTTTATTCGGAATATCCAAGATATTCCGAATAGAACATCTGTTCCGAATAAGCCATTTTTTCCGAATTGAGCATTTTATTCCGAATAGGCCCAGATTTTCCGAATAGCACATGTTTTTCCGTATAGGACTTTCTTTCCGAATTGACCTCTTTATTCCGCATAGGATTGTTTTCCGAATAGAAACCTTTTTCCGAATTGCAATTTATTCCGCACAAGGCCAATATTCCGAATAGAGTAGTTTTTCCGCATGGTGCATTTATTCCGAGTAAGGAAACATTCCGCATAGAGCTAGTTTATTCCGTATCTTTATTTATTCCGAACAGAGCAAGTTTTCAGTAAGGACGTTTTTTCTGTTAATCATTTATCTGTTAAGTTTCAATACAGGGCTTATTTCATTTATTGTTTTTGGTTTGAATGTTGATTTACTTTACTCATTTACCTTTTTAAGTAGAATAGATAAGCAACCCCTACTTTTTGTCACCAAGAACAAATCATTCCACTTTAAACCGAGATCAATTCGAGAGGATTCCGAGAAAACGAACTTTTCAAGATAGAAAATTTCTTGTATCATCTATTCATTTTTACGGATACCAGTGTATGGATATGGGTGTGAAGGTTCATGAGAGGCAATTTTTTAATAAGAAATAACAGAAACCATTTTTTGATTACAGAACTGAAAAGTGTAAGGATATGGGTGTGAAGGTTCATGAGAGGCAATTTTTTAATAAGAAACAACGTAAACCATTTTTTGATTACAGAACTGAAAATGCAACTTCAAATTATATACCTCACCATAAGCTTCTAACATATAAGATATTATCCTAAGGCATGATTTATATATATATTAAGCCAGACGTGGTTATGTCGCTGTAACCTACATTCCTATTTAGTGTCTACTTTTATCTATGAATATAATGTAAATAATTAGATCATTCATGAGCCTAATCATACGTCCATAGATTTTCGACTTATATTTCTCCATAGCTCTTAACGACTTATGTTACCCACTTATGAAAGTAAACATGAGAAGGCGAATATGGAGATATTACCTGTGAAGCTGCTTTTCTTCTTCATATAAAACTGAAAGATGCAGGGAAACTGCACAACCTTTAATTTCTCTTGGTCGACTTTGCTAAACTGGTCTTCTTTTTCATCCAGAACCCGAAGAAGATGCTTCACCTACCTAGCTATATTCCATAAAAATTAACGTAATAAATAGTTATAAAAAGAAACTTATAAACAGCCACAATGCGTCGAATAAGAAACAGGCCCTACCTTCAGTTTAAATCTTCTCACGCTCGCATTCTCAGCCTACATGTCACCGCTGACATTGTTCTCCCAACTGTTAAGACTCAATAAGCCTACAAAAAGGTTCGCAAGACAAAATCCAAATAAGGTTAAGGCGAAATAACGGGAGAAACAAATAACCTCAAACGAAAATCGAATGTGTACATTTATTTTCACCTACTGAGTTGGCCGCTCATACGTTGCGTCAAATTCAGCATATATAAATCTAAGCCATATTGACATACAAAAACACAAATTAACAGAATACAAATTTCTATAAGAAAATAATGAACAAAATAACTTTCATGAATCACCTAAACAGAGCTATAAAAACTGGTAAATTTTAAATCCATGTCTAGAAGAAATCAACCTAAAAAACGAATGGGTTTTAAACACGTACATTCAGGTTAGCATCTGATGAACCGGTTGAAGATGGTGGCTTATGAATTGCCCCAACGCCATAATTGTTTGGATATTTCTACAGCTACTATTAAAAGGCAGCCGTCATCAGATGGGTCTGCAACGTTTATTATCTTGAGCAAATGACATTATAAAAAGCGGTATGTTTATCATGAGGCTCAGATAAGTCAGTTATCAGAATAAAAAGATATGGCCACCATGGCTACAAACCAACTGAGGCTGCCTCGCCAAGCTGCGCATAATCCAATATTTACTCGAACCCGCCAAAACAGGGTCTGAGACCATCATCACAGCCTATTTAAAATCCCCAAAGTTATATCTTTAATAAAAAGGGAGAATCTCGGTTCCCAACGAAATGAAATCAATGGCCAGAATGGCTATTTCACTGACACAAACCGGTGATTTTTTTTTCTTTTTTTCTTTATAGATAGAAGCAAATGGTAAGAAGGGGTTGTGACTCGCCATGGCTGCAAACACGTACCCGTGATGCCCTGCCAAGATACGGGTCGCTTGCGCTCACATCATCCGCAAACACATAGCTGGCTCAACAGTAACAAAACACGCACTACAAAAATAGTAGAAGCAACCTAGGATCACAACAATAGACTTCAAATGACGCCCTCAACATGAATTAGTAAAAGCGGCTCACGTGGCGGCTGCAAACAGGATCCCCGATCCTGATGCCTTGCCAAGCCACGACCCCCTTTTAACTAAAACAATATCTCCATTGCAAACTATGAGATGTTTGTCGCCCGATCAAGATGACTTAGCAATGGAAGCAAAAGCAGGAACAACAGTAAATTACGCTTTTCTATGAACAACCACACAATCGCATCAACAGATCTTCGCGAGGGTTAAAGAGGCATCATACCGCCATGGCTGCAGTCACAAACCTGTGATGCCCCACCGAGGTACGGCTGACTTAGCCTTAATAACACAACAAACTTACCAAACCAGCAACATTTCAGATCCCTATAAGCGACAACACATCAAAATCTGTTATTTTTATATAACCCAGTCTAACACACCCGCGACTAACCACATAATAACGTACGAAACATAAAAACCTGACTTGTTAGAATCCCTAATAAAAAAATAGAATCCCCAATTAACCATAAATTAAACAAACCCTAATCAAACAATACGCATAACTAAATAATTCAGACGCAATTAACCACAAACCAACATATCAAACAAAACCCTTAAATTAATTGAAACCCTAATCAAAGAATTAGTTAAATTAAATTAAATGTACCAACTAAGATTGGTAATTATGATCAAAATATCATCCGAAAGATCGTTTCAAATAGAGCAGTTCAAGAAACATGGAAGATCATCCCAAAGATCAAAGCCCACAAAAAATTTGGGATTCCACCAAACCCCCAAAACTAGGGATTTTCAAATAATTATACCATAGAAGCAACAATTTCTAGCACCAAACATCAAAAGCATGCATATATATCCAAACCAAATAGTATCATGAAAACGGAATGGAAAGTACCGATGGTATATAGCAACGATCAAGATGATCCATGATAGATCTAACAATTAGATGCACAACCCACCCACTTTCTCTTATCAACGATGTAAAATCCGATCAAAATTAGATCGGATTAAGGGAGAGAGCAGTGGTCAGATATATTGTTTTGAAATAGAGATATGGCTGGGATAATAATATACACACAACACAAACAAATCAACGACTGAGGAGCAAGACTCAGATCAACGGCTATAAAGGGAGAAGTGCTACAGAAATCACCACTCACACACATAAATAGGTTTATGAGAGAAGTGGTTATGAGAGAAGTGGTTATGACCAAATTGATTGATTGTTCATTGGGAACCGAGATTCCCCCCTCTTATTAAGGATATAATAAGTCAACAATTTTAGTGAAACAATTTGGGAGATAGCCGTATAAATATATAATTATTTTAAAATTAATAATAAATCAAAAAATAATTAAAAATATGAATATAAAATGTCCAAGAATAGACGATGAACTTATAACAATTAGTTTAGAGCTATATATCAAAACCAATAACAATAACTTAAAAAAAAAAATGTTAAAATGGTAAATTTAGCTGATAAAAATATGCATTCAGAACACTTGCCAAACAGTATGTTACTATTCAGATGCATTTTAATTCAGAGTGAATAAATTATTCATAGTAAATAATCATTCAACACTAAACCACATAATTTTATCAAAAAACAGCCCTTAATTATTTGTTTGGCTAATTTATATTATTGGACATGAAATCGATCGATAAATTTAAAACATAGAATTTGGCTATGCCGTTCCTTAGCTTATATCATAATAATAAATAATCTATTAACTGTTAACATATAAAGATACGCAGTTGTCTATTGATTAAGTTCAAGGTTCGTAAGCCAATACCATATTGTCTTGACGTACTTATTATCAAGGTTGTAAAAATCGCTAGGTGCTAGTTGGGCAGACGAATAAAGGCCCAGCGATTAATCGGATTGGATTTTTATATATAAAGCTATGAAATTTTGATAATAGCCAATTTGGTCACATTAGTCGATTATGCCTAATTTGGTCGATTCTATCCGTAACTGAGTTGGTCGATTTTTGTCCGATTTGACAAATTTATGCTTGATTTGGTCGATTTTTTCGGGATAAACTGGTATGTTGACCGATTTTTATCCGATAATGTGTTGGCGCAATTTTGACCAAAACGATTAATAAATATGATTAATGAAAATTAAGGCGGTTGATGACCGTCTAGTGCCTCGGCATGGATTAATCGGACATCTAGAAAGATTTTTTTGACACTGCTTATTATAGGATATTTAGCCTTTTTATTATAAATAATATGGAAATCAATAACTTTCGGAAAAAAATAGGATATAAACTTGCAATAATAACATTTTTCCCTTTCTAATTTGGTCGGCATTTTCTATTTTTTGACTCTATAATTTAGTCGAGTAGAGGTGGTAAAAGGGGCGGGCAGGCGAGTACAGGCGACGGGTTAAACGGGCGGCGGGTCAAACGGGCTCGGGTCAAACGAGCGCGGGTTTAATGGGCACGCGCGAAAAAGGCGGGCTAAACGGGCGCAAGCTAAAATGGGAAAAAACATATAAAGACGTATAATTAAAAAATAAAAATACTTGTTTGAAAGCCGTGGATTAAATATTAAATATAAAATATCCGCGAGTAGCCTAATTATTATTTTACATGTGCGCCCATTAAAATCATTTAGTTTCTTATATGTGTGCCCGTTTGGCCCATCAATAATTAAAAAATAAGTAAAAAGTGACCTATTTTTTTTAAAAGTACGGAGTATCAAAAAATGCCTATATATATCTTATTGGGCAAAATTTATCACCTCTAGTCGAGGTTAATATGTTTTTTTATAGTCGTACATTCACCTCATGTTAATTTTTTTTCTTTATACTAAAGTGATTACGAACTTCAAAGTGACACTTGGTATGTTGCACTACATATATAATAGAAAAACATGATTTTACTACACTTGTATGCGGTGACTGATCCCAAAACCTAAATACAAAAGTATAACATGACTCGTCAGAAACGAAATTAGACACCACCATTGAAGTAATAAGTAAATGTAGTTGATGTGATCATAAGCGGTTGTTATAGTGAAAGATCGCCTTCTACGTTAGCTTTTGTTAGAATATTAGGAGTAATATTAAACATAGGTTAGGGACTTGAGTGTACTTTGTAATATAGATTAGGAATAGACTTGTATTAGGAAGTTTTTAGCTAACCTCCTTAAATTGTTTATAGGAAGTTTCCTATTTGACTTAAGGAGGTGTCCACCCCCTCATCTCTATATATAGGGATGAGGGGGATCCTAGTTCATTGAATTCTTCTTCCTCAATGTAGTCTTTATTAGGGTTAATAATAAAGAGGTAGTTGAGGGTATACCGTGTACATATGTTTGTCGGTTCTTTGTAGTCTCTCGTGTTCGCTACTTGTGCTCGATACAACTCGCGATCTAGCGGTTCCACATTATCGAACTTCGGGTTTGTTGTCGGTTTCGTACAACAAGTGGTATCAGAGCTCACGGTTATTGTGGTCTCCGAAGACCGAGGGCTAGAGCGAGGTTTCGATTCAATCGAAAGAAGGTATCGAGGTTTGGTTTTCGAAATCGATCCATTTCTTTGAGTAGCGATCGATAAGAAACATAAAGAAAGTATAATAGTTTCTTGTTTGAATATCACGTGTGATAGAAAGATAGCTAACCAATCATTGGTTTGTTTTTATGCATGTGATAGAGTTATATATCTACAAAGTGACGTAAACAAAGGAAAAAAAGGGCATCGATTTGTTTTTTACAAATTGACTTTTGATGTATTGTATTCTGTTATTTGAGAAAGAAAATAATTAAGTTGAAAGGTTTTCTTTTGTTGTTGTGGGTGTTGTTGTGGCGGGTTCTTGTGGTACAAGTTATGATCGTGGTTCGCTTAGGTTTCAAGCTTGTGATCGGGTTAACTTGTTCGGAATCAAGGTTTTAGGGTTATCTAATAAATTCGATTTGCAAGAAAGGTATTTTCTTGTGGTTCAAGTTTGATCGTGGTTTGCTTGGGTTTTCAAGTTAACGATTGGGTTGCTTGTTCTAATCGAGGGTTTAGGGTATCTAATAAATTCGATTTGCAAGAAGGTTATTTTCTTGTGGTTCAAGTTTGGTTGTGGTTTGCTTGGGTTTTCAAGTTAGCGATCAGGTTGCTTGTTCTAATCGAGGGTTTAGGGTTATCCTATTTAATTCGGTTTGCAAGAAAGGGTTTAGCAACAACGGGTATATTGCACATGGCTTGCGAGGCTTGTCGGTAAAGTTGGTTAAGAACAACTTGACAAGGTTTGTAGCAAGGTTAAAGAAGATTCAAGACTTGTCGAGGTTGCATGATTTCCTAGGTTATTATAAATCGGTTTTGCAAAATTAAAAGTACGACAAGGGTTACTTCAAAAGGAGTCGAGTACTTTCTTGATTCAAGGGTTGTCGATTTGTTGGATAGGTTTCCAAGGCTCAATCGATTTTTGATTAAGAAAGGGTGTTCTTTTGAAGGTTACTTGGTTTGATCGATTTCTAAGAAGTTTCTCTTAGGGTTATATCGATAAAGCAAGGGTTTTTCTTTATACAAGGGGACTTTGTAATTCGTGATTGTGAGGTTTAATATATCATAAGGTTTAGCGAACTATAGAAGGGACTTTGTCGATTTGTGATTGTGAGGTTTTTCACAAGGTTTAGCAAATCAACAAAGGGATAAAGAAGAATGGCTAGTTCTATAACTAGGTTTAACATCGAGAAATTCGATGGGTTTAATGTACGTAAGCATGGAGGTTCAAAACAAGTTGGGTTTAAACAACTTGGTTCTGGTGTTAAAACAGGAGTCCATGGAGAACAGGTTTATAAATGTGTTTGGTTTGAGGTGGAACTGCAGGGAGCTCAAGAGAATCGTGAAGTTGAGGTTTTTCAGGATAGTAACGATCATGTTGCAGTGGCTCAAATACGGTTTGAGGTGGAACTGCATGGAGCTCAAGGGGGTCGTGAAGCTGAGGTTTTTCAGGTTAGTAACGATCATGCTGCAGTGGCTCAAAGATGGTTGGAGGACAAACAACCTGAAGAAAAGACAAACACGGGCTGCTTGGTAAATGAGCAGGAAAAGGTACACCTTGGTATAAAGGTGGGGGCAAACATTAAGGTAACCGGAGTACCTGGTCAAGAAGGTGCAGAGGGTAATGTTGCTGAGAAGAAGACCGTGAAGGAGTCTATGGAAGCTAATCTAGGGAAGTTACATAAGTGCAATGCCTGGTTAACAAGGTGGTCCCGGGTTCGAGGTTCCAACACTGGTAAAAAGTGTTGAGTATCGGTTATGTTTAAGTGTTACTCCTAAGGTGGAAATTGTTAGAATATTAGGAGTAATATTAAACATAGGTTAGGGACTTGAGTGTACTTTGTAATATAGATTAGGAATAGACTTGTATTAGGAATTTTTTTGGCTAACCTCCTTAAGTTGTTTATAGGAAGTTTCCTATTTGACTTAAAGAGGTGCCCACCCCCTCATCTCTATATATAGGGATGAGGGGGGATCCTAGTTCATTGAATTCTTCTTCCTCAGTGTAGTCTTTATTAGGGTTATTAATAAAGAGGTAGTTGAGGGTATACCGTGTGCATATGTTTGTCCGTTCTTTGTAGTCTCTCGTGTTCGCTACTTGTGCTCGATACAACTCGCGATCTAGTGGTTCCGCATTATCGAACTTCGGGTTTGTTGTCGGTTTGTCGGGTTTGTTGCTCGGTGATAATAGAGCATGTGCCATCAAGGGGATAGGGAAGGTGAGAGTACAAATGAAAGATGGTTCAAGTTTTGTGCTTGAGAATGTGCGTTACATTCCCGAGTTGAAAAGAAATTTGTTATCTTTGGGCACTCTGGATCGAGAGGGCTATACCGTGAAGTTGCAGAATGGAAGAGTAAAGGTGATCAAGGGTTCTTTGATGGTTTTGTCGGGAACTTTGAAGGAAAATTGTGTGTACTCCTTGGATGGTTGGGCTGAATCAAGTGAAGCTAGTGTTAGTATAGAAGAAAAGGAATGTCTTGCGTAGGTGTGGCATAAACGCCTGGGTCACATTAGTGAAGCAGGCTTGAATGAACTCAAAAGAAGAGAGGTGCTGGGGAATAAAAGTCTAGGTAAGCTCGAATTCTGTGAAAATTGTGTTCTTGGAAAATCGACCAGGGTAACTTTTGGTCGAGGTCAGCACACAACATAGGGAGTTGTAGACTATGTCCATGCGGATCTCTGGGGTCCTTTTCGGGTGGAATCGATGAGTGGTTGCCGGTACTTCTTATCGATTGTTGATGATTATTCGAGGAGGGTTTGGGTTTATTTTCTTAGACACAAAAGCGAGGCATTCAACAAGTTCAAGGAGTGGAAGCAGTTGGTAGAAAACCAGACAGGTAGAAGACTGAAGAAACTTCGAACGGATAATGGTTTGGAGTTTTGTAATCAGGAGTTTAATAACTTCTGCAAGGAGAGCGGGGTAGCAAGACATTTGACGGTTGCTGGAACTCCGCAACAGAATGGTCTAGCTGAACGAATGAACAGGACGCTCTTGGACAAGGTTAGGTGTTTACTGATTCAGTCTGGTTTGCCAGAATCATTCTGGGCTAAAGCAACGGTGACGGCAGCGTATCTGATCAATAGGTCTCCATCTAAAGCATTGGAGAAGAAGACACCTATGGATTTATGGTCAGGACATCCGGCGAATTACGAGATGTTGAAGATATTTGGTTGTGTTGCTTATTCACACGTGAGTCAGGAGAAGCTCAAGCCTAGAGCTATAAAATGCATATTCCTGGGGTATCTAATGTTAGTAAATCGTACACGTTTTAGGAAAAACGCGTATGAGTGGCAAGTATTAAGTTGCACGTTTTAGGAAAAACGCGAAACCGAATAAATGCGGGTTCGTTCTCGAAGGAGGTGTGTGGATTAATGTGCCAATTATATAAAATCAAGTTTGGATTAGTGACGTTTTTGGTTTAGAAGAGAAAAAATAAAGACGGGCTACGACTACGATTACACTACGACGTAATAACGTAAAACGATGACGTAATTACGTAAAACGCGACAAAATTAAAAATTAAACCTAAAAATTAATTAAAAGATTAAACTAAGTCTAAAATAATATAAATAAGAATAAAAATCCAACAAATATATTTTAAAACCTTATATTAATTAAATATTCAATTTTTAATGCTAATTAAAGCCCTAAAATTAAATATAATCAATAAAAAGCCCAAAATATTATTTTATTGGACTAATAACTCACTTATAGTATTTAAAGACTAAAAAATATTTTTCCAAAATTTTTAAAACTATTTTTCTATTTTTAAAAGGCAAAAAACACTTTTTAAACTAAAATAATAATAAAAATAATAAAATAATGCTAAAAATAAATATTATTTTTCTAAAAATCTTTTTTTAACTAAATTAACAAGGGAAAAATAAAAAGTTTAAAAAAAATTAAAAAAATTGGCTAAAAATGAAAGTACCCCAAAGTACCCCATGGTGGAGTACTTTAGTGTTGTCCAAGATATCACCAGACAACAGGCTTGTCCAAGTTCAGTGTTGTCCCATATCGGACAACACTAAAAAAATAAAAAAATTGCAGCGTTCTTGGACAACAAAGAAAAACCTACTGTATGTTTTTTTTCGGCTCGTTTTGGGCTCGTTTTTGCTTGTTTTTCGATGTTTTTGGGCACAAACGGCACCCTGACTTGCTTTGGCAAGTGAGGAGTCAAACAACATCACAAAAACAATCAAGTATAACACAATCAAAGCTACAAATCTCCTAAATTCAGCAAAAGTGACAGCAAGAAGGGGTCTGGTAGGTTGCTCTGTAAACAGTGACTTACTTAGCTAAATTGACCACCCCAAACTTGCGCAAAGTCCTAATACCAACTATTTTAGGTCCTATACTAACTCTAAACTACTACTTGAGCCAAGTTACAAAGCTCAATGCTCAAAATCAAGCCCCTAGATCCTAAAGGCAAACTGCAGTCACAGAAAAATGGGGGTTGTGGTCTAAGAGCTAAGACAGCAGGGTATTAATCCAATCCTAGCTAAACAATTCTCTCAAGGTTATAAATACCAGATCCCCTTATGGCAAATCTACCCTATAACTTACCTATTTGCCAAATTTCAAGTCCTAATAATCAAAACTAAACCCTATGCACCCTACTGTGCAGACCTAGGGGTTGTTTGCTGATTTTTGGTTCAATTAACCCTAACAGTGGACTAACAGCTCTATTACTCACGCAAACTTCAACCAAATGGAATCAAACCCTGATATCTTAACCTAATGGCCAACCGTGACCAAGATTTGACCCCCAAATCACGAAGTTCCTTCACTGTGGCCTACTGTGACAGAAAATGAATTGGCTGTAGCTTTTTTTGGTGCACGGTGAGTTTTCAAAGCTTCGAAGCTAAACTTAAATGCCACTAAACCTTGGACAAATGAAACTTAGCTCTACTAACACAAAGAGCAGTTGTGGACTCAATATCCATCACCAAATCACAAAAACTAATTCTATAAAAGCCTATTGTGAGTCTTTAGCAATTTTTTTTTACCTAAACCTTGAAAACCTTTTCTACACTACATTACCTAAAATTAACTTCATTTTCACTCTAAACGACACAAACCTAAGGATTTTAGACCAAGTATAAAGTCTATGTGTCACCCACAAACCTTATATCCCCTAATCCAAACACCCCTTTAAGTCCATACTCAGAAACTTTAACAAAAAAAATTTGAATTTAAGGCTAGAACAGTCAAAACGAAGCATACACAATGAACATACGCATAAATTTAAACAAGATAACCAAGTAAAAAGCAGCAAGTTACGCATATATAATCAAAAGAGCAGATAAGCAAAATATTCGGGCAAAACAAGTGAAAAAGAAAGAAACAAGGTGCTTACATTGAGTCTAAGTTTATTAACTTAGCCAAATCTTTCTATAAGCAGTCCTCGATGCCTTTTTGAGCTTATCTTACCAAGATATTAACTTATCATCTACAACCATCTACACAGGAGATAGGTTTTCTTGAACTTTGATATGAGCAAAAACTCATATCAATTTATCAACAAATCACCCTAAAATACAAGAAAAATACCTAAACTTTGTGCTATAAAGCGGAATTATGTGGTATATTTTGTGTTTGTGCTCAAATAGGTAAGAAGGGTACAATTTCAAGCAAACAAAGGAAAATCAAGCTTAATTTGATGAAAAAGATAAAGAAGGATCAAAAGTGACAAGACTTTGAAGACAAAGGGACCTATCTTGACAATCTGCCAAAGATGAAGGACCAAAAGTGTAAATATGACAAAGTCAAGATCAAAGTCAAATCTGGTCAATTTTTAGTCAACTAAGTCAAAGGGATCAATTTTGTTCAAGAATGAGGTTTGAAGGACCATTTATGCCAAAGAAATGAAGAAACTAGCTAAAAACCATATTCTGCCAAGTACAAGGGCTAATTCTGCCAACTTTGGAAGTTATATTCAAGATCAATCCGTGTGAAATCAAATGGACCAATCAAAAGAGAGAATTTGAAGAAAGTGGATTGCCAGCTATGCCTTGTAATAAATAGGAGAGATAATATGTGGCGTATCCCAACAGTGTTCCAGCCAACCAATCATATTTCATTTTTTGGATAATGATCCGCGTGCTACTCCCATAGCCAATACAATCCTGCCACGTGTCATCTTCTTCAACGTAATTTACCAGGAACGGGATTTAGCTAGAGGCAATTTCAGAAGATGGTATAAACATGAAAAGTGATCGGTTTTGAGAGACAAATTCAATGATCACAATCAATTACACTCAAGATCAACAACAAAGAAATCCCCAAATATGTTCATAACCTGCAAAAATCAATTGAGCAGAATGTTACACGTGGAAGTTTCTGATTGGTTCTAACACGTCACCAACCCCAACCACTTCACATCTACAGTCTATAAATAGCATAGTTTAGCTCTCATTTCTTGTGTAGAAGAAAAGTGTGAAATCACACACACTTTTAGTTTTTCTCTCATTTCATTTTAGTTTTAGCTTAACAACTCAAGAGTCTGACAAACTCTTGAGTCTATTATAGTTAGTTGTAACAACTTATCAGTTTTGTAACTACCTTCTCAATTCAATCAATAAACATTTCAATTTTCCCTCCAAATACCCCATTACTAGTCTACTGTTCATACTTGAAGCTTGTTACCTTGTGATGCTGTTAGTTTGCTATGATCATTACTTGATCATAATTAGCTGCTTGTGAAGATTGTAGCTGTTGTACCTGTTTTGTTCATCCAATTCTAAGTTCTAGCAGATTTTGAAGAATTCAGTTCATAAATGAAGATTTGGTGTTAGAAAGCTGTTGATTGGTAACTGATTGATGTGTTCTAGTGCTAAGGTGGTGGTTAGCACTAGTTTAGAGAGCTCAGCGCTCCTCTACTCCCCAATGGAGGCTTAAGCAAAAGGTCTCACTTTCTGATTTCTAGTTCCACTCAATTGTTGAATGCATGTTTCATTCCTAGCTTAATTCTACTTGATTGCATGATAAAAGTTGTTTAGTTTGTATCTGATCTGATTTCAGTGATTTGTAGCTGAAGTGTAGCTTAATCTTGCTTATAGCCTTAGTACTTGTCCTGTTTTTCAACTTTCATCAGTAACTTTAGCTTTATAAGTCATTTTGAGTTCTAGCTTTGTACACTGCTTGTAACTAGTTCAAATATACTTCTTTCTAGCTAGTAAACTTAGTGTGATACTACTTTTCATTTAGTCTAAGCATTTCCTTTAAAATCATTCATAAAAACTTGAAAAATATCAGAAAAGTGGTTTTTGGTATTAGCTTACAAGTAGTTTTCAAGTATTAGCAATTGGCAAACTTTGGTTCATTTCTAGTCAACTAGTCATAACAATTAGTTTTTAGTCATTTTCTAGTCAAGAATTTGGTCAAAAAGGCAATTGGATATAAAAAAGGTTTGGGTCAGTTTTATTCAAGTATCTTTTCAAAAAGTTTTGATTTTCAAATGCTTGGCATTTCTTTGTTACTTGATGAAATCTTTTGAAACCAGTGCTCAATTTTCACTCAACATATGAACTTTGAATTTGTATAAGGAATTTGTACAGTATCCAATATTGAGTAAGAAATAAGCCAGAGAATCAACACTAGAGCAAATGCAATTCCCTGTAGTAAAATGCAAACAGATTTCTCATATCTCATTTTCTACTTCATAAACTAGCTAATTTTCTTTCACATTTTCATTCCAAAAGTGTTCCTGGATAGATTTTGAGATTTTGAGCTTTTTGAAAATTCTAGTCAAGGAAAGTCAACATAAGCACAATTTTGGCTTATTTTCAGATTCAGAGCTTATTACTTAATCATTTTCTTTGAGACTTGATTTCCCGTCTTTCTTTTGAGCTGTTTAACAAGAATTTTCATTAAAATCAAGTAGTGCAAGTCTAGCTTAATTGGTAGCTTAATTTGAGCTTATTGGATTTAGCTTATCAGAGTTCTAGTCACTTTTAGCTTAATTCCTTGGATAGGTCTTGCTAATTTTTGATTTTAAAACGTTTGAAACTGGTTTGATCAAATTTGGTTGAGAAATAAGCTCAAACGAGCTTATTGAAGTCTAGAACCCGTTTTAGTTGAAAAAGTGTCAAAAATTGCATTTTGGTCCTTCTTTTATTAAGCTGTTTGAAAACTTAGCTAATCTTCCAACTTTTTAGGGTTTGCTACATTTCAGTCCTTGCATTTTTCAAGTTTGTTCAAGATTAGTTAGTTAGTTTTCAATTAGTTGGAATTTGGTTACATTGTTTGATAAGTTTTCATTTTCAGTCCATTTAGTTTACTGAATTTACACATTTAGTCCTTAGACTTTTTGGCTTTACATATTTGGCATTTATATTTCATAGAATTTACAATTTCAGTCCTTATAGTTTGTAGAATCTACATTTAGCAATTTACTTGGATAAAAACTTGGTATGTGCACTTTGTTTTACATATAAGTAGACAATATTTTTCATTTTAGCAAGGTTTTGTTTGAATTAGCAATAGAATATCCCAAAAAACTTTACCAACAAAAAACAATTAAAAACCCGATCTTGTTAGGACTTTCGATTTGTTAAGAACTGAGAAAAACGAACTTCAACTATACACATTTCAAACTTTCATCAACAAAATCAACTCCTTTGAACACGATCAATAATACTAAACCTTAGAACCTGAAAACATAAAAGCAAACACCAAGAACAAAATTACCATAAGCTGATAAGTCCTTATTTGTCAGATAAGCACTTAAGAGCTTATGCTACGGTTAATGTTAGCAATAAACCAAAATCCGATTTCGATAAAAATCTTGGAACCAAAGAACTTGCAAATAATTTGAAGTTACCAAAAATTAACAATGAACCATAACCTTAAACTGATAGCTTATATTTTCAGTATAAGCTATAAGCCAGCTTATAGTTTATTGGATCTCAAAAGCTTTAACAGTTTTACTATAAAAACCTTTGATAAAAACTAAGATTAATTTGCAGAAAAATAAGAACACGTATTTAAATGGAACACAAGAATTGCAAGACCCAAATATCACTTTAATTATTCAATAAGAGGGGTTTACAATTTTTGGAACAAAGAAAAAATGAAAACCCTATGCTCTTATATACTGAGCAACAGTACATTCTAGTATGCTAAAACTATAAACCGTAATCTACACGAATTTCCAGTCATACCCTTGGTGTTTGAATTCAAAACTGGTCAAATAGGGTCTTCATGTGATCTTGGCAGTGGCATGTGATGTGCTAGCTGTTAAGAATCAATCTGAGCTCTTGAAACACTCCTTAGGGACCAAGAAATTGAGTAGAGTTGTTTGATGGATGTTCCCACTTTGTTTTCTTCTTGAACATGTGATATGGGTAGGCTGATGAGGGGACAAAGGGAGGTGAGGTCGTTTTCTGGGTGTGGGGCATTGTTGGGACATGGATAAATCAATATTCTAGAAATTATCTTGTGATAATTTTGGATAATTAGGATGATGAGATTTAGGGTTTATGTGAGGGAAGAACAGGTTTGGAGGGTATGTGATGTTAACAGTAGATGATTAGTGGGAGATTAGGATTAAATATATTAATTCAAATGAGTTAAATAAAAAAACGTGGGTGGAGTTGTGGTGGACTGCTGGTAGTTTGGGTATGGGCTGGGTGTAGATGTAGTGGGCTTATGATGGGTAAGGTTAGGGTTTGGGTTATATATGGCCAGCTTTGGTCCTTGCAATCTTAAATTATGTTCAAACAAAGTCTCCAGCATTTAAACTCAATTTCCTTTGTAATATAACTTTGGTCTTCTTGTCAAATGTGGCACATGTAACTTGCAAACTTTAGACAAGGACTACTTTTGCAATAATGCATACTCCAAGGGCTGAAATGATCATATCTTGAAACTTTAAGGTCCCACTTGTAATTTTGGAGTTTTACAAGGGCCAAAAGTGACAAGTCGTTAAAAGTTGAGGGACCATTCTTGACAAATCTTCAAATCTTCAAGGTCTTTTTGGAAAATCCATTGCTCGGGTCCGGTTCTTTGTGCGGCTTCGTTTCCTGTGTTCGTTTTTGCTTCATTCTTGTGATCTTTTGTTGATTTCACGATATCCGTACCTAAAATACACAATGAACAAACACAAGCATATATTTGGGTATTTTGATGATATTTTAAGCGTTTTAAGCCCGATTTGGACGATGAGACTATGTATAAATACAGTCTCATCACTCCCCCATACTAAACCATTGCCGTGTCCCCACGCAATGCTAGAATTAAGTATCTTAGCACTTCCAAAATTCATTTTATGATGACATTTATTAAAGACATAAATTTAAATAAACTACTACACGCGTTTTAGACATAATGTATTGTTTTCATCACGATTAAGTGACTTTTGGGATCATAGAACAAGAACACGTGAATGCTTCGTTAGAAATAGTTTCGTCGTCCTCGATTTTCACCCAATTCCATGCTAAGTGTGTAACGAGATCATTGTTATTATAAGTTAGCAACACGATCACATCTCATGAGTGTTAATTACGAACCTAAACTCCCTTATTCCTACTTGGTATCTCTTATATTTTATTTTTGTCTTAATGATCACGAGGATGCATCATTGACTTATGCGTGAATAGAGATTAAGTCTAAAAATAGAGTTTTAACGGTGTAACCAAAATCATTAAATTAATAATTCACCCTAATAGACAACGATGTCAAAAAATTAAGTCAACAAGAAGGATCGATAAACACGGTTTTATAACGGTTTTGAACATGAGACTTATTACCAAGACTTTTATACGCCCCCTAACGGAAGGGCCTTATTATCTTTGGTTTACCTCCATCTTTTATTCAACTTCGCCATGAAGCTTTTATTATGACTTCGGTCTTGCCTTGCCTTTTATTATCCGCCTCATCGGTGGTTTTATTAGCCAAAGACGTATATCCTCACGCTAAAGCGAATTTTGGATCTTTAAAGCTTCAAAGATTAAGGCTTAATTCACTTTCAATTTGGGCATAGATTTTTCGGCCTTGTGAGCTTCAAATTTTTGCTTAATTTAGGTGAGCACTTGAAATCTTATTATTAGGTGAAGCTTTCGATTATTCGGGTGCCAATACTTCAAAACCGTGACGCTGGCGATACCTTAATGTTTTCCCAATTTAATTACATGGAAGCTACTAAAACAAATTAGAAACCAACAATAGTGACTAAACCGCTAAATCAATATTTATTAACAATTTATTAAACAAAAGTGTGGGGAGAATAAGCTAATAATTACTACACATGAGATCGTGACGATTACGAGACTTATAAATAAATCTACCATATCTCGTCCTCATTTAAGAGACTTAGCCTAAAAAGTTAAGGAATCGAAGCTAAGTGCTCAACACGCACGGTCGAGTCAAAAATTACTCTTATTCTCACCATCGGAAAACCTACATTCGTGTCTTAAACACTTATGAAAACAAGAAAAATTTTAAAATTTGGCCATTTTTAGCCTTATTTGCAACAAAGCGATAGCGAAAAGATGAATATTTGGACTGCGTGGTGACGTAAGCAAGGTGAAGTATCTACTCACCCCCATACTAAAACTAAACATTGTCCTCAATGTTTCGAGTCTAGGGGTGTAAACACCCCCATACTAGAGACGAAGTCGAATGCTTAATCTCGAGCATGGAAAGGGTAAAACGAATAACCTAAAAGCCGTTTATGAATTATGCTAATAAGATAAACGTTAGAACATAAAAGGATATCATCGGATATCGGAATCTCCAAAGGCAACGATCGAAGCTCAAGGGATCCATAAAACGAACACAAGAGGCTTCAATGATGACGATGAACCTAATAAATCACAATCACAAACAACCACGGAACAAAGGTTGGAAGAGCACAAGTCCCCTCATTACATTAAACTAAGAAAGCGATAATATTTACAAGGATAAGCATGAGAATCCCCCACGAGGCACCTTGTTTTTGATAACCGAGTCAAAAGCTCGACTCGAATCCCCATAAATGTGATCATTTAGGATAATCATGGTATGGTCATTTTTGGTGGGGCTTACATGATAAACAAGGCCCAAAAGTACATGGAGTACTTTAAAAACCCGATAAACGTATACCGGGGTCAAAGATAACGTCTTCGTTTTTGGATGAAAGACGAAACAACGCCACTCCAACATGAACCCCAATGGGGTAGAAGAAAAGAGATAAGAAGTAGAAAGGTGAGGCAATTGGTAAGTCAACATGATGAGCTACTCGAGGTAGACTCACACCAAGCAAATAGATATGATTTCCATTTATTGAATCGGTGGAAGACCGAGATTTCCCTTTACAAGCAATTCCGGGATCGTAAATCTCGTCCTCGGTGGAAAATGTGAAGGAACATAAGGGGCTTCCCCCACACTAGATCCACACCAACCGTCGTCAAAAGGAGTAGACGAGGTGGTAGCACTCATAAAACGCGATGATGACGGAGTTAAACTTGTTGAAAAATCTTTTAAACATTTTTAAAATCTTTTCCTTTTTCATCGTTTAAAAACTCTTTATGAAAACCCGATTTGATAATGTCGAAAATATTTGGCGTGTTAAATTCAAAATTAGTCGCGCTAAAAATCCTTACATTTAAGTCGCGGTTAGGGGGTGGTGGATTATATAAGTTCTCAAAACATCGATCAATAAAGAACACCGCCCCCTCAGGGTCTACATACTCGTCATCTTCATGAACGTCGATCTCATCGATTTCTTCGTCATAGATAGGCTTGTCAAACCATGGTTTGTCATTCCCCTCTTTGATGATTTTAGAAACTCTCTCGAAGAGATCACGATCAAGCACGAAACCATCATTCTTTTGTGGGGATCGTTGATAAGTTAGATCCTCACGAATGTGGTAAACGGCATTCTCAAATGAGGAGTGTTTATAAGGTAACTCCTCGAGAATGGGACTTGTGTCTATAGCAAGAAATTCATCGACCTCCTTACAGAATTCTTCATCATCACAATCGTGAAACGAAGGAGGATCGATGATATGGTCATCAACGTTCTCGAATTCATCATCAAAAATGGGATTATGATGAAAAATAGGTTCGTATACGGAGTTCGAGTACGTTGTGAAAGTGTCGTCATTCTCATCATCATAAGAAATTTCCGACATGAGATCGTCCTCTTCATTTGAAGATTTATCAAAGGGTAAATCCTCGAAGATGGATGGCGGATTAGCATGTATATGCTCGATCTCGGCAAAATCACCATCGTCATCAAAGAAAGTGTCGATGTGAGCAAGTTCTGGAGTGGATTTCTCGAGATTCACAACCATGGTCTTACAATCCCTTGGGCTATGCTTAGGTGACATTTATATGATGGGTGAGATTTCATTGGGTTGGTCCACTTCCTTAGCCTTAATGGGTTTGGGGCTAGGAGTGGGAGGCACTTCAATGGGTTTAGAAGTATGGGCCTCAAAGTCATGGTCCTTCGAAGGTGGTGAAGACGAGCCCATATTGGTCTTTGTTGTGATGGCACTAACGTCGCCCTTCGGAATTGGTGCTTCACTTGTTTCACTAAATATATCCCAAAGTGATTTTTCATCCATAAATTTACGCATCCCCTTTTGAATTCGGTATACGTATTCTTTATCATTAAAATCATCATCTTTAAAACCGTTCTTCTTAATTCTTTCAAAACATGCGTCAAGCCTCATACTTTCCGCTAAAGTTAACATTTTGAAATCATTAGGTTTAGAAACATTAGGTTTTGAAACCTCGGTTTTTTCATTATCACAAGACACTTGGGATTTACTCGTAAAAAAGTCCATTTTATCCTCCCCATATCTCATAGTAAGTCTCCCCTCGTGGACGTCGATCACGGTTCAAGCCGTTGATAAAAATGGTCGGCCTAAAATAATGGGACATTTAGGGTCACACTCGTAATCGGATATAACAAAATCCGCGGGAAAAACAAACTTTCCAATTTTAACATAGACATCCTCGGCTATTCCAATAGGTATAAGTGGAGTACAATTTGCAAGCTCGATAGTCATGTTCGTGGGGGTAAGTCTAGGCAATCTCATCAATTTACATAGAGAATGAGGCATAAGGTTGATGCTAGCACCTAAATCGGCAAGGGCTAAACATCCCCCAATCTCGGAAAAATCACAAGGTAATAGAAATTGGCCCGGATCCTCTTCCTTTCTCGGCATACGCCTTTTAGGTTTTTTAAGAAGGATCGATGCACAAGTTTCTTCAAGGGTTACTTTGGTGAGGTCGATGAAGCTCTCTTTTTGAACCGTGGATGGAATTTGAGGTACACGAGGGTGTGCACTCTTTTCCTTGGTCACGACGTTCATCCCCTCGACTTTAGAACATGAAGGCGTCTTAGAAGTCGAGGGTCGAGAGGAAGAAACAACTCTAAATCCATGAAGGTTAGGGGTAATCACACGACCTTTTCCAATAGACGAGGCGGATTTACATTGTTCCTTCGGATTGGGTATGGTGTTACTAGGTAACGTACACGAAGACGAACTCGCTTGATTGCTCATGATTGCCGAAAACATCTTTTTAATCTCACTTTGACCTTGTTCAATTTTATTATTTTGACCTTTCAAAGTGTTGGAAAATTCGTTTTTCAATGTACCAATTTGTCCCTCTAATCGTCTCATATTAGCCTCATTCGTTTTCATATATTCTTGAAAATCGTTTGACGAACTATTTTGATTAGCATTAAAGTTCCCTTGGTTTTGATTACTTCTTTGAAAATTCCCTTGATTACCATTCAAAAAATTGTTTCCTTGATTAGCGTTGTTTTGAAAACTCGAGTTTTGGTTGTTGTTGTTATCTCAGTTTTGCCAACTTAAATTACGACCTTGATTATAACCTCCTTGATTCGAAAAATTTCCTTGTTGATTGTTTCCGTGAAAATTGTTATGATTTTGATTCGAAAAATTGTTGCCTCGGTTATAATTGCCTTGTTGTGATGGACCGACGTTATTTTGATTTTGATTAGAAAAATTGTTGTTTAACGCACTCACATTCAACGTTTGGCCATCCGTAGCCGCACACTCGTAATAATGATGAGGTCCACCACAAAACGTACACGAAACCTCAACCGCTTTCACCGTAGTAGGAGCGTCTTTCTTTTGCATCTCAATGAGAAAAGGCGTAAACACATTCGTCAACTTATCGACTTTCGCATCAACTCTCTCAATGTCGCGATTAGAACTACTAACATTGGCGACATTGGCAAAACTCGGTGCGTTGCGGAGTTGGTAAACCTTGGATCGATTCTCGATAATCATTAAAGCGTCTTTCGGAGTTTTACACAAAAAATTGCCACCGGCGGCGGAATTCAACGAATCTTGTTCTTGAAAACTAAGACCGTTGTAAAACGTATCGATTTGGTGCAACTCGGAAAAACCATGGTGAGGACATTGCCTAAGCAATTCCTTAAAACGATCCCACGCGTCTCTAAAAGATTCATTCGGTTTTTGCTCAAATCTCGTAATTTCATTTTTGAAAAACATTGTCTTAGACGGTGGAAAAAAATGATTAACGAATTTGGAAACGAGATCCTTCCACGTAATTATGGAATTAGGTGGCTCTTTCTCGTACCAATCCTTGGCGTCACCATCGAGCGAGTACGGAAAAAGCATAAGCTTGATGACTTCGGCGTCGACGTTCTTAAACTTGCTCGTGGCTAAAAGACGATCAAAATTCCGAATATGATCGTGAGGATTATCGGCTTCACGACCTTGAAACTTCGTAGCTTGGATCAACGAAAGCATTCCGCTCTTTATCTCAAAATTCTCCGCTTAGATAGCGGGAATTACGATCGCGTCTCCATATCCCTCGGTGGGCGCTTGGAGCAATTCCATCATCGAACGATTGTCGGCCATCTCCTCTACGGTCTCTTCAACAACGATATTAGGAACGTCGATTTCTAATTCTCGTCTACGTCGTCGATTCCTTCGATTACGATTGCGTCGATTCGAAGCTTTGCTTGAATTGGAATAATCCTTCGATCGAGTGCGCATGCACTAAGCGTAGAATGGGTGGTAGCAAAGAAGATTCTTTTTGTGGCTTTTCGTTTTTTTAATTTTTTTGGTTTTTGATTGTTTTTTAATTTTTTTGTTTTTTTTGTGTATTACGTAGACTCAGATCTACAAATCTCTCCTCGAATCGATCTTCTCGATTAAAGGAGCCTCAAGGAATGAAAACGATCACGTGGAGTGAACGCTTTCGATGACTTTAGAACGTTGGTGGAACACCAAAACGTTCAAGAGGGTTTAATCCTGAAAACAAGCAAATATATATGATACGTGGATAATACTTGGGCGACAAACCCTCGATTGTCCCTCTTTCTCAAAACACGCACAAGCAAGCGGGGGAAACGAGGCGGCGCTAAGCACTTAAGAGCCTTTTTCCCTTAGGTCGTGAAATACAACCGCCTTATACCCACCTTATAGTTTGTGTTAATTGAAATTAAGCCTCACGAAAGTATTTATCTATTTTGCCTTTAAACTTTTGCTTTGGATTCGAATATAATGACCGAGTGATGAAATCCCGAATCAAGGTTGCGTTTTCACGCTTTTGGAGTACTTGTATATTTATTGTTCTTACGTAGATACAATATAGTAATAATATATTCACAATAAAAACGAAAACCAATATATCTACAATATAGTAAAACGATTGTTGGTGTTTAGTTTAGGAAAACTAAACACGATTTATTTGGATATTATAGTATAATAGAGAAAAATAACAAAAATGAGTATGTACGATATTTACGCTTTCCAAAAATTAAAAAGCAAAAACGCACTACTCACACAAACACGATACTAATAATGGCACACTAAAAACACCTCCCCGGCAGCGGCGCCATTTTGATGTTAGTAAATCGTACACGTTTTAGGAAAAACGCGTATGAGTGGCAAGTATTAAGTTGCACGTTTTAGGAAAAACGCGAAACCGAATAAATGCGGGTTCGTTCTCGAAGGAGGTGTGTGGATTAATGTGCCAATTATATAAAATCAAGTTTGGATTAGTGACGTTTTTGGTTTAGAAGAGAAAAAGTAAAGACGAGCTACGACTACGATTACACTACGACGTAATAACGTAAAACGATGACGTAATTACGTAAAACGCGGCAAAGTTAAAAATTAAACCTAAAAATTAATTAAAAGATTAAACTAAGTCTAAAATAATATAAATAAGAATAAAAATCCAAAAAATCTATTTTAAAACATTTTATTAATTAAATATTCAATTTTTAATGCTAATTAAAGCCCTAAAATTAAATATAATCAATAAAAAGCCTAAAATATTATTTTATTGGACTAATAACTCACTTATATTATTTAAAGACTAAAAAGTATTTTTCCAAAATTTTTAAAACTATTTTTCTATTTTTAAAAGGCTAAAAACAATTTTTAAACTAAAATAATAATAAAAATAATAAAATAATGCTAAAAATAAATATTATTTTTCTAAAAATCTTTTTTAACTAAATTAACAAGGGAAAAATGAAAAAGTTAAAAAAAAACTAAAAAAATTGGCTAAAAATGAAAGTACCCAAAGTACCCCATGGTGGAGTACTTCAGTGTTGTCTAAGATATCACCAGACAACAGGCTTGTCCAAGTTCAGTGTTGTCCGATATCGGATGATACAAGGATTTTGCAATGGTGAAAAGTTCGATTCTCGGAATCCTCTCGAATTGATCTCAGTTAAAAGTGGAATGATTGTTCTTGGTGACAAAAAGTGAATTTGGTTTTCTATTCTAAATATATGAAGTGAATAAAGATTAAAGCCGGAAACAGTAGATAAAAGCAATTAAATGGTAAAGCAGAAAAATACTCTTACTGAAAAATGCCCTATGTTGAAAATAACCCTTATGCGGAAAGATGCTCTATGCGGAAAATCTCCCTATTCGGAATAAATCCCTACGCGGAATAAAAAGTCCTATGCGGAAAAAGAGTACTATGCGGAATATATGGTCTATTCGGAAAATAATGCTATGCGGAATAAGAACACCTATGCGGAAAGTAAGGCTATGCGGAAAGTAGAATCCTATGCGGAAAATAATGTCTACTCGGAAAAATGATGCTATTCGGAAAAAATTGCTTATGCGGAAAAATCACTCTAATCGGAAAATCGGGTCTATGCGGAAAGATGAACTCCTATGCGGAAAAACAAGCTTATGCGGAAAAGCAGGGCTATTCGGAAAATATGGTCTATTCGGAAAAATATTCCGAATAAGGAAATGAAGAAGCTATCATGCGGAATATTGAAAATATTCCGAGTAAAAGAAAAATGAGAATCCTTATTCGGAATAAAGGCTTAATTCGGAAAGTCCTGGGAACGAAGAACAGTTACAGTAACAGCAAAAACAGGGGAACCGGTTTTAACTCCAAATCGATTCCAATACTCAAAAAAGTTTTACCGAATCAAACATAAATCATCTAAATACCATAAGTAACAAATCCCACCAATAAAAAACACTAAATCAACAACTTTTTGAAATCAAACTTGAATCAAATAAGAAACTTAGAAACTTGCAATAAAAATGGAGATGAACAAGATGAATGAAAAGATTGAAATGGATTAATTAATGGAAAAGTAACAAGAGTATTGAATCAAACTTACAAGATTGAAAGAAAGAAGAAAAATCACCAAACTCCCTAATGGAGTTGGTTAAGGACGAACCTAAGATACTGGAAAAAAAGAAAAAATGAACTAACTCCCTAAAATGTGAAGGGAGAGATCTATTTATACTCCTAGTGGTTGGTTGGTGAGTGGGCTTTCTCCCTTTCTTCTTGTCTTCTCGTCTTTTCAGAAAAGTTGACGTTTTCGATTCTGATTCGGGATTTGTCGTCGATTAAAATCCAACTCGTCTTTTAATTTCTTCGTTAAATAGACTCGAGTTTCTTCGACTTATGAAAATCTTCCGTCTTTAGTCCTTTAGGCCCAGTGACTTCAAATCTTTTGCATCTCTTGGACAATAGACTTTATCTTGAGTCTTTTTCCTTGATAAATCCCGTGCAATCCCATGTTTTCTTTAATATTTATCCGGTTAGCTCTGAAAACACAATAAACACAAAAACCACGCATAATTCCAAACAAATAATATTAAATACGTGTTTTGGTCTTGTTTTAGCCAGAATTAAGTGGTAAAAGGATGGGTGTTTACACACCTATCAAATCCCCTACACTTAACCATTACCATGCCCTCATGCAATGCTTAGTGATAAAGCAACTTTACACTTTTCTCATAATTAATCAACCTTGGCCTTATTCAAATACTACTAAATAAGAATCAAATTACTAAGAGAAATAAAAACTTTAAGATAAACAAAAAGAATGGAAATAACTTGTAAAGGAATCAAGGACTTACATTAGGGCTATGGTGTTGCGAAGATTTATCACCCTCAAGTTTCACGTTCCCCAAACTAAGCTTAAAAACGAGATCATTGTTATTATAAGTTAGTAAATCAAACACTTACACACATGGCTTAATTAAATGCTTAAACTCCCTTATTCCTAGTTGTATCTCTTATATTTTATTTTTGTCTTAGAATGATCATGAAGATGCATTTTTGGACTTATTTCGATAGTTTATTAAGGCTGAAAGCAAAGTAGGACGATTTGATCAATAGTTAGCTAAAGGACAAAATCTCTTAAAACTGCTTCTCGGGATATCAAAAAGTTCATATCTTGGCATAACTTGGTTCACGATTCGAGACCTTTCTCGGGCCGATATTTGGCATGTACTTCATACTTCATATCTTCGAGAGACGTTCTTGAGATAATGGTCTTCTCATCATAATAGAGTTTCTTCACTTGGAGGCTTTTGAGGGGTACTCCAACTTTGTTGACCACGACTTCATGATTATTTCTTCAATCTCTAATTGGGATTTTGAGATACAACGATCCGCCTCCTTTTCGGACTTGGATCTATTTATCCTCATACCTTGTTAGGGTCTTTTCGGATAGACTTCTCCATGATCTTTATGGGAGTTGATTGCTTTTCGTCGTGAGTCTTGATCCTTCATATTGACTTTCGGAATAATGCTTTTCACATCACTTTGGATCTTCAGCAATAAAATTGAATCCTCATGCCTTGTTAGGGCCTTTTCGGACTCGCCAATCTTCGCGCCCCGCTTCATAAGTTATGCCTTGGCTATGAACTCTTATCATTACCGAGCAACTTTTAAACGATCTTGGGCTAGAAGCTAAGTAACTTTTCAAATCGTAAGACCTTACTTATTGCAGATAAATTATTAGCAAGTGATGGGAGAATAGGCAAATAATTACACCAAGTGAGCTTGCGCAAGAATACCGACTTATAATTGACTCTATCATTTCTCGTCCTCCACAATTTAAAATCTCAAGTAATGAGACTCGTGGACACTTAGCCTAATAAACCAATTAAGGTCTATATGGTTAAGGATACTAGCTAGAATAAACTTGGATAAGTCTATTCGGGTTGAGTCAAAATAAACGCAACGGGCCTAATATGTCAAAGATTCCTAAACTAGCTACACCACTTTATTAATATTTTTGACTTTATTGCGGGATATATACATATGAAAGCAACGATAAAAAATTAAAAATTACAACTAAATGGCCAAAGTTAATAAAAAATTTGAAAAATGCTGAAAAATAGGATTTTCCGGTTAAATGAAGGCATTTTCATGGAAAAGTCCACTTAAAACTTCGATAGAAGTCTCCCCTACACTTAAGATAAACATTGTCCTCAATGTTTAAGCATGTGGGAAAAGTCTCCCCTACACTTATGACATTGTGCACGTTGGTTAACTCGAGTTAAGGAAGAGACGACTAAAGTGATCAATTTCAAATGTGAGTATGAAGAAAATTGAATCACGATAGTTGAGAGATAGAACCGGGTTTCGGATAACACGGGAGCACGGTTCTTCAAAGATTTCCAAGATTGCAGTTATCCCTGTAAGCACATCACCACACAAACACAAACGACCAAAATAGGTCCTCCCCTACACTTAGGGGGTTAAAGGGATAGATACTCGGGCTGCCTCCCGAGGAGCGCTTGTTTTTGATAACCGAGTCACGAGCCTGACTCGACCCAAATTTAGTTCATGGGGAACGTGGTGAGGGATGGAATCACCTCGTGAGAGGTGTCCTCACCAAAGTACAACTTCACTCGTTGGCCATTCACCTTAAAATTAGGTCCATTAGGTTGAGCGAGCTCGAGAGTACCATATGGAAAAATTTGGGCGATGGTGAATGGGCCGGACCAACGAGATTTGAGCTTGCCCGAAAAGATTTTCAACCGAGAGTTAAAAAGTAAGACTTTGTCTCTAACATGGAACTCTCGGTTTTTGATCTTGGAGTCGTGAATGAGCTTAGTTCGTTCCTTATAGATCAAAGAATTTTCATAAGCCTCATTCCGAAGTTCATTGAGCTCATTGAGTTGGATCTTGCGTAGGTCACCGGCTTTGTTTATATCAAAATTAGCCCACTTCAAGGCCCAATAAGCCTTGTGCTCCAACTCAATGGGGAGGTGGCACGCTTTCCCGTACACAAGACGATAAGGCGTACAGCCGATCGGGGTCTTGTAAGCAGTACGGAAAGCCCACAAAGCATCATCGAGTTTATCAGCCCATGCGGCACGATGATCTCCCACGGTTCTTTCCAAAATTCGCTTCAGTCCTCGGTTGGATATTTCAGCCTGGCCATTAGTTTGTGGGTGGTAGGTTGTGGAAAGACGATGATTTACACCGTACTTAGCCATGACTCTAGCAAATTGGTCATTGCAGAAATGAGTCCCACGATCACTAATAATGGCGCGAGGCACACCGAATCTAGCGAAAAGAGCTTTCAAAAAGTTACAAACCACCCTTGCGTCATTAGTAGGTAAAGCTTTGGCTTCAACCCACTTAGAAATGTAGTCAACGACTACAAGGATGTATTTGTTTCCTTTAGATGAAGGGAATGGCCCCATAAAGTCGATACCCCAAACATCAAAGATTTCACACTCTTGAATGAAATTCTGAGGCATCTCGTCTTTATGTGTGATTTTGCCTTGCTTTTGGCAAACATCACATCTTTTAACCATATCATGAGCATCACGGTATATGGAGGGCC
Source organism: Glebionis coronaria (assembly GCA_025667525.1). Classification (NCBI taxonomy): domain Eukaryota; kingdom Viridiplantae; phylum Streptophyta; class Magnoliopsida; order Asterales; family Asteraceae; genus Glebionis; species Glebionis coronaria. The sequence continues at coordinate 271,529,243 of CM046876.1, forward strand.
AATAAAATCCCGAATCAAACACTTTCTTTGCGGTGTAGTTGGGACCAAAGTGACCACCGGTGGGTCCTTTGTGGCAAGCATCAAGGATGTCAGACGCTGCCGGTCCATCAACACATCGACGGATAATCAGGTCGGAACATTGTTTGAATAGGTAAGGGTCGTCCCAAAAGTAAGTCTTAATGTCGGTGAAGAACTTCTTCTTTTGTTGAGACGTCAACCCTTCCTTGAGAATTCCACCCGCCAAGTAGTTCGCAAAGTCCGCAAACCACGGGGTTTCATTCGGCTTCGAGTTTATAGACATTAAGGTCTCCAAGGGAAAAGAATCATTGATTTCTTTGGTCGGATGATCCCCTTGGTAAGGATCCTCAAGTCTGCTAAGATGGTCCGCGGCTAGGTTTTCTGCTCCTTTTTTATCGCGGATTTCGATTTTAAATTCCTGGAGCAGCAAAACCCAGCGAAGAAGTCTTGGTTTGGAATCTTGCTTTGTCAACAAGTACTTCAGCGCGGAATGAACGGTGTACACAATGGTGGTAGAAAGGACAAGATAGGGGCGGAATTTTTCAAAAGCATAGACAACAGCTAAAAGCTCTTTTTCGGTTGTCGTATAATGCAATTGTGCCCCAGTCATTGTCTTGCTAGCGTAATGGATCGGTTGGAAGTGTTTGTTCACTCTTTGTCCAAGAACCGCTCCAATAGCAAAATCACTAGCATCGCACATCAACTCAAAAGGCAGCTCCCAATTAGGGGTAACCAAGACGGGTGCCTTAGTTAGCTTATCCTTAAGCGAGTTGAAGGCTTCAAGGCACTCTTTGGAAAAGATAAAAGGAGTATCTTTTTCCAAGAGGTGGGTCATCGGGCGAGCGATTTGAGAAAAATCTTTGATGAATCGACGATAGAAGCCCGCATGACCCAGAAAACTTCTCACACCCTTCACGGTTGAAGGTGGAGGCAACTTTGCGATAACATCGACTTTAGCACGGTCAACTTCAAGACCGGCTTTCGAGATCTTATGTCCAAGCACGACGCCTTCTTTTACCATAAAATGGCATTTTTCCCAATTTAGAACCAGGCGAGTGTCTTCGCACCGCTTTAGCATACGTTCTAAATTGGCAAGGCAAGAAGAGAAGGAATCCCCGAAGACCGAGAAATCATCCATGAAGACTTCCATGGTTTGTTCAACCATGTCATGGAAGATAGCTAACATACACCTTTGGAAAGTCCCGGGCGCATTACATAAGCCAAAATGCATTCTTTTGTAAGCGAAAGTGCCATAGGGACAAGTGAATGTAGTCTTCTCTTGATCTTGGGGATCGATGGGTATTTGAAAATAACCCGAGAAACCATCCAGAAAGCAGTAATATTCATTACCAGCTAAGCGTTCAAGCATTTGGTCCATAAAAGGTAGAGGGAAATGATCCTTTCTCGTGGCATCATTGAGTTTGCGGTAGTCTATACAAACTCTCCACCCAGTAACGAGACGAGTGGGAATCAACTCGTTGTGTTCATTGGGAACAACGGTTATTCCGCCCTTCTTGGGCACACAATGGATTGGACTAACCCACGGTGAATCTGAAATAGGGTAAATCATACCCGCATCAAGAAGTTTGAGAACCTCTGTTTTGATGACTTCACGTATTTTTGGATTCACCCTTCATTGGCTTTGAATAGTGGGCTTGAAGTCGTCCTCCATGAGAATTTTGTGTGTGCAGAAGTGAGGATCAATTCCACGAATATCCGAAATCTTCCAAGCAATAGCCTTCTTATGATCTTTCAATACAGCGACGAGGCGAGTCTTCTCTTCATCTTTCAAATCCTTTGCAATAATGACGGGCGACTTTTTGTTGTCGTCAAGGAATACGTACTCGAGATGTGGCGGCAACTCCTTAAGTTCCAAATCGGGAGGATTTTCGACGTGAGGCGTTTGCAAAGTCGTGGCATCGATAGCAATGACCGTGGGAGATGGAGGCGAAGGATTGTCTTCGGTGAGAAGACTGTCAAAGAAATTCATGTCTGCATCCCCCTCGGTGGGAGAATCATTAGTAGCTAAATTCGCATCTCCCATGGTAGCTTCAAGATTGTTCCAGAATAAATCACTATCTCCAAATAGAGACAACGATGAATCAATAGAGGACACAGTCTCAACATTGGGAAGAGATGTAGGAATACTTTTGCAAGCATCATTAAAGTGTTCTTCACAAGCCTCATCAAGAACGTCAATATAATTAACGCTCTCATATGAATAAGGCTGTTTAGACAACTTTCCCATGTTGAAGACTACTTTATCGTCACCCACTCTCATGATAAGCTCACCGGCTTCAACATCAATAAGAGTGCGACCGGTCCTCAAGAATGGACGACCAACAATAAGTGGCACACGGGGGTCCATCTCGTAGTCGACGACAACAAAATCAGCAGGAAAGGTGAATTTGTCGACTCCTACAATGACGTCTTCGGCTATCCCCACTGGATAAGCAACCGTACGGTTAGCTAATTCCAAAGTCATTTTGGTGGGGACTAGCTCTGGGAGAGATAATTGCTTCCAAACACTTAGAGGCATGAGATTAATACTGGCACCTAGATCGGCTAGGGCCATGCAATTCTCTACTCCCGGGAAATTGCAAGGGATAAGAAAACGACCCGGATCACCAAGCTTGGTTGGCAATTTCCTTAAGAGCACTGCAGAGCAATTCTCATTAAGTTGGGTGTTGGCAATATCGAGGAGCTTTTCCTTGTCGCTCAAAAGATCTTTAAACATTTTCGCGTACTTGGGCATGTGAGCGAGAGCCTCAGCGAAGGAGATATTGAAATTCAGTTGTTTGAACATTTTAAGGAAATTCGAAACCTGAATATCATCCTTGCTCTTTTGCTTCTCTTTCCTCAACCTAGATGGATAAGGTATATTGGAAGAAGAGGAAGGCTTTGGAAGAATAGGATCACTCACATCCTTGGGTGGAGGAGGGGTAGAAGGAAGAGGTGGAGGAGTTGGGGAAGGAGAAGGATGAGGAATAGGAGCAGGTGACTCGTTCTCCTTTGTCACAATCACCGGTGGAGGTATAGGAAGTTCGGGTTCCTTGGTACCTTTGCCACTTCGAGTGGTGATTGCTTTCATCTCCCCTCTTGGATTTGCAACGGTGTTACTCGGAAGAGTACCCGAAGAAGAGGGTTGACTACTTTGGAAGAAACTAGCCATCATGTTCCTCAGATCATTAGTCTGGCTATCCAACGTGTTTCTCATGTCAGCTCTCAAGTCATTTCCTTGCTTGACCAAGTCTGCCTTCAAATTGCGCACTTCCTCTTGGAGATTTCCCACAATCACATCATTGGTTCTCATGTAGGTGGCGACCTCTTGGTGTAATGCAGTGGTGGCTTGGTTGGGAGGAGCATTGTATGCAGGTGGTTGGTAAGCAGGTTGTTGGTAGACTTGATTGTTACGTTGAGGTGGTTGTTGTTGCTTGTGAGGTGGGATGTATGGTTGTCGAGGTTGTTGTTGTTGTTGAGTAGGGCGGTTAAGGTTTTGTTGTTGGTTTGGGTTGGTAGGAGGGAAACCAGGTGGTGAAAGATAGTTATTGCTACGGTAGCTAAGCAAGTTACGGTCACCTTGGGGTTTTGCTTGATAAGCGGGTTGAGGATAGGTGCCATATGCCGCATTCACATTCTCAGCAGGGTAATCTTGGGTTGCGGTACAAGTTGTGTAAGAGTGAGGACCACCGCATATTTCACAAGGTTGGCTGACAGCGTTCACTTGAGCGTTTTTGGCGTTATTGCTGTTGTTGTTGCTGACGGTGTGGGTGACAAGCGATTCAAGAAGCGTAGTGATTTTGTCTAATCGCTTGTCGCTGTCATTAGTGCTAGCACTAGCAACATTGGTCCGAACGCTCTTGGTTTGCACACGAGATTTATTCTCAATGATGTCCCAAGCAGCATTGGAAGTCTTAGCCAATAAATTACCCCCTGAGGCACTGTTCAGTGAATCTTGGTCACTCATGCTTAAACCATTGTAAAAAGTATTAATTTGATGTACTTTGGTAAAACCATGTTGTGGGCATTTTCTTAAAAGATCTTTAAAACGATCCCAAGATTCACTGAATGACTCATCGTACTTTTGTTCAAAATTTATGATTTCATTCCGCAAAGCGGTAGTACGAGAGGGTGGAAAAAAGTAGTTGATAAACTTTGTTTCCAAATCCGTCCACGAGAGAATACTCTGTGGCGGTTCCTTAGCAAGCCAATGCCGGGCTTGTCCCTCTAAAGAAAAGGGAAAAAGTTGTAACCTTATAACTTCTTGTGGAACTCCATTGAACTTGATCGTGTTAGTGAGTTGTAGAAATCTCTTGATATGGTCGTGTGGGTCATCAATGGTTCGTCCCAAGAATGGTTGAGCTGAGAGCATCTGGATAAAGCCTGATTTTAGCTCGAAATTGTTGGCGGCAATTGGTGGTATAACAATTGGATCCGTGTTGCCATCGACATGAGCTTGCAGCAATTCAATCATCGGGCGATTATCCGGAAGGGGCTCATTGTTGTTGTTATTGTTCATGTTGTTGAAAGGCGGGTTGTTATTGTTATTATTGTTGTTCGTAGGTGGTATGTTATTGTTGTTTTGTACACCAGCCATGTCTAAGTTATCGAGAGGCTCGGGCTCTTGATAAGACGTGGATCGAGTGCGCATACACCTGCAAAAGAACGAACAAAGAAAAACAAAGCAAAAATATTTTTGGTTTTTATGTTTTTTACTTTTTAGGATTTTTGAAAAATTTATATTTTTTTAGTGTTTTTGAAAATTTTTATGAAAAAGTAACGTTCACGGGGAACGGATCCCAAAATCCAAGTTCTCACAAAAAACTTTTGATCTTAACGAGAAGAGCCGGCAGCGGCGCCATTTGATACAAGGATTTTGCAATGGTGAAAAAGTTCGATTCTCGGAATCCTCTCGAATTGATCTCAGTTAAAAGTGGAATGATTGTTCTTGGTGACAAAAAGTGAATTTGGTTTTCTATTCTAAATATATGAAGTGAATAAAGATTAAAGCCGGAAACAGTAGATAAAAGCAATTAAATGGTAAAGCATAAAAATACTCTTACTGAAAAATGCCCTATGCTGAAAATAACCCTTATGCGGAAAGATGCTCTATGCGGAAAATCTCCCTATTCGGAATAAATCCCTACGCGGAATAAAAAGTCCTATGCGGAAAAAGAGTACTATGCGGAATATATGGTCTATTCGGAAAATAATGCTATGCGGAATAAGAACACCTATGCGGAAAGTAAGGCTATGCGGAAAGTAGAATCCTATGCGGAAAATAATGTCTACTCGGAAAAATGATGCTATTCGGAAAAAATTGCTTATGCGGAAAAATCACTCTAATCGGAAAATCGGGTCTATGCGGAAAGATGAACTCCTATGCGGAAAAACAAGCTTATGCGGAAAAGCAGGGCTATTCGGAAAATATGGTCTATTCGGAAAAATATTCCGAATAAGGAAATGAAGAAGCTATCATGCGGAATATTGAAAATATTCCGAGTAAAAGAAAAATGAGAATCCTTATTCGGAATAAAGGCTTAATTCGGAAAGTCCTGGGAACGAAGAACAGTTACAGTAACAGCAAAAACAGGGGAACCGGTTTTAACTCCAAATCGATTCCAATACTCAAAAAAGTTTTACCGAATCAAACATAAATCATCTAAATACCATAAGTAACAAATCCCACCAATAAAAAACACTAAATCAACAACTTTTTGAAATCAAACTTGAATCAAATAAGAAACTTAGAAACTTGCAATAAAAATGGAGATGAACAAGATGAATGAAAAGATTGAAATGGATTAATTAATGGAAAAGTAACAAGAGTATTGAATCAAACTTACAAGATTGAAAGAAAGAAGAAAAATCACCAAACTCCCTAATGGAGTTGGTTAAGGACGAACCTAAGATACTGGAAAAAAAGAAAAAATGAACTAACTCCCTAAAATGTGAAGGGAGAGATCTATTTATACTCCTAGTGGTTGGTTGGTGAGTGGGCTTTCTCCCTTTCTTCTTGTCTTCTCGTCTTTTCAGAAAAGTTGACGTTTTCGATTCTGATTCGGGATTTGTCGTCGATTAAAATCCAACTCGTCTTTTAATTTCTTCGTTAAATAGACTCGAGTTTCTTCGACTTATGAAAATCTTCCGTCTTTAGTCCTTTAGGCCCAGTGACTTCAAATCTTTTGCATCTCTTGGACAATAGACTTTATCTTGAGTCTTTTTCCTTGATAAATCCCGTGCAATCCCATGTTTTCTTTAATATTTATCCGGTTAGCTCTGAAAACACAATAAACACAAAAACCACGCATAATTCCAAACAAATGATATTAAATACGTGTTTTGGTCTTGTTTTAGCCAGAATTAAGTGGTAAAAGGATGGGTGTTTACACACCTATCATCGGACAACACTAAAAAAAATAAAAAAATTGCAGCGTTCTTGGACAACAAAGAAAAACCTACTGTATGTTTTTTTCGGCTCGTTTTGGGCTCGTTTTTGCTTGTTTTTCGATGTTTTTGGGCACAAACGGCACCCTCACTTGCTTTGGCAAGTGAGGAGTCAAACAAGATCACAAAAACAATCAAGTATAACACAATCAAAGCTACAAATCTCCTAAATTCAGCAAAAGTGACAGCAAGAAGGGGTCTGGTAGGTTGCTCTGTAAACAGTGACTTACTTAGCTAAATTGACCACCCCAAACTTGCGCAAAGTCGTAATACCAGCTATTTTAGGTCCTATACTAACTCTAGACTACTACTTGAGCCAAGTTACAAAGCTCAATGCTCAAAATCAAGCCCCTAGATCCTAAAGGCAAACTACAGTCACAGAAAAATGGGGTTGTGGTCTAAGAGCTAAGACAGCAGGGTATTAATCCAATCCTAGCTAACCAATTCTCTCAAGGTTATAAATACCAGATCCCCTTATGGAAAATCTACCCTATAACTTACCTATTTGCCAAATTTCAAGTCCTAATAATCAAAACTAAACCCTATGCACCCTACTGTGCAGACCTAGGGGGTGTTTGCTGATTTTTGGTTCAATTAACCCTAACAGTGGACTAACAGCTCTATTACTCACACAAACTTCAACCAAATGGAATCAAACCCTGATATCTTAACCTAATGGCCAATCGTGACCAAGATTTGACCCCCAAATCACGAAGTTCCTTCACTGTGGCCTACTGTGACAGAAAATGAATTGGCTGTAGCTTTTTTAGGTGCACGGTGAGTTTTCAAAGCTTCGAAGCTAAACTTAAATGCCACTATACCTTGGACAAATGAAACTTAGCTCTACTAACACAAAGACCAGTTGTGGACTTAATATCCAACACCAAATCACAAAAACTAATTCTATAAAAGCCTATTCTGAGTCTTTAGCAATTTTTTTTACCTAAACCTTGAAAACCTTTTCTACACTACATTACCTAAAATTAACTTCACTTTCACTCTAAACGACACAAACTTAAGGATTTTAGACCAAGTATAAAGTCTATGTGTCACCCACAAACCTTATATCCCCTAATCCAAACACCCCTTTAAGTCCATACTCAGAAACTTTAACAAAAAAAAATTTGAATTTAAAGCTAGAACAGTCAAAACGAAGCATACACAATGAACATACGCATAAATTTAAACAAGATAACCAAGTAAAAAGCAGCAAGTTACGCAGATATAAGCAAAAGAGCAGATAAGCAAAATATTCGGGCAAAACAAGTGAAAAAGAAAGAAACAAGGTGCTTACATTGAGTCTAAGTTTATTAACTTAGCCAAATCTTTCTATAAGCAGTCCTCGATGCCTTTTTGAGCTTATCTTACCAAGATATTAACTTATCATCTACAACCATCTACACAGGAGATAGGTTTTCTTGAACTTTCATCAACAAAATCAACTCCTTCGAACACGATCAATAATACTAAACCTTAGAACCTGAAAACATAAAAGCAAACACCAAGAACAAAATTACCAAAAGCTGATAAGTCCTCATTTGTCAAATAAGCACTTAAGAGCTTATGCTACGGTTAATGTTAGCAATAAACCAAAATCCGATTTCGATACAAATCTTGGAACCAAAGAACTTGCAAATAATTTGAAGTTACCAAAAATTAACAATGAACCATAACCTTAAACTGATAGCTTATATTGTCAGTATAAGCTATAAGCCAGCTTATAGTTTATTGGATCTCAAAAGCTTTAACAGTTTTACTATAAAAACCTTTGATAGAAACTAAGATTAATTTGCAGAAAAATAAGAACACGTATTTAAATGGAACACAAGAATTGCAAGGCCCAAATATCACTTTAATTATTCAATAAGAGGGGTTTATAATTTTTGGACAAAAAAAAAACGAAAACCCTATGCTCTTATATACTGAGCAACAGAACATTCTAGTATGCTAAAACTATAAACCCTAATCTACACGAATTTCCAGTCATACCCTTGGTGTTTGAATTCAAAACTGGTCAAATAGGGTCTTCATGTGATCTTGGCAGTGGCATGTGATGTGCTAGCTGTTAAGAATCAATCTGAGCCCTTGAAACACTCCTTAGGGACCAAGAAATTGAGTAGAGTTGTTTGATGGATGTTCCCACTTTGTCTTCTTCTTGAACATGTGATATGGGTAGGCTGATGAGGGGACAAAGGGAGGTGAGGTCGTTTTCTGGGTGTGGGGCATTGTTGGGACATGGATAAATCAATATTCTAGAAATTATCTTGTGATAATTTTGGATAATTAGGATGATGAGATTTAGGGTTTATGTGAGGGAAGAACAGGTTTGGAGGGTATGTGATGTTAACAGTAGATGATTAGTAGGAGATTAGGATTAAATATATTAATTCAAATGAGTTAAATAAAAAAACGTGGGTGGAGTTGTGGTGGACTGGTGGTAGTTTGGGTATGGGCTGGTGTAGATGTAGTGGGCTTATGATGGGTAAGGTTAGGGTTTGGGTTATATATGGCCAGCTTTGGTCCCTACAATCTTAAATTATGTTCAAACAAAGTCTCCAGCATTTAAACTCAATTTCCTTTGTAATATAACTTTGGTCTTCTTGTCAAATGTGCCACATGTAACTTGCAAACTTTAGACAGGGACTACTTTTGCAATAATGGCATACTCCAAGGGCTGAAATGATCATATCTTGAAACTTTAAGGTCCCACTTGTAACTTTGGAGTTTTACAAGGGCTAAAAGTGACAAGTCGTTAAAAGTTGAGGGACCATTCTTGACAAATCTTCAAATCTTCAAGGTCTTTTTGGAAAATCCATTGCTCGGGTCCGGTTCTTTGTGCGGCTTCGTTTCCCGTGTTCATTTTTGCTTCATTCTTGTGATCTTTTGTTGATTTCACGATATCCGTACCTAAAATACACAATGAACAAACACAAGCATATATTTGGGTATTTTGATGATATTTTAAGCGTTTTAAGCCCGATTTGGACGATGAGACTATGTATAAATACAGTCTCATCAGTATCCTGAGGGTGTGAAGGGATACAGATTATGGAGGTTGGATGATGTTAAACCGAAGATAATCATAAGCAGGGATGTGGTCTTTAATGAGAGCCTTATGTATGAGGATACTCTCAAGGGTGCTAGTGCTGCAGATTCTGGGAAGGAAATTGAGTTTGAGGTGGAACTTCAAGGCAGTCGGGTCGAACCAACTATGGATCCTCATACTGGGGTAAATCCAGGGAATGAATATGAGGATCAAGTTGAAGATGCAGTAGATGCAATGCCTCAACAACAGAATCTGGACAACTATGTTCTGGTGCGTGATAGAGCTAAGAGAACAACTACTAAACCTGCAAGGTATAGGAATGAAGGTAATGTATCGTTGTCTAGATCATCAGGGTCTAGGGAAGAAGATGATATTACGGCTTATGCGTTTGCTATTGCTGAGGAAGAAGATACACATGAACCAATCACATTCCAGGAGGCGATTAATTCATCTGAAAGGGATGAGTGGGTTCGTGCTATGGAGGAAGAGATGAGTTCTTTAAAGAAGAATCATACTTGGGAGCTGGTCGATCAACCACGTGGTCAGAAGCTGGTAAGCTGCGAGTGGTTGTATAAGATTAAAGAAGGGATTGAAGGCGTTCAGAAACCAAAGTATAAAGCACAGCTGGTAGCTCGGGGGTTCACATAACGAGCAGGGATTGACTATAATGAGGTATTCTCACCCGTGGTTCGACATACATCTATTAGGGTGATTCTCTCATTAACTGCTTGTGAAGATTACGAGTTGGAACAACTTGATGTGAAGACGACGTTTTTGCATGGTAATCTTGAAGAAACCATTTATATGAGGCAGCCGCTTGGTTTTGAAGAAGGAATGGGCAACAAGGTATGTTTGTTGAAGAAATCCCTTTATGGTCTTAAGCAGTCTCCAAGGCAGTGGTACAAACGGTTTGATGTGTATATGGTCAGCAATGGGTTTAGCCGTAGCAAAAATGATAGTTGTGTTTACTTCAAGGAGTTTGCACCAGGTATGTACATATATCTACTGCTGTATGTAGATGATATGTTGATTGCTTGTAAAATCAAGTCTGAGATCGAATATACCAAGGGACTGCTGCGAAAAGAGTTTGATATGAAGGAACTTGGTCCAGCTAGGAAGATACTTGGTATGGAGATTGTCAATGATAGGGGTAACGAACCCTGAAGGTGTCTCAGTCGGGATATGTGCCGAAAATTCTGAATAACTACAGAGTGGATAATGGCAAGTCGGTCTCTGTGCCATTGGGAGCACACTTCAAGGTATCTTTGAAGGATTGTCCGTCGAGTGACTGGGATGTGGAAAGAATGAGTAAGGTCCCATATGCGAATGCTGTAGGTAGTTTAATGTACTTGATGGTTTGCACTAGACCAGATATTGCGTATGTTGTTAGCATTGTAAGCAGGTATTTGGCGAATCAAGGTAAAAATCATTGGGAAGCGGTGAAGTGGATTTTGAAGTACTTGAAGGGCACTGCTGATGTAGGTCTAGTGTATGGTAGAGATCGAGGGAAGCACGTGGATGTTGACGGTTTCGTGAATAGCGATTATGCTAAAGACCCTGACAAGGGTAGGTCGATAATCGGGTACGTGTTTATGGTACATGGTTGTGTTGTGAGTTGGAAAGCAACTCTGCAGCATGTTGTTGCATTTTCTACTACAGAGGCGGAGTATATGGCGCTAATGGAAGCTGTTAAGGAAAGCATTTGGCTTAAAGGTCTACTAATCGAGCTGGGAATAAACCTAAGGTCAGTGGTTGTGAATTGTGATAATCAAGGGGCAATTCATCTCTCAAGAAATGCAATGTTTCATGAGAGGACGAAGCATATCAACGTGAGGTATCACTTCATCAGGGAGATCGTGGATTCTAAAGAGATTGAAGTGGCAAAGATAGGCACGGAAGATAATGCAGCTGACGCTTTCACAAAGGTGGTTCCAGGTCCGAATTTCAAGTATTACATGGAGATACTTGGAGTCAGGGCTAACTAGTCTTGTCACTAAGGTGGAAATTGTTAATGTTTGTATCGAGTCTAGTTAACACATACGGTTAGTAGATGGTACCTTAGTGTAGAATGTATGTAAGTCGGCTAAGGTTGGGCTTGGCCCGAGTTTGTAAACGACCCCCTCACCCTATAAAAGGAGGTGAGGGGGTGATGCACAAAACACACCGTAGCTTCTATTCTTTCTATTGTAATCGATCATTAATAAGAAAAGTTAATCGTTCGGTTACCTTTGTAGTGTGCGTCTTCTGGGTTTAGTTTGTCGTTGCAACTCTGCGATCTTCTTTAAGGGATCTAGGTTTCCGCATATCGATCTTCGGTTGTTGGGTTTTCGATTCCAACACCTTTAAACTTCACAATGCAGTGCACAAGTTCACACCTGACATCTTCCCAAAACCAGCAAAGATGTAAGCTTAAACCTTCAGTTTTTTTTAACATGGACACAATTCTCTTCTTGTGAAATGCATCACCATTTTGTTGCATGTATCAAGACTTGATGCAAAGGATCAGTGTGCACCTTTTGATTGTATATGTTACCCTCTCCGTCTTCGTATTCTTTCTCAAGTTCAGGTCACATTTTTCACAGCTTATTTCTCTTTGAGATGGGTGGTTTAGACTCCCTTTGGTCCCCACACTCAAATGTTAAATCAGACAAGTACTGTGTACCCTACACTCAAATTGTAAAAGCATAGAAGTGTCACGCGACCCACATGTATTTCTCTCTCACACACACATTTTTACATCCTCTCACACACATTGACATCAAACTTACCACATCTCTCAATCCTCACCAAAAAATACGGCAAACCCATCGGATCCGCAACAGATTCCGAAACCCATTGGATTCGGCAACCCACTAATTCGACAACCCACGGTTAAAGAACCATTCTTGTACTCACCGGATCTTCAACTGGAAACCTTATGCAATCACCGTTAAACAACCATCACTGATTTGGCATGTAGTTTTCAGATCTATTTTGTTTTTAATAAAATGGGTTTTTTGCAACCAAACAACCACCACATCATACGTTGTTGCCATATCTACCTGCTGATGACGACTGACGACCACAACATACGGCGACGCATTAATGGTGGTAAGATCTATGGTTATAGTTTCAGTTGAATGTGTTGTGAAGGAGGAGAGAGAATGAAGCTGATCAGAGCGAAAATTATAAACACCACCACAACCAAGCTGACCAGACCAGAATACACCACCGCAACCAGACCGAAATCTCTAAAAACCTCGCCGGAACATCTATGCCCACCGTTGGCGGCCACCATCACCATCTCAACATGTGGTTGAAGCATTTGTGGTGGTGGCCACCATCTTAACCTGTGGTTAAAGACATACATCCCCTCACAACTGAATAAGCATTAGATCTGGAAAAAATTGAGGCTATGAAAGAGATATTATTAGATTTGGAAAAAGTTAAGGATATGAAAGAGAGTTATTATGTACAGTACAACATAAATTAATGTGTGTAACAAAAAGGTGGGGGTATCTAACAGTATACTGATAGTAAAATGTACTTTTATTCTTCTTTTCAATTATTGGAGGTGTTGAGATACAAGATGGAGGTGTTTTAACACACAAACCCTTCTCTTTTTATGTCCTATAGTTGGTGTGCTTCCTCAATTGACGTGATTTCACTAAAGGCCTTACTGCTTGGAATGCTAAGTCTGCTTATACCATTTTTATGTTGAGATTCCTTGAATGACGCTCACAAGCTCTTCTTCCGCGATAACTATGATTTCCACATATCACGCACTTAAACTCCTGACACACAGATAAAAGTCTTATTAAATCTTTAATATTTTACCAAACCTGAAGATGTTAATCAAATAATATTATTTTTAAATCAAATCTCATAATATAAGATTTTTAATATTAGTACACACGTTGCAGGCTTAGATAACTAATGTTATTAATGTATGGTTCATAATCAATTAATTGGATATTTATTATGAAATGGTCTTTTGGCTAAGTTATGACGGAACATAGTGAAGTGATTACGAAATGAGAGATAATAAGTACTTGTAGTCCTTAACATGGAGAAACTCATTGGCAACCTCAACAGTAGCAGCACCGGTGTATTTATCGATGGTTTCCTCAGAGTTTGCCTTGAACATAATAAGGAATGTCTCCTGAGCATTCTTAACATTCTCTTCCTTTCCAACCTATGCCTTAAGGATACTCTGTTGTAGAGCATGTCCAAAAGAAAAGGTTATAGTCCATGGCTTCTTTCCCTAGTACTAGTTCATGGCGTTGAGGTTAACACTTGCCTCTCCTCACTCCGACCACCTAAAAAAACACGACAACTGGGACAGCAGTGGGCATGGTTCATTGAAGAGCACAAATAGTGTACTCACCAACAACTTTTTTTGGCAGATGATGGCATATCGGGCCAGACCATTGGCACTAATCCGTTTTCTGGCAGATGATAACCATTGGCGTTTTCATTGATGCAGAGATGGAATGGCTTTTTGGCACCAATCTTACGGATGTCATGTCACTTGGCGAACCTAACACCAGCAACATAGTATTGAGCAGATCAAGCACCAAGACCATCAAAACCTTGGGTAGTGGTCTCACCATTGGTTCCACAAGCTAGACGATACCCTTGTCGACCTTGATTCCTGATATGAGCTTAAACTCATATCCTTTTATCAACAAATAACCCTAAAACATGAAGCAAAATATCCATTTATCTTGTAAAAAGCAGTGTTATGTGGTATGTTTGTGTTTGTGTGATCTTATGTAGGTAAAAGGATACAATTTCAAGCAAACAAGGAAAAATCAAGCTCAAATGGATGAAAAAGACAAAAGAGGATCAAAAGTGACAAGACTTTGAAGTTCAAGGACCTATCTTGACAATTTGTGAAAGTTGAAGGACTTAAAGTGCAAATTATGGAAAGTCAAGATTAAAGTCAAATCTGGTCAAACTATCAAGTCAACTCAGTCAAAGGGTCATTTTATACAAGTTTTGGAAGTTAAAGGACCAAAAATGTCAAAGGAATGAAGATATTAGCTTGAAATGGGAATCTGCCAAGTACAAGGGCTTATTTTGCCAAGTTTGGAAAGTTTTGCAAAGTTGAATCCATGTGAAAGGGAAAGAACCAATCAGAAGCAAGGAAATACTTCACACGGATCAAGCAATAAATATCCACTCACAGCCGTCTCATTTATTACCATATCTCTACAGTGTGATCCATGTGCAATGTTTTAAACCAACCAGGGAACGCCACGTGTCCTTCTCTTTCACAAAGAATATTGCCAGGATCGGGTTTGAGATTTAAGCCGTTTCAAGAGAAGATCAAAACACCAATTTTGCTCGTTTTGAAGAGAGGAATCCAATGGTGTTATCCAATTAACAAATAATCCATTCAATCAAAAACCCCCAAATCAGTTCATAACCTTCAAAGTGGGATTTGCAGAATTCTTCCACGTGTCAAGCTATGATTGGCCCGAACACGTCACAAACTCCAACAGAATCTCCTATCTTGCCTATAAATACCTAGCTTGTACTTCATTTGCAGTAGTAGCTTAAAAATTTGTAAACACATAGTTCTTAAATTTCTCCTTTCCCTTTTTCCCTACTTTTCACCTAACTACTCAAGAGTCTGACAAACTCTTGAGTCAGTTAGTTAGTTAGTAGATTGTAACCAACTTTTGTAACTGAATTCATCAAATAAATTCAAATTTCATTTTCCCGCCAAATTCTGTTATTCAAATTCCTGGTGATTCTTGTTGATGTTAAGAGTTCTTGTTGCTGTTTGATGTATGTTATGATCAACCATTGATCATAGCTTGCATTGGTGAAGAATTGTAGCTGTTTGTTCAGAATTCAAGTTTTATCCATTGTTCTTGAAGAATTTAAGCAGAATGTTGATTCCAGATTGTGTGTAGCTGATTTGTTGATTGAATCTTGTTGAATACTAGTGATAGGTGGTGGTATCACTAGTGCAAGAGAGCTCAGCGCTCCTCTTCTTCCCAAAGGACTTCTACAATAGGTTCTAAGGCTCTTGATTTTTGTTCCTCTAAATCAGTCCTTGCATGCTAAATTTCCTAGTTAAACTTGATTGCTGCTTGATTTACTTGATAAGTAGTTGTTGATTGATTGATTCTAGTGTTTTGTAGTTTGATTTTATGCAATTGTGTTCAGCTTTCTAGTTACTAGCTTATTTTCAGTAACTTTTTGGTCTAATAGCTACTTACTGCTCTAGCCTTGGTTATTGATTGTTCTTAGCTTGTTAACATTTCATATTGATCACTAAAACTGGTCTGCTATAGCTTTTGTTTCAGTTTAAACCATTACTCAAATAGTCTTTGTAAAATCTTTTTCATAACAGATTAAGGAGTGTTTGGGAGTAGTTATAAATCAGTTTTCAAGTGTTAAAAAATTGGTGTTTAGAAGTTCATTTCTAGTCATTAGGTGTTAACAAATAGTCTTAAGTCATTTGCAAGTCATATTAAAGGTCAAACAGGCAATTGGTTAACAAAAAGTTTGGGTCATACTTGTTTCAGCTTAGTTCTTTGAAACTCACCATTTTCATTTGCTTAGTTCTCCTTTAATCCTTGATGAAATTTGTTCAAATTTGTTTCCAGACTTAGTTTACATCATAAACTTTTAGACTTTAAAAGGAAAATCTACAGTATTAAGAAATAAGCTAGTTATAAGCTTTTTAGCTCAAGCTTGAGCAAATGTCATTCTCTGTGATAAAGAGGTGACTGTTTCACTAGTTCTCTTAATCCACTTCATTAAAGTAGCTGTTTTCTTTCACAATCCTGTTTAGATAGTATTGAATATGAGTTTTTGAAATTTTGAGCTTTTTCACAAAAATCGGTCAACGTTTGGTCAACATAAGCTAAAAAGAGCTTATTTCAAATTTCTTCTTCATTACTGGATGAAAATGGCTCTAATTTGATTTCCCGTTCTTGTAATCAAGTGCTTAATCAGAATTGTCACAAAAATCAGGTTGTGACTGATTGAAATAAGCTGTAGCTTATTTTGTGCTTATTAATAAGCACTCAATTGCTTATTTTGGATTTTTAGCTTATTTCCTTGAACACACGTAGCTATAATTGAATTTTAAGAGTTTTGCAAGTTGTTTCAGCTTATTTGGTTGAGTATTAAGCTCAAACGAGCTTATTCTTCTCTTTGTCCCGTTTTTACTTGAAAAGATTGGTTAATTGCACTTTAGTCCCTAGAATTCTAATCAGTTACTGAACCTAGCTAAACTTCCTAATTTTCTGGATTTTGCATAATTCAGTCCTTTACTTTGAAAAGTTGTTAAATTCAGGTTGTTAAGTTTGTTAGTTTGTTGAAATTTGGTTAGTTTGTTAAAGTTTTTACAAGTTTGGTCCTTTTAGTTAACTGTTTTACATTTTTAGTCCCTATAGTTGATAGAACTTTCATTTCAAGCATTTACATTTCATAGAAATTACATTTTCAGTCCTTATAGGTTTATATTTTGCATTTTTATATTTTACTTGAATAAAATTTGGAATTTGCAACTTGTTTTACGTATAAGTAGGTTTATATTTTTCATTTTTAGATAGTGTTGTTTGAATTAGCAATAGATTACCAAGCAAGCTTGAACAACCAAGAACAATTATAAATCCGATATTGGTTGGACTTTCTATTAGTAAAGAACTGAGAAAACGAACTTGCATTATACACATTTCAAATGGCGCCGCTGCCGGTTCTTTGACTACACGAGAGACTATCGATTGACGGTTTTCATTGGCTTTTGGGATCCGTTCATTTGGTGAACGTTATTTTTACGTATCATAAATCAAAAACAAATAAAAAAATCAAAAATATAAAAATATATAAAAACTAAAAAATTAACAAAACAATTCTTTTCCTAAAGAATTGACCAAAAAAATTAAAAAATCCAAAAAGCAATCTTTTTCCTAAGAGATTGCACCCAAAAATATATATTATTGGATTCTCTCGGTTTTTATGTACATATAGTATTTTCCAATAAAAACTCATAAATACAAAAATATTTTCCATATATTATTATAAGTAAATACGTATACGTATAAGAACAATAAATCTACATATCTTCCATAAGTATTGCCGAGGCAATACACCGTGTTGAGGGGCGTTCCGGTCCTTGACACGCGTATCGATCAAACAAAATAAAGCAAGAATAGATAAATACTCTCAATAAGCAATAATTCAAAGAATACGAACATTTAAGTGAATAGAAAGGCGATGTGCTATAAAATGCCATCTAAGGGTCAATAGGTACTTAAGTGCTTCGCGCCACCTAACCCCCCGTTCACTTGGGAGTATTCTAAGAAGGAAAGCTTTATTGAGGGTCTTGCACCCAAAGTAGTATTACATATATTGTTATTTTCTTGTGGATATTTAATATCGAAACTCGAAGAGGATAATCTTATTCTTTTCAAAGTCACACGAGAGCTTCTCTCTCATTCCTCGTATTGAGTTGCATGCTCACTCGCGGGCGTGCACAAATACCGATTGGTGTACAACCTCTTCCTCCGAAAAGGAAGAAAAAGAGAAAGAGTAAGACCACCACCGTCCACCAAGCCGATCACGAGAATCGTGCTTTATCACCACCACAAGGAGCCATGGCTATTGATAACCGTACTTTGTTTGAACGTATGCAATCCAACATTCATGGATATGTTAGTGCCATTAAGATTCCCGACTTTCCCGCTAACACATTTGAGCTACATACATCTATGATCAATATGGTTTCTGCATCACCTTTCTTTGGAAAACAAAATGAGGATCCCCATGCTCATCTTAAGAGATTCCTTTCACTTTGCAACACCATTAAGCATAATGGGGTTCCACCTGACGTCATTAGATTGATGTTAGTGTCATTTTCATTAGATGGGAGTGCTAAGCATTGGTTAGACACCCAACCACCCGATAGTATCACCACATGGGATGATTTTACCACTAAGTTTTTGAACAAATTCTTTCCTCCACAAAAGACTATGGCTTTGAGAAATTTGATTATGGGCTTTACACAAAAACCTAGTCAATCCTTTGGTGATGCTTGGGAAGAGTATAGTGAGTTGTTGAGGCGATGCCCTAATCATGGAATGGATGATCTAAGCCAAATCAATACCTTCTATAATGGCCTTAAACCTCACCACCAAGATTCACTAAATGCTTCCGCGGGAGGGAGTATTCATTTCAAGACATACCATGAGGCTTTGAACATTATTGAGACTAAGGCAATGGTTCAAACAAACGATCCATTTGAAGAAAGAGTTCATGTGATCCAAAATACTTCTAAAACCCCTTGTGAACTCCAAATTCTTCAAGAGATCCTTCAACAAGTCAAACAAGGACAAGAAATGACTCAAGGCATGATTCAAGATTTTAAGAGCATGACATTGAACAATTCCTCAAACAATGTGAATGCCATCACCATTTCTTGTGTTACTTGTGGAGGTCCTCACTCTTATGAACAATGTGACAAGGTGCAAGGGTATCAAGGGGAATGTTATGCTTATCAAGAGGAACACCGTGAACACTTCAAGCCTAACATCAATCCAAATAACCTTTCTTACAAATCCCAAAATTACCTTACTCCACCCGGCTTTCCACCCCAACCACCCACCCAAATTCCACAAAATCCTCCTCAAATTTTAGCAAGGAATCAAGGGCAAAGACAACCATACCAAGGAAATAACTACAAGGCACCAAATCAATTTCAACCTCAAGCAAGTACCTTTTATCCACCAAATCAAGGATTTAACTCCCAACCTTTACCTTTCCAACCTCAAGGTTTTCAAGGTTATGTGCCACAAGAGTTAAACACAATGGATCTTTTGCAAAAGATGAATCAAGAGAATGAAAAGAAATTCCAAGCTATGGACAAGAAAATGAATGACCAATTCAATAAGCTTTTTATGGCATTAAATCAAAGACCACAAGGGGCTTTACCTTCCAACACACAAACAAATCCTAGGGCCAATGTCAATGCTATTACAACAAGGAGTGGTACAACAACAAAGGATCCTTCACCTCCTAAACCTACTATTGTTCAACCTACTTGTGCTCCTACTTGTGATAAGCCTTCTACTTCTACTCCACCTCCTCAAAGTGCTCCTATTCACTCAAACACACCTTCTCAACCACCTCATACTTCTCCTTTACCTTCCACACTTCCCAATGAAGAGGCTAACAAAGACAAATCTTCCACTACAACACCTATTCCACTTACACCTAAACCTACTCTTCCATACCCTTCAAGGTTGAAAAAGGACAAGTTAAAGAACAAAGATGACATACAAGTCTCCAATTTCTTAAGGATGTTCAAGCAACTCAATATCAACATATCCTTTGCGGAAGCTCTTGCTTATATGCCAAAGTTTGCTAAGATGTTCAAGGATTTGCTCTCAAACAAAGAAAAATTGGTTGATTTGCCCAACACATCACTTAATGAAAATTGTTCCGTGGTGTTACTTAAAACCTTACCAACAAAACTTGGAGATCCGGGGCGCTTCTTGATACCTTGTAATTTTCCCGGTGTTGAAAATTGCATGGCTTTGGCGGATTTAGGGGCAAGCATAAATCTCATGCCTTTATCGGTTTGGAAACAACTCTCTCTTCCCGAGCTCACCCCCACTAGGATGACTCTTGAACTAGCCAACCGAACCATAGCTCACCCCGTAGGTATAGCGGAAGATGTGTTTGTAGGTGTGGATAAGTTTACCTTTCCGGCCGACTTTGTAGTGGTCGATTATGACATGGATCCTAGAGTGCCTTTGATTGTTGGTAGACCGTTTTTGAGAACGGGTCGTACCTTGATAGATGTGGCGGAAGGAGAATTAATTATGAGAGTAGAGGATGAGAAAGTGGTGTTTAAGTTAGGGAAAGTTTGTGATAGAAAAGAGGTTAAGGAGTCTAGACCTTGTGAGACGATTAACATTGTGGATGTGCTAGATGAAGTGTGTAATGAACACTTTCATGATGCTTGTAAGAATGCTAGTGATGAGATTCCACATGTTGAAACCGTGGCCTCAATTGCTCCCTCTTTAACACCTTTTGGAGAGAGTGATTTCCTCTTGGAGGAATTTGAGTCCAACTTTCTTGGTGATGATGATTCTCCCATTAATTGGGAAGAAGATATTCTTACAATCCAAAAGTTGCTCAATGAGGACCCTATTCCTTCTCCTATTCCACAAGAGATTACCATTGAGGAACCTTCCATAGTAAAACCTTCCATAGAGAGTCCACCTCCCATTGAACTTAAGGAACTTCCATCCCACTTAGAATATGCTTTCTTAGAAGGAAAAGACCAATTACCGGTGATTATTGCTAAGGAATTGAAAGAGGATGAGAAGGAGCAACTTATTGAAGTCCTTAAGAAACATAAGAAAGCTTTAGCATAGAAAATATCCGACATAAGGGGAATTGATCCATATTTTTGTACTCACAAAATCCTTATGGAGGATGATTATAAACCCGCCATTCAAAACCAAAGGAGAGTTAACCCAAAAATTCATGAGGTTATTAAGAAGGAAGTGATTAAACTCTTAGATGCGGGTATGATTTACCCCATTTCCGACTCTCCATGGGTTAGCCCGGTTCATTGTGTTCCAAAGAAGGGTGGAATCACCGTGGTGCCTAATGAGAACAATGAGCTTATTCCCACGAGACTTGTAACCGGTTGGAGAGTTTGCATTGATTATAGAAAACTCAATGAGGCAACTAGGAAAGACCATTTCCCGCTTCCCTTTATGGATCAAATGCTTGAACGCTTAGCGGGAAATGAGTACTATTGTTTTCTTGATGGCTTTTCGGGTTATTTCCAAATACCCATTGACCCTAAGGATCAAGAAAAGACCACATTCACTTGTCCATACGGTACATTTGCTTACAAGAGGATGCCTTTTGGCCTATGTAATGCATCGGGGACGTTTCAAAGGTGCATGATGGCAATTTTCCATGACATGATAGAGCAAACCATGGAGGTTTTTATGGATGACTTTTCCGTATTTGGGAATTCCTTTAGCTCTTGTCTCACCAATCTTGAGAGAATGCTTAAGCGTTGTGAGAAAACACGTTTGGTGCTTAATTGGGAGAAATGTCACTTTATGGTGAAAGAGGAGATTGTCTTAGGACACAAGATATCCAATAAGGGATTAGAAGTTGATCGAGCCAAAATTGATGTGATTGCTAAGCTTCCCCCACCCACCTCGGTTAAAGGTGTGAGGAGTTTCTTAGGTCATGCGGGTTTTTATAGGCGCTTTATACAAGATTTTTCTAAGATAGCTAGACCGATGACTCATCTCTTGGAGAAAGAGGCTCCTTTCATTTTTGATCAAGTTTGTTTAGAATCTTTTGAGACACTTAAGGAAAAATTGACAAAGGCTCCCGTTTTGGTTTCTCCAAATTGGGAATTACCTTTTGAGCTTATGTGTGACGCTAGTGATTATGCGGTGGGGGCCGTCTTAGGACAAAGAGTTAATAAGCATTTCCAACCTATACACTATGCGAGTAAAACCATGACCGGTGCACAACTTCATTACACTACCACGGAAAAAGAGTTACTTGCTATAGTATATGCTTTTGAGAAGTTTAGACCATACCTTGTGCTTTCCAAGACCATAGTGTATACGGATCACTCCGCTCTCAAGTATCTTATGACAAAACAAGATGCTAAGCCTAGGCTTTTGAGATGGGTTTTGTTGCTTCAAGAGTTTAAGATAGAGATTCGTGATAAAAAAGGGGCCGAGAATTTAGCGGCGGATCATTTGAGTAGACTTGAGCATCCTTTTCAAGGAGATTTCCCACATCAAGAAATCAATGAATCCTTTCCATTAGAGGAGCTCATGTCTATCTCTTCCCAAGAGGATGCCACACCTTGGTTTGCGGATATTGCAAACTATCTTGTGGGCAATGTGCTTATTGAGGGTCTTACTTACCAACAAAAGAAAAAGTTTCTTAAGGAAGTTAAGTATTACTTTTGGGATGATCCATATCTTTTTAGGCAATGTGCGGACCAAATCATTAGACGGTGTATAGATGGGCCCGAGGCATTTAAAATTTTAGAGGCATGTCATAAAGGACCTACGGGTGGACATTTTGGGCCTAACTACACCGCCAAGAAAGTCTTTGATTCGGGTTACTATTGGCCTTCCATTTACAAGGATGCTCAAGAGATGGTGAAATTTTGTGATGTTTGTCAAAGACAAGGAAAAATTACACAACGTGATGAGATGCCACAAAATTTTATCCAAGAGTGTGAGATATTTGATGTATGGGGAATAGATTTCATGGGACCTTTTCCATCCTCTAAGGGAAACAAGTATATACTTGTGGCGGTGGATTATGTGTCCAAGTGGGTGGAGGCTAAAGCCTTACCTACTAATGATGCTAGAGTGGTTGTAAAGTTCTTGAAACAATTGTTTGCTAGATTTGGTGTACCTCGGGCCATCATAAGTGATCGTGGTACGCACTTTTGTAATGATCAATTCACGAGAGTTATGAAGAAATATGGAGTGAATCATAGACTTTCTACCGCGTATCACCCTCAAACAAATGGTCAAACCGAGGTCACAAATCGTGGTTTAAAGAGAATTTTAGAGAGAACGGTGGGAGAGCATAGAGCTTCTTGGTCGGATAAGCTTGATGATGCTTTGTGGGCGTTTAGGACGGCCTTTAAGACACCAATTGGTTGTACTCCTTATATGCTTGTCTATGGAAAAGCGTGCCACCTCCCATTTGAGTTAGAACATAAGGCATCTTGGGCTCTCAAGTGGGCTAACTTTGATTTAAACCAAGCCGGTTCACATAGGAAAGATCAAATCAATGAGATGGATGAGTTGAGAGCAAATGCCTATGAGAATTCTTTGCTATACAAGGAAAAGACTAAGAAATTGCATGATGCTAAGATCAAGAATCGTGAGTTCAAAGTTGGAGAGCCGGTTCTCCTCTTTAACTCAAGATTGAAGCTTTTTGCGGGCAAGCTTAAGTCAAGATGGTCCGGTCCATTCACTATTGCTCAAGTGTTTCCATATGGAACTCTTGAGTTGTCCCAACCCGATGGTCCAAATTTTAAAGTGAATGGTCACCGTGTTAAACACTACTTTGGGGAGGACATTTCCGTTGAAATGGTCCAAGAGGTCCCCATTTTCCCCATGAATTAATTCATTGAGGGGCGAGTCGAGCTAGAGACTCATTAACTCAAGCATCGTATAACTAGGTTAGAGTGTTGTAGGTTAGAAATAAAGGCATAGATGTGGAGATAAGTGTAGGGGAGACCTTCTTTTGTCTTCATGCTTGTTTGTAGGGTTGCTCTCTCACATTTCATGCTTGGAGCTTATGGAGGAGGCCCGTGTATCTGGTTCACTTCGATTAGTTTTTGCTATTGTGATATTCAAAACACTTGTGCTTAAAATGAATACCCTTTAGTTGTCTCTTCCTTAACTTGGGTTAAGCAAAGTCTATTCATTGTCATAAGTGTAGGGGAAGTTTTTATACTTCCATGCTCTTAAACATTGAGGACAATGTTTAGCTTAAGTGTAGGGGGGTCTTCTATCGAAGTGACCTTACCTAGACCATTGCCTTAACTTCATGATAATTGGGAAAATTAATTTTTCGATCATTTTTCGAATTTTTGATCTACTTTGGCCACCAAAAATATGCATTCATGATTTTTGCATCAATCATTTTTCATTTGCATAACACATTTGCATTGTATATATTTCTTCTTTTGCTTTTCATCAAAATAAATAAAAAGAAAAAAATATAATAAAACATGGTTTTAACAAGTTTAGACTTCTTTGACATATTAGGCCCGCCATGGATATTTTGACTCAACCCGAGTTTGCTTATTTTAGCACTCTCTAGCTAGTATCCTTAACCATGTAGTCCTTCATTGGTCTATTAGGCTAAGCTTCCACCAATTTCATTCTTTGAAATTTTAAATTTGTGGAGAATGGGAAATGATAGAGTTGAAGCAAGTGTAAAAGGGCTAGATAGACTTCATGGCAATTACTTGTGGCTTAACCCTTCTCTTCTTCACCTCTATTTTCTTCGCTTGTATATAATTGTTAATAAATAATCAAGTACGGTTTTAATTGGTTCGTAATCTCTTATGCATTTTTGGCTAATCATTCATGGTTGATATGAGTACGTCTTAAGATTCTAAGTTAGCACGTTTTATGTATACTAGACTTGTGTCATGCTCCATATTTAGCGGGTGTTTTTCCTTTTCTTCTTTGCAAATTTCTTGGTGAGGAATAAAGAAAAATAAGAGCGGCTTATGAAAAAGAAAAAAATGAGTGGCTAGAAAAAAAAAAAAAGAAAAAAAAAAATAATGCAAGACTCCCAAGAGGGGCAGTGTGGTGTTAATTATAGTGACTATTGAGTTCCAATATTACCTTGACGGGTTGCGGGGTTGAAGATCCAAAATCTCAAAAAGATGCGGATGTAAATTATTGCGTGAGTTTTATTTTTCTTTCCTTAGCGAGTGTGTAGTTACTTATGAAAGCATGACATGAGGATTTTACACATAAGGCGAATGACTTATTACTTTTAATACGGACTTATATTAATTGTGAGCGGTTTTTCAAGTAATGGATGAGAAGATTATTTAGGATTAAAACCGTGCTTCCTTATTTTTGGATTTTACATTTCTTATATTTCACACTTTAATAATGACAAATTTGCCCTCAAGCAATTTGCTCAATTAATAACCAGTTCTACATTTAATTGTCATGAATAAGTTGATGCACTTTTTACTTGTGAATGCAATGATCCCATTTACTAGCTTGGTATGGGGAAAGTGAAACTTGAGGGTGATAAATGTTCATGGTATCCAAGCCCTAATCCAAGTCATTGAGTTCTTAATGAGTTATTTCCATCAAAACCATTTCAAGAAAAATCAAAAAGATATAGATAGAATTGTATTTTGATTCATTGCATTATTAAAAGTCAAAATCATGCATCATCTAGTTTAGAGTAGTGTAGATGCATCTCATATGGCCAAGGTGGATTAATTATGAGGGAAATGTAATTTTTTTAAGCTTTGAAATATAATATTGCATGAGGACATGGCAATGCTCAAGTGTAGGGGAATTTGATATGAGCTTAAACTCATATCCTTTTATCAACAAATAACCCTAAAACATGAAGCAAAATACCCATTTATCTTGTAAAAAGCAGTGTTATGTGGTATGTTTGTGTTTGTGTGATCTTATGTAGGTAAAAGGATACAATTTCAAGCAAACAAGGAAAAATCAAGCTCAAATGGATGAAAAAGACAAAAGAGGATCAAAAGTGACAAGACTTTGAAGTTCAAGGACCTATCTTGACAATTTGTAAAAGTTGAAGGACTTAAAGTGCAAATTATGGAAAGTCAAGATTAAAGTCAAATCTGGTCAAACTATCAAGTCAACTCAGTCAAAGGGTCATTTTATACAAGTTTGGAAGTTAAAGGACCAAAAATGTCAAAGGAATGAAGATATTAGCTTGAAATGGGAATCTGCCAAGTACAACGGCTTATTTTGCCAAGTTTGGAAAGTTTTGCAAAGTTGAATCCATGTGAAAGGGAAAGAACCAATCAGAAGCAAGGAAATACTTCACACGGATCAAGCAATAAATATCCACTCACAGCCGTCTCATTTATTACCATATCTCTACAGTGTGATCCATGTGCAATGTTTTAAACCAACCAGGGAACGCCACGTGTCCTTCTCTTTCACAAAGAATATTTCCAGGATCGGGTTTGAGATTTAAGCCGTTTCAAGAGAAGATCAAAACACCAATTTTGCTCGTTTTGAAGAGAGGAATCCAATGGTGTTATCCAATTAACAAATAATCCATTCAATCAAAAACCCCCAAATCAGTTCATAACCTTCAAAGTGGGATTTGCAGAATTCTTCCACGTGTCAAGCTATGATTGGCCCGAACACGTCACAAACTCCAACAGAATCTCCTATCTTGCCTATAAATACCTAGCTTGTACTTCATTTGCAGTAGTAGCTTAAAAATTTGTAAACACATAGTTCTTAAATTTCTCCTTTCCCTTTTTCCCTACTTTTCACCTAACTACTCAAGAGTCTGACAAACTCTTGAGTCAGTTAGTTAGTTAGTAGATTGTAACCAACTTTTGTAACTGAATTCATCAAATAAATTCAAATTTCATTTTCCCGCCAAATTCTGTTATTCAAATTCCTGGTGATTCTTGTTGATGTTAAGAGTTCTTGTTGCTGTTTGATGTATGTTATGATCAACCATTGATCATAGCTTTCATTGGTGAAGAATTGTAGCTGTTTGTTCAGAATTCAAGTTTTATCCATTGTTCTTGAAGAATTTAAGCAGAATGTTGATTCCAGATTGTGTGTAGCTGATTTGTTGATTGAATCTTGTTGAATACTAGTGATAGGTGGTGGTATCACTAGTGCAAGAGAGCTCAGCGCTCCTCTTCTTCCCAAAGGACTTCTACAATAGGTTCTAAGGCTCTTGATTTTTGTTCCTCTAAATCAGTCCTTGCATGCTAAATTTCCTAGTTAAACTTGATTGCTGCTTGATTTACTTGATAAGTAGTTGTTGATTGATTGATTCTAGTGTTTTGTAGTTTGATTTTATGCAATTGTGTTCAGCTTTCTAGTTACTAGCTTATTTTCAGTAACTTTTTGGTCTAATAGCTACTTACTGCTCTAGCCTTGGTTATTGATTGTTCTTAGCTTGTTAACATTTCATATTGATCACTAAAACTGGTCTGCTATAGCTTTTGTTTCAGTTTAAACCATTACTCAAATAGTCTTTGTAAAATCTTTTTCATAACAGATTAAGGAGTGTTTGGGAGTAGTTATAAATCAGTTTTCAAGTGTTAAAAAATTGGTGTTTAGAAGTTCATTTCTAGTCATTAGGTGTTAACAAATAGTCTTAAGTCATTTGCAAGTCATATTAAAGGTCAAACAGGCAATTGGTTAACAAAAAGTTTGGGTCATACTTGTTTCAGCTTAGTTCTTTGAAACTCACCATTTTCATTTGCTTAGTTCTCCTTTAATCCTTGATGAAATTTGTTCAAATTTGTTTCCAGACTTAGTTTACATCATAAACTTTTAGACTTTAAAAGGAAAATCTACAGTATTAAGAAATAAGCTAGTTATAAGCTTTTTAGCTCAAGCTTGAGCAAATGTCATTCTCTGTGATAAAGAGGTGACTGTTTCACTAGTTCTCTTAATCCACTTCATTAAAGTAGCTGTTTTCTTTCACAATCCTGTTTAGATAGTATTGAATATGAGTTTTTGAAATTTTGAGCTTTTTCACAAAAATCGGTCAACGTTTGGTCAACATAAGCTAAAAAGAGCTTATTTCAAATTTCTTCTTCATTACTGGATGAAAATGGCTCTAATTTGATTTCCCGTTCTTGTAATCAAGTGCTTAATCAGAATTGTCACAAAAATCAGGTTGTGACTGATTGAAATAAGCTGTAGCTTATTTTGTGCTTATTAATAAGCACTCAATTGCTTATTTTGGATTTTTAGCTTATTTCCTTGAACACACGTAGCTATAATTGAATTTTAAGAGTTTTGCAAGTTGTTTCAGCTTATTTGGTTGAGTATTAAGCTCAAACGAGCTTATTCTTCTCTTTGTCCCGTTTTTACTTGAAAAGATTGGTTAATTGCACTTTAGTCCCTAGAATTCTAATCAGTTACTGAACCTAGCTAAACTTCCTAATTTTCTGGATTTTGCATAATTCAGTCCTTTACTTTGAAAAGTTGTTACATTCAGGTTGTTAAGTTTGTTAGTTTGTTGAAATTTGGTTAGTTTGTTAAAGTTTTTACAAGTTTGGTCCTTTTAGTTAACTGTTTTACATTTTTAGTCCCTATAGTTGATAGAACTTTCATTTCAAGCATTTACATTTCATAGAAATTACATTTTCAGTCCTTATAGTTTTATATTTTGCATTTTTATATTTTACTTGAATAAAATTTGGAATTTGCAACTTGTTTTACGTATAAGTAGGTTTATATTTTTCATTTTTAGATAGTGTTGTTTGAATTAGCAATAGATTACCAAGCAAGCTTGAACAACCAAGAACAATTATAAATCCGATATTGGTTGGACTTTCTATTAGTAAAGAACTGAGAAAACGAACTTGCATTATACACATTTCAATTCCGGTAAGGACATTAGCCTCTATCACATCAACAAAGGGCTTACCTGCAACATTTAATTACACATTATTAAACATAACTAAATACTAAACCTGGTGAATCCGACACGTTTAAAGTGATGCAATGTTATGTTACCTGAAGCGGTCTTCTAGAAATTAAATCACACTTTTAAAATGATGCAATGCAACGTTACATTAGCAATATAATTAGATGTTCAAAGAGATCAACATAATATACAACGCAAGAGCACAAAATATGGGCGAAATTAGTAACATAAGAATCAACTATATTTTTCAAATACACGAACTTTGGTATGCTTTTGGACATTCAACTCAAAAGATACTACAGAATTCAAAAAGAATATACTGTCTATTAGTTCGTTGGTTTGGCTGATGTTTAGTACTTTTAGCATAACAAAGTTGGCTGAATTAGCTAATGTTCATACCATCAAGGTCAAGACACCAAGAATCACATATCTTTTCCAGCTACCATTTCCTCAGAACTCACAAGAGTCAATTTATCGACACGTGATGGGGTATAGATTTTCCAGTCACCAAGATGCGCCGCAAAATGAATTTGGTGAAAAAAGACTACAAATAGTAAATTTTTGCTATGTAATGTGAATGGATAGAAATATCAATGAAAGTCTAATATATATATATATATATATATATATATATATATATATATATATATATATATATATATATATATATATATATATATATATATATATATATATATATATATATATATATATATATATATATATATATATATCTTAAGGTTTGATGCAAAACTAAAAAACATGGATTATTAAAACTTCGATTCTGATCATTTATATTCCAAAACTATTTCTTAAAAATAGATATGTACAATAATCAAGCAGACAAACAAATTAGCAGATTAGAAACAGAACAACCAAAAAAGTTAAAGTAACTTATTGACCCGTGAAAATGGGAAACCATAAGTGTATCAGGAATAAACATTATCCTTTCTCTATCGATACGAAACATCACATAATGATAAAGTGTTTGGAATAACATACCCCGAATAACTCCAGAAGACTATACGACGAAATGTCATGTGAGCATTGACTTGTTAAATCAGTTTCAGAGTTTGCAAAATTTATTTGCTATTGTTAAGTAAATATTTTCATGCTTTGTGCAGTTGAGCAGCTAGAAACTACCTACAGTTGTGAGTGAATTTAAAAAGAAGCTGGAAATTGATGCTTTGTAAGAACACTTAAAATCAATTCTTGATGATACCACATTACCTGAAGAAGGATCAGCTCCTATAAGCTTAAGTAACCCTCCTATTAACACAGGTGGTCGTGACACCATATCTCTTGTAGTATCAGTCAGGTGCAACAATAGTCCATGTTTTCAAATAGAATTTAACAACAATCTGTAGCTGAATTTTTAACCTTTTTTATTTAACCTATTTTCTTTGTTGAACACAAAAGATAATATAGAGAGATATTACAATGACAGAAACTGAGCGGAGACATAAAATACTTCGGACAGTGGAATCTGCATTCTCTTTGTATTCTTCTCAGGCAAGAAAATTATGATTATGAGAAGCAATGATAATCATTTGAGGTGCAAGTCGATAAGTAGTGGTTTGACCAGTTAGAAATGTTGCCTTATATAAAACCATAATCACTCGCCATTTGCTCGAGCTCATGGATCATCGGATCCCAATCTGAAATACCACGAAGGGAATCAATTGACTTCTCGATATCATAATTGTTCAACCTGTTCCAGCTACTTAAATCCTATATCTACCAAATCCATAACGCCTAAAAGCCTATTCAACTGGTACTAATGGTGGAACATGACTTATCATTTTGCGCTTCAGTTCTTCATTCAGCTTCACGTGGTGCAGGTCTAAATCATTCCTCCTATTCGAGATAACATCCAGCTTCACGTGGTGAACCCTTTGTAAGTCTTTCTTTCTGAAAGTTTGATAAATTGATCATTGTTATCTATATCGAGTCAAATGGGACTAAAGAAAGAACTATTAAAAGATGTTATATCAATATTTTATGTTATATAACAGAACACGCAAATCCAGTATTATTTATAATTGGGTACATGAGTATTATCTCAAAAGTCGGAATATCATATGCGCGAAAATTAGCTGAGACACAAATACCTTTGCCTAAGACGTGACCAAACCAATGAAAACTCAATATTTTATAAAAATATACTTTTAATATGTTCAAATAAAAAATAGATCAGAATTATATATGAGTTGTGTCAAATTGCTGTTTCATATTCATCAATAAAACAAGAACAATTTTGCAAATGTATAGTTGCCTGCGAAGAAATTCACTCACAGTCAACTCATTTTCTATTATGACCATCTCACAAGAAACACAACCACATACAGGCACGTGCAATGAGCATCTATCAAAACAGAATTTACATCTGTCTCAACCCAAGGCAACACACATGAAATCTACAATAAAATTTAACTCCCTTATTAGTAGGGACACAATGTGTACTCAAAACACTAATGGAAGCAAGTTCAGCACTTAAAGCAAACATTTTTAGTTTTTAAAAAGTTCATTACTTTGGTAACAGCTCCCCATATATAGAAAACATATTGACAAACCATGCTGCAAAGAAGAAATTTGTTACAATAAATAATGAGACATGATTTCATAAGAAAGATTGCTTAGATTTTCTCTTTAATTTGTCCAATATAGTTTGTATATTACTTATTCAAGGTTTGTGCAATTACCTTTGCAGTCTCTAATTTACCAAGCTAGCTGGAAAGATCAAATCTATAATCGAAACATGTAGCAACTTCTAAGTCCTCCTCAATAATTCTCTGTGATTCCAAAAAGTGAGAAACAGTACAAAAGGTCCCATATATATTATATTTAGATAACAGTTAGGTACAGAAAGATTGAATAAGGTCGACTTATTATATAGAAATATAGAATAAGATATATTATATATGAACTATACCTGTTATGATGCTCCTTTGGACCTGAAGACAAAGAGGACATCAGAAAGCAATTGAGTACATACAACTAAGTCACTCTCGTCACAAATACTACAATTGTGCCACAAAGAACATTCATAGCTTGCAACACCTCGTGTGTACCTGCTATTATTCATCATCTTCCCTTCCGCCATTATTTCAAGTATTTTACCTATTAAAAAATAGTGTTATATGTGTGGAATTATATGAAATATTCGTTCATTGCAAATTCTTACTTCCCATTACACATAAATAAAGTTAAAAAGGGTGTTTGAAATAGCTTTTAATTTTAGTAGAATTATCAATTCTTGCGTCTTACAATCAAAAATAACATTAACTTATTCAACATACATAATAAAATATGTGTCGACTATAACTACCGCTAATTAACCAAACACTAATATATGTGCCGAAAGTAGCCTTAACCCATTCGACATACACTAATATATGGTAGACTACATGTTTTCAGTTTTGGCTTTAGTCATGCTCCCATCATGTCAAAATCTAGCTCTATTTTTGTTTGTTTTATATTTTGCATTAGATAGTTACCGTTGTATGATACGTGTATTCACTATTCTTCTAAAAAGGGAGGTGATTGGGACACTTTCAAAATTTATTGGGACACTCATATGTACAAGTAGTTAAAGCAATAAATATTTCCAATACAAGTATTTAATGCATCATATGGAGTGTCCCAATCAATTTTGAGAGTGTGCAAATCATCTTCCTTCTAAAAAACATGAAGTTATTTATAAAACCATGACACAAAAGTGTAAGTGGGTCAGCCCAACCACGTCTGATTATTCTACCGTGTACCTAATTACGACCACTTTCAACATGAACCCATGTGGCCAATTATATAACCCTCACGACCCACTCATCAACACCTCAATTTAGTAAGTTTACATATGCGTCTCACCTTATTTGTTGAGGTAGGATGGCACAAAGCAGACTTGTAGTCACACGGAGGAGATTGCTTAGTAACCTGGTTCCCTTTAGCATTCATCTTCATCTTGGTAATGTGTGACAGATTTTCCAAAATTATTTGAAGAAAAAAAGACCCTGATGGGCAGGGTATTTTTTTTTGGTAAAGGGTTGCCCCGGTAAATATATTAACCAAAAAAGCGTTGAAGTACAAAGGAATGTGGCTGAATTACCACATTAACCGCAAGCTACAGGCATCTTGTTAACAAA
Organism: Glebionis coronaria; assembly: GCA_025667525.1. NCBI lineage: Eukaryota > Viridiplantae > Streptophyta > Magnoliopsida > Asterales > Asteraceae > Glebionis > Glebionis coronaria. The sequence continues at coordinate 271,562,069 of CM046876.1, forward strand.
AGGTTATGAAACCAAAACCTAATAATAATACATACATCTACTAATAGACATAAATGCAACATTAGCAAAAACCAACAAGAAAAAATCTTGAAACCACGCGACCAACTCTTCATACCAACGACAACATAATGAGAGCAAAGAATCCAAGTAAGGTCACCTCCTTAAAAAACCTTTACGAGAAAAACCCAATGGGAAAAACCCCGCAAAGGGAAAAAGAGTACGACCCTTACCCGACACTCCCATCATGATCAATACACACCTTAGGAATCTTCCAATCTTCTAGAATCACTAAAGACACTGAAGAAATCTTATTGAATTTAAAAGTGAGAAGCTTGAGACGAACCGTTTCACATATAGAACTCACAAGCTTAGCAACCGTCAAAGACTTCTTGTTAAAAAGCCTATTATTTCGCTCTCTCCAAATGAAGTAAACCGAAGCCGCTAGCACCACCCGAGCAATTATACTAACAACCGTACACCCCTTAGCTAAGGGTCTAATAAACCCCACAATATCAATCATACGCGGAGAAATATTGTGCATACCACACCTGCCTCGCAATTGTAACCATACCTGTGTAGAATAAGAACATTCAAAGAAAAGATAATTATGCGAGTCAGGAACATGATTACACAAGGGGCACTTAAGCAAAGAAAGATCAACATTAGGGCCAACGTCCCATTGCTTCAGGCGATCTTGCGTCTTCAATTTCTGCTTCATAACTAACCACATATGAATCGCATGTCTAGGAATACAGTGCAGAAACCAAACAACATGAAACCAATCAACATTATTAGCCCTCATTCGTATAGACTCCTGATGGGCAGGGTATTGTTGACGTACCGTTGACTTGAAGCGAGAAAAATTACCTCGTCAATTCTAAGGATTTCAGTGGGCACCTAAAGATATGATGTGGATGCACGCCTAATCTCCTCAATCAAGATGTGTCCTTCATTTTCTACTGTAGTAAAAAGATAATGAAATTGAAGTTAAAATGGTAAGAATAACCTTTATGTTCATCCTTTAAGAGGGTGTTTGAGAAGGCTAATTTCAAACTGCTTGTACTCTTTGAAATTATTAAGTAAATAAGTTTTGAGATTGAGAAAACTAAATAATCATATAAATAATCCCAATACACTCTCATGTTCATAATCATATAACCAATCACAATACAGTCTCGGGTTAATAAGTGGTTGTGATAATTGGTATTTGTATAATATCAAAATCAGAATATGATAAGTTACTGATACACAAATTATCATATTAACTGAATTGTGCATGTTTCATACAGAACGTCAAACGCTTTCTGTCCAAACACCAGTTGTTGAACTATGCATATTAACAGACTGTCCTATTTGCATAAAAAAAATAACTGGTTTCGACCTGTTACCCTACCTGTCCATTATGACTGTTAACGTTATATTCAATTTATGCAGGTGCATAAGTTTTAAATCTTTTGTTTTCATTCGTTTTAGGAATTGTTGGATATTGCAGGTATATTTTTTTAGGTGCTATTAGCTAATTTTTAGTTAAGAATGCATTCGCACATTTTCAAAATGGGTTTTTGAGACATATATTGTTTTTATAGGCACAATGATATTAAAAAAAGTTTAGAGCACATACCTGATCAGTATGCAATAAATTGATTCAACTGCATCGATTGCTTTGATCAAACCAATGTTACCCAGTCTCAAGGTTTACTATTGTTGTCGGCTTACTGACTGTTTACCATTAAATGAACATATTAGTAACGATAGCGAAACATTGAAAATAAATATGATGAAATTAGAATGATGAGTTCACCTGAAAGAACGTGTTGAATGTTATTAGGGAGAATGGTGAAGGCCCAAAGAAGCGAACGCTTGCTATGGCTGCTAAGACTTCTACAACATTCAGCACAGATCCGTCATATCAGCATTTGCAGTTACAGTAGTGGTGTTTGGGATTACTTATTAAAACTTCTAGATGATGGTGTTAAACTTACTACTAAAATCTGAAGGAAAAAAAACAATTTGCTTCAGGCTATATGGATGGATCTGTTAAAGTGCCCCTTTTTCGAGCATCCATATTCAAATATCGATAACGAAGTTCAAAAGCTACATGTGATAAAAATAGCATATCATAATCAGATCAGATTAGATGAAGCTACAAATAAAGATTTGAGTCATACCAACTTCTTTCATAATATCTCCTTTAAACACAGAGTACGCCATTTTATGGAATATATTGACCACGTTTATTCAATCCACTTCCCTAACTATTATGATACAAATCTTCACCAAAGTTGAACAAACTAAACCTAAAAAGAACAACACCAAACGATACGTGATTATAAAGATTAAAATTACCAATATCATTGATAAAGAGGGTTGCCATTGTTATAGGATTTGTGACATAGAATGAACATAATAATCAAATATTATTTTATCCTGTTTAGCTGTCGATGACATGGTATTTATAATAAATATAAAGAATACAGGAAGTATCATCAATAAACAAGTTCACAAACCTGATGTTGAGGTCGATCTGAGTTTGGGATCCATACCATCCCTGATAATTAACCGTACCTCATATAGAATCGTCAATGAAAACACCTAATTTAAAAATGAGACAATAAAATTTTTACTAATTCATATCCAAAATTGAAATATCAGAAGCCCTAAAATCAAGTTGAAATCATTAAAACTGCAATAAAAAAATAAAAAAGTTGTATTGAAGAATAAAAGTTGTATTAAAACTACAATAAAAAACTGCAATAAAATCAAATTGACATACACTTGAATAATAATAGTTCAGATTTTAGAATCCCGATCTTGTGTTTTGCTTGTTGGAGAGCGATTGACTTTGTTTCAGGGATTTGAAAATAGAACGAACGTAATCGAGTTTTATTTTTCATGTTTTGTTGCTGATGACATAGCAGATGGACCGATATGGGCCGATGACGGCAGATGGGCTGACATGGGCTGATGACGTGGATTAGGCTGATGATTGATGACGTGGCAAATCCCTCCTCTTATATATAATGTAAAGATATACACACACACACACACACACACACATATATATATATATATATATGTATATATATATATATATATATATATATATATATATATATATATATATATATATATATATATATATATATATATATATATATATATATATATATATATATATATATATATATATATATATATATATATATATATATATATATATATATATATATATATATATATATATATATATATATATATATATATATATATATATATATATATATATATATATATATATATATATATATATATATATATATATATATATATATATATATATATATATATATATATATATATATATATATATATATATATATATATATATATATATATATATATATATATATATATATATATATATATATATATATATATATATATATATATATATATATATATATATATATATATATATATATATATATATATATATATATATATATATATATATATATATATATATATATATATATTTGCGTTCATTTAAGTACCACTTTTAAAATGAAAACTGTAAGAACCAATACAAATGTGACATGTGGCACTCAAAATTAACAAATAAATATTATACAATTAAATTGTTGGAAATTCACTTTATGTGACGACATTTAAGAATTCCCATTAGTTATCATAGTCACACACGCATAGACTAGACTAGGTACAATGTATAGTTTAAGTGCGTTGTGTGGCTATATATACCCCTCCTAGGCTTCCAAGGAGGGGTGTTGATTATGTTTTCATTTTCTTGTTTTAATACACTTTTTCTTATTTCACACACAACCTCTCTTTCTCTCAAATCATCTATGGCTTCCACCTTCCACCACCCACCTAGACCACCGGATTAGCTAAAAGCAAATCCACAATTGGTATCAGAGCCTCGGTTCAATCCTTGGATCGTGTTCTTGTTTTCGATTTGGTGGTCTAAAATTTTTTTGGTCTCGTTCTATCATTTTTTTGGTCCGATTTGTTATTTTTTTCATGTTTTTTGTCATAGTTTTTCTTTTGTCACAATCTGGTCATATCACAACTTGTCACAGTTTTGTTGTCCCAATGGTCTGGTATCCACAGTTTCCTGGTCAAATGTCTACTGTTTCTGGTCTTATTTTTTAGATATGGTATCATTTTTTCTGGGTTTCTCTTGTTTTTTTATGATGATGTAGTTACCCAGAAAAATTAGATCCAGAAATCACATATCCGGATTTCAAGGAAAAAGTACAGATAAGTTATTCAGATTCTCATTACGATTGGAATATTGCGATCGCAAAAACCAATGGTTTCTACATTGCGATCGAATATTCCGATGGATCACATTCGGATGCACTCCGACGGATGCATTCCGACGGATGCATTCCGACGAATGCATTCCGATGGGGTGAAGAGAAGACATTCCGATGGGACTGAAACATTGCGATGGAAAACAGATTAAAAACATTGCGATGGGACTTATATTCACATTCCGATGGAAAAATTTTTCTCATTGAGATGAAAGACCCATTTTGACATTACAATGGCTTATTTTGTAAACATTGCGATGGGTTTTAAAAAACAGACTTCGATGACCTTCTTTTTTTTACGATGCTGTTTAACAGAAAACCTTTGGGACAAGTTTAACAAAAATAGTATGTTTTGTTTAAAAACATACCGAGAACCTGGACTTGACCAGTACCATCATCTCACCATCCTTATAACTCCACAACACCATAACTAACCTAACCCAACGTCTCCTATCTCCATCTACAACATCTTTACTCGAACAGAAATTAAAAGATCTCAGATTATTATTTGTGATTAAGCATGCAAGCCGAGATCTTTAAGATCTATCACAAAATATATATCATCATCGATCTGTGTTAATATTCGAAGTTAACAAAAGACTAATAACAACCATGTTACAATCTTTTTGTCGTTTCGATTAATAACCAGAAAACTCACATGCAATCACAAATCAAAAATTACTCCTACCCGAGAACAATTAATGTTCTTGAAGCCATGATCTTACCTTTATTCGTCCTTCCATGTCTCGGTTTGAGATGATTATGACTGTCAAGGAGAGATGAGATGATGATTTTTATTTGGATTTGGTTGAGATTCGTTATGGGAGAAGAATGATTTGTATGCATAGGAGATGAGACGAGATTTATTTTCTGGTAGATGTTGTTTTGTTTTGATGAGTGATAGAAAAAGAGACGGATGTAAGTAATGGGGGCGGAGGATTATGAGTGATTAGGTTTAGTGTGTGGTGAATTAGGGTTAAATGGTTTTTTATACCTATTTTTTAGGTATAGGTTATCTTGGGCCGGTTTCATGTTTGGGCTTAGACCGAATATTGGCACAACTTTAGTCTTAGGCCGAATATTGGTAGTGTTTGGGCTGCTGGGCTTAAAATGTTGGCTCAATTTTTATAACAAACTCATTCATTCTTATTTGGAAAAAGTTTTTTATAAACTTTGTGTCAAAGATTATATTTTTGTTATATTAGTCGTATTCAGATACCATAATGACATAGTGACGAGACAAAATGTGAAAAGTGATGAGACAAAGTGACAAAGTGACGTGACAAAAGACGCAACAAATGTGACAAAATTTATTTGACGAAACCAACAAAAATTTGGCGATTTTTTAGTGGCTACGGACTTGTTTAATCGGGTATTATTATTATTTGAAGTTGGAGACGAATTTCTTCGAAGGCGTGTACTTATTTTATCCTTGAACAGATAACTTGCTCGTGCTTAATCTTAGAATGAAGACTTGTTTATCTGGTTTCCGGGTTCGGGGTGGTTGGTTGATGACTCGGATAACTATCACTTAAAGGGGTTACATTGTTGTACTCAGTGTCACGCGCTTAGTCGACGTGGATAATTTCAAGAGGTGTTGTGCTTATAGACTTCTTCAGTGATGCATTGGGTACTTAGATATTTCTCCACCGTTCCGCATTCAACAATAGTGCAAGCTTAAGTCACAAGATCGAAGGATTCTTATTCAGTTTCAAGTTTGATGTATCCGGTTCATTCTATCAGTGGTCACTTCAAATTGCTTTCAAGTGGGTTGGTAAAGATATCCGTTGAGAGTTTAGGAGTAAAGATTTTCGATCAACAGCTGATTCTCACAAAATATATAATTCAGCTTATTTATTATTCTCACGAGATTTCAGGTACATGTGCGTACGATTTATTGATGGTTCCGAGTTTCGAAACCATCAAGGGGGAAGAAGAAGACACATTGAACGCACAACGAGTACACATGATGAATGATAAGTGTGAAAACACTCATCAATAATGATCCATAAATCACTCAAAACACAGTCAAATACATTATTTTAACTGTAAAATATCAGAATTATGCGTGTATTTGTGTTTCATGTGTTTTCAGGTAAGAAAGATACATTTTGGAACAAGACGCGTTTTCAAGGACTTATTTTATCAAAAGACGAAGAAAAGGACAAAAGATGCTTTCAAGGACCATACTTGCCATCATTTACCAAGAGCAAGGGCTTAAGTTGGAATTTTGACAAAGATGAGGGACTTAAAAGAGATTACTTAAAAGCTTTAATACACATTTGACAAAGAAATGAAGAAGAGGGACTAAAATGCAAATTAAATGAAAAGTTTGGAAAGTTAATATTATTAACTTGGTCTGTTGACCAAGTCTTGGTCAAAAACACAAACACGCGTATACTTTCTTCTTCACTGAAACAAAGAGAGAGAAAGTGAGATACGATATCTTTCCCCATCTTAAAACCTGCAAGTGCAAATCAAGCAAGCTACATGAAGTTTCAGCCGAAGCCTTCAACAGCAAAAATTATCACCTTGCTCTCCTCTACAAGATGATATAGTTTAATTAGATCAAGATTGAAGAATAAAGAAACCCCCAAAAGAGATGAAAGATGAAGGACGAGTTTTATCCTCGTATTTACACGTGGATGATTTTAATTGGCTAGAACACGTCATCCACTCCCTCTCTCGACGGCTATATAAAGAAGACGAAGACTCATTTGTAATCGGTTAGCTTAGGTGTTAGTTTCACATAGTTAGGTTAGTTAGAATAGTTAGTTTTATTTTCTCTCAAAGTTTTTTGATTTTCAGTTAAGAAATCAGTTAGATTCAGTTTTCAGTTTGTAACCGAATTTGATTTCTGCCATTAATGAATAAATGAAGCTTTTTGATTTCGCATCTTATTACTCTTGTTCCCTGTTTTCACTATTAATGAGAATGTTATGATTTCATTTTTCCCTCTTAAAGTTGTTTAGATTCTCAGTTTTTTTTCAGAATTAGTAGTCGAAATGTATTGATCAGTAAAATTAGATGTTAAGAGTTACGAATCTTGTTAAAGCTGTTAAAATTTGTCATATAATCTGTTTCACTTGTAACCAACTTTTCTTCATTATAAAAACTTCTCAATTCGTGGAGCTTGTTCTGTTTTCTTGCTTTACAGTTCATAGATTGGTTTTAGTGTAAATCAGTTGAACTTCTTCTTAGAATGAGTTTTGTCTATAGTTTGGTTCAGATTTAAAAGTCTTTAAAAGTTTTTTTTTTATAAGCTTCTGCTAGAAAGCAGTAAGATGGATAAATAGTTAGCGGTAAATCGCGACAGTTAGATTTTGATAATCATTTGTTTCAGTTCGTATTCATTAGATTGCTGGATTAGTTTGAAGTCTTAACAGTTGTGAGAATCAGATTTGTAGTTAATAATAAAGAGCGGTAGTCGAATCCAATTGGAATTGAGTAGTTGGTTCAAGCTGTGCAGCAGTAGTTCAACGTCAGTTATATTTTCAAAGTTTATACAGGTTTCAGATTTGAGGGACTCTATTTGGTTTTCCTTCGGTTTTTGTTTCAAGTTTTGCAGGGAAAGATAACAATGGCAGTTCACAAGTTGTTAGAAAGTCGTAGAGATCAGTTCATAAAGGCAGCTCAGCGCTGAACCCTCGCCATCAGCGGACTAAACGTCGGATGAATAGGTTAAGCGATTTTACATTTTCTGCAAATTGCTAGTTAATTTTGCTCTAAATGCTATTGAGTGATTCTACTTTAGACTTGCCTGTATTGTCCTGATTATTAGATCTTTCATTCCCGATTTAGTCTTTTACATTGTTTTCATAGCTGAATTTTACTTTTGCCTTACAGCTTAAAACTTGCACTTATTGTTTCTTGGAATTTCTAGTTAGACTGTTTGATGTTCGTTCAATTAGCAGGCTAATATGTTCCGTAAGTCTCATAGTTAGATAAGACAACTTGTGTAAATTGATCTTGTGAATATAGACTTTAGACCTGTTCTTTAATAAGTGTTCTTTAATGTATATTTTGTACCATTGCAGTTCATATTTGATAATTCAATGTTATACTGTTGTTCCTTTACTCACAGATATGTAGTTTAGTGGACTTGTAAACTTAGTTTTATTTTAGTTGTTAAAAGTCCATCTAGGCCCATTTAGTTTAGTTGTAAATTGCTTTGGATTTGAAATTCTGATCTTTTGGTTTGACTACTGGATTAGTCAGATATTTTTAGAGTTCATTTTTATTATTAGTTTTATAAATTTCATTTTCTTATTTGTATTAATAGATTGTATTTTACTTGTGTAGAAATAGTTTTTTTTACTTTGTAAGTTTGTATTTTGTAAGTGTAGGATAATTTTGTATTTTCAAATTTACATTTTGTTCATTTAAATGTGGTAAGTGCAAAATGTTTTTAGTTTAGTACGTATTAAGTAGTATAGATACTATTTTCACATTTTTTTTAGTGCTTTGTTTGTTAAGTAGCTTAAATACCAAAATTACAATTTTTAACCAAAAACAATTAAGTCGAGCTTAAAAACGTTATATCAATTCGAATTGAGTCGAGAAAAACGAACTAAAAAGACAAATATTAAATGGCGCCGCTGCCGGTTCTTTGACTTTACGAGAGACTATCGATTGACGGTTTTCATTGGCTTTTGGGATCCGTTCACTTTGTGAACGTTATTTTTACGTATCATAAATCAAAAACAAATAAAAAATCAAAAAAATATAAAAATATATAAAAACTAAAAAATTAACAAAACAATTCTTTTCCTAAAGAATTGACCAAAAAAATAAAAAAAATCCAAAAAGCAATCTTTTTCCTAAGAGATTGCAACCAAAAATATATATTATTGGATTCTCTCGTTTTTTATGTACATATAGTATTTTCTCTTAAAAAACTCATAAATACAAAAATATTTTCCATATATTATTATAAGTAAATACGTATACGTATAAGAACAACCAATCTACATATCTTCCATAAGTATTGCCGAGGCAATACACCGTGTTGAGGGGCGTTCCGGTCCTTGACACGTGTATCGATCAAACAAAATAAAGCAAGAATAGATAAATACTCTCAATAAGCAACAATTCGAAGAATACAAACATTTAAGTGAATAGAAAGGCGATGTGCTATAAAATGCCATCTAAGGGTCAATAGGTACTTAAGTGCTTCGCGCCACCTAACCCCCCGTTCACTTGTAAGTATTCTAAGAAGGAAGGCTTCATTGAGGGTCTTGCACCCAAGTAGTACATACGTATATTGTTATTTTCTTGTGGATATTTAATATTGAAACTCGAAGAGGATAATCCATTTCTCTTCAAAGTCACACGAGAGCTTCTCTCTCATTCCTCGTATTGAGTTGCATGCTCACTCGCGGGCGTGCACAAATACCGATTGGTGTACAACCTCTTCCTCCGAAAAGGAAGAAAAAGAGAAAGAGTAAGACCACCACCGTCCACCAAGCCGATCACGAGAATCGTGCTTTGACTCCACCACAAGAAGCCATGGCTATTGATAACCGCTCTTTGTATGAACGTATGCAAACCAACATTCATGGATATTCTAGTGCTATTAAGATTCCCGACTTTCCCGCAAACACATTTGAGCTACATACATCTATGATCACTATGGTTTCACAATCACCTTTCTTTGGTAACAAGAATGAGGATCCTCATGCTCACCTTAAGAGATTCCTTTCTCTTTGCAATACCATTAAGCATAATGGAGTTCCACATGAGGTGATTAGGTTGATGTTAGTGTCATTTTCCTTAGAGGGAATCGCTAAGCATTGGTTAGACACCCAACCACCCGATAGTATCACCACATGGGATGGTTTCACCACTAAGTTTTTGAACAAGTTCTTTCCTCCACATAAGACTATGGCTTTGAGGACTTTAATTATAGGCTTTCAACAAAAACCTAGTCAATCCTTTAGTGATGCTTGGGAAGAGTATAGTGAGTTATTGAGGCGATGCCCTAATCATGGATTGGATCATGTTCACCAAATCAATCTCTTCTATAATGGCCTTAAATCTCACCACCAAGATTCACTTAATGCTTCCGCGGGAGGGAATATTCTTCTTAAAACCTACCAAGAGGCTTTGGACATCATTGAGACTAAAGCAATGGTTCAAACAAACAATCAATTTGAAGAAAGGGTTCATGTTATCCAAAACAATTCTCAAACTCCTTGTGACAACCAACTCCTCAAGTTTCAAGAAGAGATTTTTCAAAGGATGGATAGAGATAGTGAGAGGAATTTGAAAGTACAACAAGAAATGCTTCAAGCTTTTAAGACCATGTCATTGAACAATTCTTCAAATAATGTGAATGCCATTACTCTTTCTTGTGTTACTTGTGGAGGTCCCCATTCTTATGAACAATGTGATAAGGTGCAAGTGTATCAAGGGAAATGCTATGCTTACCAAGAGGAACATCGTGAACACTTCAAGCCTAATATCAATCCAAATAACCTTTCTTACAAGTCCCAAAACTACCTTACTCCACCCGGATTCCCACCCCAACCACCCACCCAAATTCAACAAAATCCACCTCAAATTTTACCAAGGAATCAAGGGCAAACACCACCTTACCAAGGAAATAACTACAAGGCACCCAATCAATTTCAACCTCAAGCAAATACCTTTTATCCACCAAATCAAGGATTTAATTCCCAACCTTTACCTTTCCAACCTCAAGGTTTTCAAGGTCATGTGCCACAAGAGTATAACACAATGGATCTCTTGCAAAAAATGAATCAGGAGAATGAAAGGAAGTTCCAAGCTATGGAGAAGAAAATGAATGACCAAATCAATAGGGTTTTGGTGGCATTAAATCAAAGGCCACAAGGGGCTTTACCTTCCAACACACAAACAAACCCTAGGGCCAATGTCAATGCTATTACAACAAGGAGTGGAACAACAACAAAGGATCCTTCACCTCCTAAACCTACTATTGTTCAACCCACTTGTGCTCCTACTTGTGACAAGCCTTCTACTTCTACTTCACCTCCTCAAAATGTTCCTATTCACTCAAACACACCTTCTCAACCACCTCATACTTCTCCTTTACCTTCCACACTTCCCAATGAAGAAGCTAACAAAGACAAATCTTCCACAACAACACCTATTCCACCTACACCAAAACCTACTCTTCCATATCCTTCAAGGTTGAAAAAGGACAAGTTAAAGAACAAGGATGACATCCAAGTCTCCAATTTCTTAAGGATGTTCAAGCAACTCAACATCAATATATCCTTTGCGGAAGCTCTTGCTTATATGCCAAAGTTTGCTAAGATGTTCAAGGATTTGCTCTCAAACAAAGAAAAATTGGTTGATTTGCCCAACACATACCTTAATGAAAATTGTTCCGCGGTGTTACTTAAAACCTTACCAACAAAACTTGGAGATCCGGGGCGCTTCTTGATACCTTGTAATTTTCCCGGTGTTGAAAATTGCATGGCTTTGGCGGATCTAGGGGCGAGCATAAACCTCATGCCTTTATCGGTTTGGAAACAACTATCTCTTCCCGAGCTCACTCCCACTAGGATGACTCTTGAACTAGCCAACCGAACCATAGCTCACCCCGTAGGTATAGCGGAAGATGTGTTTGTAGGTGTGGATAAGTTTACCTTTCCGGCCGACTTTGTAGTGGTTGATTATGACATGGATCCTAGAGTGCCTTTTATTGTTGGGAGACCGTTTTTGAGAACGGGTCGTACCTTGATAGATGTGGCGGAAGGAGAATTAATTATGAGAGTAGAAGATGAGAGAGTGGTGTTTAAGTTAGGGAAAGTTTGTGATAGGAAAGAGGTTAAGGAGTCTAGACCTTGTGAGACTATTAACATTGTGGATGTGCTAGATGAAGTGTGTAATGAACACTTTCATGATGCTTGTAAGAGTGCTAGTGATGAGATGCCCCATGTTGAAACCGTGGCCTCAATTGCTCCCTCTTTAACACCTTTTGGAGAGAGTGATTTACTCTTGGAGGAATTTGAGTCAAACTTTCTTGGTGATGATGATTCTCCCATCAATTGGGAAGAAGATATTCTTACAATCCAAAAGTTGCTCAATGAGGACCCTATTCCTTCTCCTATTCCACAAGAGATTACTATTGAGGAACCTTCTATAGTTAAACCTTCCATAGAGAGTCCACCTCCCATTGAACTTAAGGACCTTCCATCCCACTTAGAATATGCTTTCTTAGAGGGCAAAGACCAATTACCGGTGATCATTGCTAAAGAGTTGAAAGAGGATGAGAAAGAGCAATTTATTGAAGTTCTTAAGAAACATAAGAAAGCTTTAGCATGGAAAATATCCGACATAAGGGGAATTGAACCACATTTTTGTACACACAAAATCCTTATGGAGGATGACTATAAACCCGCCATTCAAAACCAAAGGAGAGTTAACCCAAAAATCCATGAGGTTATTAAGAAGGAAGTGATTAAACTCTTAGATGCGGGTATGATTTATCCCATTTCCGACTCTCCATGGGTTAGCCCGGTTTATTGTGTTCCAAAAAAGGGTGGAATCACCGTGGTGCCCAATGAGAACAATGAGCTTATTCCCACGAGACTTGTGACCGGTTAGAGAGTTTGCATTGATTATAGAAAACTCAATGAGGCAACTAGGAAAGACCATTTCCCGCTTCCCTTTATGGATCAAATGCTTGAACGCTTAGCGGGAAATGAGTACTATTGTTTTCTTGATGGCTTTTCGGGTTATTTCCAAATACCCATTGACCTTAAGGATCAAGAAAAGACCACATTCACTTGTCCCTACGGTACATTTGCTTACAAGAGGATGCCTTTTGGCTTATGTAATGCACCGGGGACGTTTCAAAGGTGCATGATGGCGATTTTTCATGATATGATAGAGCAAACCATGGAGGTTTTTATGGATGACTTTTCCGTTTTTGGAAATTCATTTAGCTCATGTCTCACCAATCTTGAAAGGATGCTTAAGCGTTGTGAGGAAACACGTTTGGTGCTTAATTGGGAGAAATGTCACTTTATGGTGAAAGAGGGGATTGTTTTAGGACACAAGATATCCAACAAGGGATTAGAAGTTGATCGAGCTAAAATTGATGTGATTGCTAAACTTCCCCCACCCACCTCGGTTAAAGGTGTGAGGAGTTTCTTAGGTCATGCGGGATTTTATAGGCGCTTTATACAAGATTTTTCTAAGATAGCTAGACCGATGACTCACCTCTTGGAGAAAGAAGCTCCTTTCATTTTTAACCAAGATTGTTTAGACTCTTTTGAGACCCTTAAGGAAAAATTGACTAAGGCTCCCGTTTTGGTTTCTCCAAATTGGGAATTACCTTTTGAGATTATGTGTGACGCTAGTGATTATGCGGTGGGGGCCGTCTTAGGACAAAGAGTTAATAAGCATTTTCAACCTATACACTATGCGAGTAAAACCATGACCGGTGCACAACTTCATTACACTACCACGGAAAAAGAGTTGCTTGCTATAGTATATGCTTTTGAGAAGTTTAGACCGTATCTTGTGCTTTCCAAAACCATAGTGTATACGGATCATTCCGCTCTCAAGTATCTTATGACAAAACAAGATGCTAAGCCTAGGCTTTTGAGATGGGTTTTGTTGCTTCAAGAGTTTAAGATAGAGATTCGTGATAAGAAAGGGGCCGAGAATTTAGCGGCGGATCATTTGAGTAGACTTGAGAATCCTTTTCAAGGAGATTTCCCACACCAAGAAATCAATGAATCCTTTCCATTAGAGGAGCTCATGTCTATCTCTTCCCAAGAAGATGCCACTCCTTGGTTTGCGGATATCGCAAATTATCTTGTGGGCAATGTGCTTATTGAGGGTCTTACTTATCAACAAAAGAAAAAGTTTCTTAAGGAAGCTAAGTATTACTTTTGGGATGATCCATATCTTTTTAGGCAATGTGCGGACCAAATCATTAGACGGTGTGTAGATGGGCCCGAGGCATTTAAGATCTTAGAGGCGTGTCATAAAAGACCAACGGGTGGACACTTTGGGCCTAACTACACCGCCAAGAAAGTCTTTGATTCGGGTTACTATTGGCCTTCCATTTACAAAGATGCCCATGAAATGGTGAAATTTTGTGATGTGTGTCAAAGACAAGGAAAAATTACACAACGTGATGAGATGCCACAAAATTTTATACAAGAGTGTGAGATATTTGATGTATAGGGTATTGATTTCATGGGACCTTTTCCATCCTCTAAGGGAAACAATTATATACTTGTGGCGGTGGATTATGTGTCCAAATGGGTGGAGGCTAAAGCCTTACCTACCAATGATGCTAGAGTGGTTGTGAAGTATTTGAAACAATTGTTTGCTAGATTTGGTGTACCTCGGGCCATCATAAGTGATCGTGGTACGCACTTTTGTAATGATCAATTCACGAGAATTATGAAGAAATATGGAGTGAATCATAGACTTTCTACCGCGTATCACCCTCAAACAAATGGTCAAACCGAGGTCACAAATCGTGGTTTAAAGAGAATTTTAGAGAGAACGGTGGGAGAGCATCGAGCTTCTTGGTCGGATAAGCTTGATGATGCTTTGTGGGCGTTTAGGACGGCTTTTAAAACACCAATTGGTTGTACGCCTTATAGGCTTGTCTATGGAAAAGCGTGCCACCTCCCATTTGAGTTAGAACATAAGGCATCTTGGGCTCTCAAGTGCGCTAACTTTGATTTAAACCAAGCCGGTTTACATAGGAAAGATCAACTCAATGAGATGGATGAGTTGAGAGCCAATGCCTATGAGAATTCTTTGCTTTACAAGGAAAAGACTAAGAAATTGCATGATGCTAAGATCAAGAATCGTGAGTTCAAAGTTGGAGAGCCGGTTCTCCTCTTTAACTCAAGATTGAAGCTTTTTGCGGGCAAGCTTAAGTCGAGATGGTCCGGTCCATTCACTATTGCTCAAGTGTTTCCATATGGAACTCTTGAGTTGTCACAAACCGATGGTCCAAATTTTAAAGTGAATGGTCACCGTGTCAAACATTACTTTGGGGAGGACATTTCCGTTGAAATGGTCCAAGAGGTCCCCATTTTCCCCATGAATTAATTCATTGAGGGACGAGTCGAGCTAGAGACTCATTAACTCAAGCATCGTATAACTAGGTTTAGAGTGTTGTAGGTTAGAAATAAAGGTATAGACTTGGAGATAAGTGTAGGGGAGACCTTCTTTTGTCTTCATGATTGTTTGTAGGGTTGCTCACTCATCTCATGCTTTGGAGCTTATGGAGGAGGCCCTTGTATCCAGTTCACTTCGTTACTATAGTGATTTTTCATTGACACCTTGTGCTTAAACATTATTTCACTAATAGTTGTCCTTTCCTTAACTTGGGTTAAGCAAAGTTTATTCATTGTCATAAGTGTAAGGGAAGTTTTTATACTTCCATGCTCTTAAACATTGAGGACAATGTTTAGCTTAAGTGTAGGGGGGTCTTCTATCGAAGTGACCTTACCTAGAACTTGTCATTGTCTTGCATGATAACATGGAAAATTGAATTTTCAACATTTTTCAAATTTTTGATCTACTTTGGCCACCAAAAATATGCATACATAATTTTTGCATCAATCATTTTTCATTTGCATAACACATTTGCATTGTATATATCTTTTCTTTTATGTTTCATCAAAAAATTTATAGAAAGGAAAAAAATATAATAAAACATGGTTTTAACAAGTTTAGACTTCTTTGACATATTAGGCCCGCCATGGATATTTTGACTCAATCCGAGTTTGCTTATCTTAGCATTCTCTAGCTAGTATCCTTAACCATGTAGTCCTTCATTGGTCTAATAGGCTAAGCATCCACCAATCTCATTATTTGAGATTTTAAATTTGTGGAGAATGGGAAATGATAGAGTTGAAGCAAGTATAAAAGGGCTAGATAAACTTCATGATAATTACTTGTGGTTAAACTCTTCTCTTCTTAACCTCTATTTTCTTCGCATGTATATAATTGTTAATAAATAATCAAGAACGGTTTTAATTGGTTTGTAATCTCTTATGCATTTTTGACTAATCATTCATGGTTGATATGAGTACGTTTTAAGATTCTAAGTTAGAACGTTTTATGTGTACTAGACTTATGTCATGCTCAATATTTAGCGGGTGTTTTTCCTTTTATTCTTTTCAAATTTCTTTGTGAGGAATAAAGAAAAATAAGAGCGGCTTACAAAAAAAAATGAGTGGCTAGAAAAAAAAAAGAAAAGAAAGAAAAAATAATAAAAGACTCCCAAGAGGGGCAATGTGGTGTTAATTATAGTGACTATTGAGTTCCAATATTACCTTGACGGGTTGCGGGAATTCAATAGATTGCTCCAATCCAATATTACCTTGACGGGTTGCGGGGTTGAAGATCCAAAGTCTCAAAAAGATGGCGGATGTAAATTATTGCGTGAGTTTATTTTTCTTTCCATAGCGAGTGTGTAGCTACTTATGAAAGCATGACATGAGGATTTTACACATAAGGCGAATGACTTATTATTCTTGAAACGGACTTATATTAATTGTGAGCGGTTTTTCAAGTAATGGATGAGAGGATTACTTAGGATTAAAACCGTGCTTCCTTATTTTTGGATTTTACACTTCTTATACTTCACACTTGAATAAATGACAAATTTGCCCACAAGCAATTTGCTCAAATAATAACCGGTTCCACATTTAATTGTCATGAATAAGTTCATGCACTTTTTACTTGTGAATACAATGATCCCATTTTTAAGCTTGGTATGGGGAAAGTGAAACTTGAGGGTGATAAGTATCCATGGTACCCAAGCCCTAATTCAAGTCATTGATTTCTTTATGAGTTATTTCCATCAAAACCATTTATGAAAAATATAAAAATATAAAAATAGAATTGTTTTCTTTGCATTGCATTGTAAATATTCAAAATCATTCATCATGTAGTATAGTTTAGTTTATTAAATCATAAAATGGCCAAGGTTGGTTAAATATGAGAAAAGTGTAATTTAGAGCTTTAAAATGCTGCATTGCATGAGGACATGGCAATGGTCAAGTGGAGGGGAGTTGATAAGTGTGAAAACACTCATCAATAATGATCCATAAATCACTCAAAACACAGTCAAATACATTATTTTAACTGTAAAATATCAGAATTATGCGTGTATTTGTGTTTCATGTGTTTTCAGGTAAGAAAGATACATTTTGGAGCAAAGACGCGTTTTCAAGGAATTATTTTATCAAAAGACGAAGAAAAGGACAAAAGATGCTTTCAAGGACCATACTTGCCATCATTTACCAAGAGCAAGGGCTTAAGTTGGAATTTTGACAAAGATGAGGGACTTAAAAGAGATTACTTAAAAGCTTTAATACACATTTGACAAAGAAATGAAGAACAGGGACTAAAATGCAAATTAAATGAAAAGTTTGGAAAGTTAATATTATTAACTTGGTCTGTTGACCAAGTCTTGGTCAAAAACACAAACACGCGTATACTTTCTTCTTCACTGAAACAAAGAGATAGAAAGTGAGATACGATATCTTTCCCCATCTTAAAACCTGCAAGTGCAAATCAAGCAAGCTACATGAAGTTTCAGCCGAAGCCTTCAACATCAAAAATTATCACCTTGCTCTCCTCTACAAGATGATATAGTTTAATTAGATCAAGATTGAAGAATAAAGAAACCCCCAAAAGAGATGAAAGATGAAGGACGAGTTTTATCCTCGTATTTACACGTGGATGATTTTAATTGGCTAGAACACGTCATCCACTCCCTCTCTCGACGGCTATATAAAGAAGACGAAGACTCATTTGCAATCGGTTAGCTTAGGTGTTAGTTTCACATAGTTAGGTTAGTTAGAATAGTTAGTTTTATTTTCTCTCAAAGTTTTTTGATTTTCAGTTAAGAAATCAGTTAGATTCAGTTTTCAGTTTGTAACCGAATTTGATTTCTGCCATTAATGAATAAATGAAGCTTTTTGATTTCGCATCTTATTACTACTTGTTCCCTGTTTTCACTATTAATGTGAATGTTATGATTTCATTTTTCCCTCTTAAAGTTGTTTAGATTCTCAGTTTTTTTTTTCAGAATTAGTAGTCGAAATGTATTGATCAGTAAAATTAGATGTTAAGAGTTACGAATCTTGTTAAAGCTGTTAAAATTTGTCATATAATCTGTTTCACTTGTAACCAACTTTTCTTCATTATAAAAACTTCTCAATTCGTGGAGCTTGTTCTGTTTTCTTGCTTTACAGTTCATAGATTGGTTTTAGTGTAAATCAGTTGAACTTCTTCTTAGAATGAGTTTTGTCTATAGTTTGGTTCAGATTTAAAAGTCTTTAAAAGTTTTTTTTTTTATAAGCTTCTGTTAGAAAGCAGTAAGATGGATAAATAGTTAGCGGTAAATCACGACAGTTAGATTTTGATACTCATTTGTTTCAGTTCGTATTCATTAGATTGCTGGATTAGTTTGAAGTCTTAACAGTTGTGAGAATCAGATTTGTAGTTAATAATAAAGAGCGGTAGTCGAATCCAATTGGAATTGAGTAGTTGGTTCAAGCTGTGCAGCAGTAGTTCAACGTCAGTTATATTTTCAGAGTTTATATAGGTTTTAGATTTGAGGGACTCTATTTGGTTTTCCTTCGGTTTTTGTTTCAAGTTTTGCAGGGAAAGATAACAATGGCAGTTCACAAGTTGTTAGAAAGTCGTACAGATCAGTTCATAAGGGCAGCTCAGCGCTGAACCCTCGCCATCAGCGGACTAAACGTCGGATGAATAGGTTAAGCGATTTTACATTTTCTGCAAATTGCTAGTTAATTTTGCTCTAAATGCTATTGAGTGATTCTACTTTAGACTTGCCTGTATTGTCCTGATTATTAGATCTTTCATTCCTGATTTAGTCTTTTACATTGTTTTCATAGCTGAATTTTACTTTTGCCTTACAGCTTAAAACTTGCACTTATTGTTTCTTGGAATTTCTAGTTAGACTGTTTGATGTTCGTTCAATTAGCAGGCTAATATGTTCCGTAAGTCTCATAGTTAGATAAGACAGCTTGTGTAAATTGATCTTGTGAATATAGACTTTGGACCTGTTCTTTAATAAGTGTTCTTTAATGTAGATTTTGTACCATTGCAGTTCATATTTGATAATTCAATGTTATACTGTTGTTCCTTTACTCATAGATATGTAGTTTAGTGGACTTGTAAACTTAGTTTTATTTTAGTTGTTAAAAGTCCATCTAGGCCCATTTAGTTTAGTTGTAAATTGCTTTGGATTTGAAATTCTGATCTTTTGGTTTGACTACTGGATTAGTCGGATATTTTTAGAGTTCATTTTTATTATTAGTTTTATAAATTTCATTTTCTTATTTGTATTAATAGATTGTATTTTACTTGTGTAGAAATAGTTTTTTTTACTTTGTAAGTTTGTATTTTGTAAGTGTAGGATAATTTTGTATTTTCAAATTTACATTTTGTTCATTTAAATGTGGTAAGTGCAAAATATTTTTAGTTTAGTAAGTATTAAGTAGTATAGATACTATTTTCACAATTTTTTTAGTGCTTTGTTTGTTAAGTAGCTTAAATACCAAAATTATAATTTTTAACCAAAAACAATTAAGTCGAGCTTAAAAACGTTATATCAATTCGAATTGAGTCGAGAAAAACGAACTAAAAAGACAAATATCAATGAACTTCATATCTTCTTTTGATTTGAAGACATTCCGGGATGACATTTGTCATAGCCGTAGAGAAAATCAGTGTTTTAACTCGTGGCGTTATCAATCTCTAAACGGTACACTACTGATTCGATGTTTAATTGTTTTGATGTTGCAATTATTCATCATCATTATCCTATATGGAGAGATATGCACTTCTGGGACTTAATTGACTCTGGTGCATCTCCGGAAGAAGATATGTGCATTTCCGGGACTTAATTGACTCTGGTGTTACGATGTCAACTTCATGAACGGGATAAAGTGTCTAATTCAGTATTTGAGCTTCATACTTGGGATTGGTTTATTTTCTTCAACTATGTGGGGGAAGAAATGTCTTGATTCTTTCTAGTATGCATAACTTGAACTCTCAGGGGGAAGTAAAAATTCAGAAGAATTATTTAAGCGTAAGAAGAGAAGTTGTTGATCTACTTTGTGCCCCAAACTTTCAATCCCTCTTAGCAACGTTATCATGTTATATGATGGGGTTTGCTTGTTAAATTCCGCTGTGTGCTTAATCATTCTAAGATTTATTGAAAGCTTTGAAGTTGCTTACGAGGATTGTCGGTTTAGGGGGAAGCTATTTAAAAGCTTCTACATCAAGTTTATGTGGCATGAATTAGGAGGAAGTTAATTCAGAAGCTTCTCCTTAACCCGAAGTATATGGATTACTTAGCTCGTGTCGTTACAGTATTTCTACTACAAGTTACTTTAAAGATGAGTCGTTTTGAAGTCAAAGGCCTCAGAAGACATCATCAGCATTGGACGCTTCATGAAAGCTTTTGTTCTTAATCATTATGTACTTGTTAGGAAGAATATTGTAAGGAATTCTACACGTCGTCCCATGGGGGAAGATTGTTGGAAATTCACTTTATGTGACGACATTTAAGAATTCCCATTAGTTATCATAGTCACACACGCATAGACTAGACTAGGAACAATGTATAGTTTAAGTGTGTTGTGTGGCTATATATACCCCTCCTAGGCTTCCAATGAGGGGTGTTGATTGTGTTTTCATTTTCTTGTTTTAATACACTTTTTCTTATTTTACAGACAACCTCTCTTTCTCTCAAATCATCCATGGCTTCCACCTTCCACCACCCACCTAGACCACCAGATTAGCTAAAAGCAAATCCACATAAATGAGTCTAAAGACACTAACAATTAATTAAGAGTATAATTGGCAATTTACGTGTCTTATCTTTTTGCTATATGAGTCTTCTACGTATTAATCTACTACTATTATATCAAATATACTACTACTTGTATAAAATGATTAACGTTTCATTTTATTTGGATTGTTTCTTTTTTCCGAGAATGTTTCTTCTCACTTTCATTTGTTCTCTTATTTTAATATAAAATGACAACGTTTCATCTTATTTATCGAGATAAATTTTATGGGTTTTGATTTCGAAGTAAAGCAATACGTTATTTTCATATATTGATGTATGAATCTTGGTGAATATATGGCTCTTCTTTTGCTAATTGTCATTTTTTATGTTCATGATATGTTTTATTAGTTAGTTGTATATTTTTCAGGATATGTATCACTTGTATCGTTTATTGTTGGTTCACTTGTTTTTGAATTTTTTGATACGTGTCACTTTTTTTAGTTGGTTGCATATTATTTTGGATACGTGTCACATGTTTTTTAGTTGGTTGTGTATCTTTACGGATACGTATCACTTCTGACATTTTTAGGTGGTTGTTCATTTTTCGGATACTATCAGTTGGGTCTTTTTAGTTGGCTTTGTATTTTTCTGGTACGTATCACTTAAGTCTTTTTTGGTTGATTGTGTATTTTTTAGATATATGTTAATTTGGTCTTCTTTTTGTTGATTGTGTATTATTTCGGTTACGTGTCACCTACGTCTTTATTTTTAAAAAGTTATGTATTTTTTCAAAATACGTATCACTTGAATGTTTTAAAAAAAACTATGACAATCTTGTTATCTTATTAAAAAAATTAATCTCAAAGCAATCAAGTTATGATCATCCGATGATATCTCCTTTTTTCAAAATAAATAATTAGTTTTTAATTGTAAATATAATATTATTATTATATGTCTAATAAAATCCGCACAAGCAAAAAATTAGATATAAAGAATTTCAATATCAATTAGCCCTACATATGTAGAATCATGCTATTCATTTACCTAGTACATCATATTATAAAAATTAATACGGAACAAATTTAAGAAAACAATAGATGGCAACAAGTTAAAGGAAACGTTCATGGTTTTTTTGTCTAATCTATAACTGCTTAATAATGTGCCACTCAAATTTGTAGTTATTTACCAAAATACCAATCAATTAAATTTAATCTTATAATTTCATTAATGACACATCTAATGGTCCATAATGGTACTTATTATTTTTATTTTAAAGTTGGTACTCATAATAACGTATCTCTCTCTCTCTCTCTCTCTATATATATATATATATATATATATATATATATATATATATATATATATATATATATATATATATATATATATATATATATATATATATATATATATATATATATATATATATATATATATATATATATATATATAGAGAGAGAGAGAGAGAGAGAGAGAGAGAGAGAGAGAGAGAGAGAGTTAGGTTAATGTAGTGTAGCTACTTAAAATTATTAAAATAAAAAGTAATATGAACCGTCGGATCTATTAATTATGATTTGACGAGACTAATTGTAATGAAAGACATTTAGTAATAAATGTATCCTTAATGTAACTTTCATTCTAACAACATTAATTCTTTTAATCCTTCTTTTAATGTTTGACTACTCATTAAATTTCTATAAAAGTCTAATATGTTTCAAACGAAATTTTAGTGACTTTTTAAGATGTATATTGAAGTTATGATTAGTAATTTGTGATACAATCATTTTAGAACGCATTAAAATGTGTGTTTTTTGTATTCAACTTATTTTGGAATTGTGGGTACAACAAATTGATACATCACTTTTTAGATATGATGTAGAAAGTTATTTTTTAAAATATTCTTGAGGTACATAAGTGTAATATATATTCAAGATGATACACCTAAAAGAATAACTCGTACACCTAAACGAAGAGCGACTCGTACACAAAGAACATCTCATAAAGAACAACTCATACACAAAGAGGACTCGTACACAAATATCAACTCCTACGCAAAGAGCAACTCGTACACTAAGATAAACTCACACACGAAAGGCGATTTGTACACAAAGAACAACTCGCACACAAAGAGCGACTCGTACTCGTTCATAAAGAGTAACTCGTACACAAAAACGACTCGTACATAAAGAAAAAATCGTTTCATAGTCATTTAAAAAATTATGAACACTTATTACACCTTTAATGACATGAAAAAGTAATTAATTTTATTTTTGAATATCATTTAAAGCAATTAATGTCATCTTAATCATAATAGTTGATTTAACAATTTAAAAGGCTTTTTATTTTAACAACTATATGGTACTACACTACTTTAACCAAAATCTATCTATATATATATATATATATATATATATATATATATATATATATATATATATATATATATATATATATATATATATATATATATATATGTATATATATATATATGTATATATATATATATATATATATATATATATATATATATATATATATATATATATATATATATATATATATATATATATATATATATATATATATATATATATATATATATATATATATATATAAAACACCAGAACGGTGAGTGGTTAACCGAGGACCATCTTTTATAAATTAAAAAAATTGAAGAATAGTTAACGCCACATACCCTAACTTATGCTTCATGTTCTAGCATCTCTCTAGATGTTTCAATCTTCTTACCTTAGGGTGATTTCTCTGCCAGTAAAGTCGCCTCTAATATGCTCACATAAGAATTTGTCAATATCAAATTGTGTTTAATACCATAGCTCTTAATAAAATAGCTATGTCCAACGAATTGTTGTTGTAATACTTTCTTAGCCAGATTTTTAGCAAATGTCATTTTCATAGGATTGAAAAAGGGACAACTAACACATTTAAATCCAAAACTTGTTGCAATAACAATCACATTTAGGGATTACATCTATATGCAACACCCTACATCTAAACATATGTACCTACATCTAAATATGTGACTGTTATAGTTGGTATCCATTTATGAAGATAAGGATTACATTTACACCACTTACATTTAAATATGTACCTACATCTATATGCAACTTTATTATCTCTAAACATGCTTCTATAACTAACAACAGACAAACATATATGCTGAAATAGCACTACTGACCTGAACTGGTGGGTTATTGAAGTCATCCATTGTACCAGCCAGAGCACGCAACACTCATAGAATTAAACTTGCAAGTCTAGAGAACGTGATGGTCGTTAAGAGTCTTGTAGCATGCAGCCAAGACACGCCCAGTCACATCAGCATACGCCAACCTTAAGGATGTGACTTCACTTGGCGAACCTAGCATCAACAAGGGACACATCGAGCACCAAGATCATTAAGAGCTTGGGCGGTTTTCAAAACAATTGGTTCCAGCAATCTTGACGTAATACAACAAAAAGAACATAATCGATGACCCACAATAACCTAAGATGCAGACCCAAACTCCCAAACAATTCACTATTATTCAATTTAAATTTGTTCTACATCCCCCTTCTCTTGCTCCTATATATCCTCCTAAGTCCTAACGGGATTTTTTACCTGTAAAATCATTCCTATATTTACATTATTCCTCTACGAAAAAAAAGCCTATTACTCATCTTGTACCTTGCCAGGCTAAGGTCTCTACTATTTCTGATGTTGCTACTTCTACTGGACCGCAACTACATTTTACTATATTTTCATTTTGATGGGTGTCCATGACAACCGACCAATTTTTTAGAGGTGGTGGGGGCCTCCACATTTGCTGACCAGACATACCAACTTGCGGTGGAGGTGGCCTATTCATCATCTGAGGCATGTTTGAAGGTGGTGGTGGGATGACAGACTGTGGTGGTCTGAACTGCTCAAGAGGCTGAGGCGGCATTCCCTGAGGTGGCATTCCCTGGGGTGCTATCTGTTGCTCCTGCTACTGCCATTGAGGTGGTGGTAAAAATTAAAAACTTGATCATTTGGGCCTCAAATTGCATGAATGAGTCCCAAAACGTAAATCAAAATACCTCGTTACTCTTAAAAAAGAAATTAAATATTTTATATGAAAACTTATATTTAAAAAAATTATATTCGATTATAATATTCAAAAATTAGTTTCATTTAAGTTTCATTTAAGTTTTATTTTAACACATCGATATTTCCTTGTATGTGATCAACTTTATTCTTGCATATAACTTTCTGATATGCAGCCACAGTACCATAGTACTTGTTTAGCTTTAAAACAAAGCAAGATGTTTCTTCATTTGCACAATCAAATAATCAAACATATGATCAACTTGCCACTTATGAGGTGTTACCTGGAAGTGAAAATTTCAATCTACGTACTTATATATGGTGTATCTAAAAGTAGTCGTGGCTTTGCAGATGGCATGAAGTGATGGAACTCTGCCTTATTTTATTCGATCCTCTATAACTTACAAATTCCTGATTGTGTTGACATTAATCTCTGTTGTTAGTAATGAAAAACGTCAAGCTTTTTAACCATCAAAATTACAATCGAGGTTTACAGTTGGTTTAAGAAAAAGATCTGATAGTTGAGAATCACAGAAATCTCAACCCTAGCATTAAAATTAGTTATCTTTCTTTTGGGTAAAGGGGTAATTTCCTTGGTAAAATAAAAATCAGTTATCTTTCTAGATGCAGCTAATTGCATTACGAAGTATAATAAAAGAGGAAAATGATATTAACTTAGAAGTGAAGGTTATTGATAGTAGCAAGTGTCAAACGGATCCAACCCTCCAAGAATCTCACTAACTCGATCATAATCTTACAAACAACAACATTGAAACCACTGACTTCAAGAGTTTGGAAGTAAAAACATGATATTTACAAACTTAAATGTTAGGTACCTGTGATTATAAGAGCTGATTAGGTTGCTGAGCTTTCACACACTACACTCACTTGCTCAGCCGAGCTCAAGCTCAAAGGCTATAGCTGGGTCGGATTCAGATAATGTACCCATCAGGTCATGTGAAGAGATTAAGTGCATTGGTGCTTCACGTGTCAGGGTAATCTGCAAATAAGGTGTCACATGGAAGTGGCAACTTCAATATACTTACTTATATATGGTGTGCCTAAAAGCATCCGTGGCTTTGCAGATGGCATAGAGTAATTGAACTTTGCTTTATTTTATTCGATCCACTATAACTTACAAACTCCTGATGGTGTTGAAATTAATCTCTGCTATTAGTAATGAACAACAACAAGCTTTTCAACCATATGCAAAATTACAATCGAGGTTTACAGCTGGTTAAGAAAAAGATCAGATAGTTAAGAATATCAGAAATCTTAACCCCAACATTAAAATCAGTTATCTTTCTAGATGCAGCTAATTGCATTACAGAGTATAATAAAAGAGGAGAACGATATTAACCTAGAAGTGAAGGTGATTAATAGTATCAAGTGTCAAACGGATAAACCCTCAAAGAATCTCGCTATCTCGATCATAATCCTGCAAACAACATTCAAACCATTGACTTCAAGAGTTTGGAAGTAAAAACATGATATTTACAAACTTAAAAGTTAGGTACATGTGATTGTAAGAGCTGATTAGGTTGCTGAGCTTTCACACACTACATTCACTCTCTCAACTAAGCTCAGGCTCAAAGGCTACAGGTGGGTCGCATTCGGATAACGTACCTATCAGGTCATGCGAAGAGATTAAGTGCCTTGGCGCTTCACGTGTCAAGGTAATATGCAAATCAAATGTTCATAGACCAAGTTAGTTGCCTAAGTTGTGAAAGCCACGGTGTTTGTTTTGGCTTTTATAGCTAATTTAATTTTGCTTATAGAATGAAAATAGTTTCAAAATTCGGGGGGGATTTTTTCAACTCACTGGCTTGATGATCTGCAGAGAAAATTTTATCAAGTCTATCCGTAAATGCCTTCAGGTTTAAATAAATACATTACATTTTTTGTAGCAAATTAAATAAATACATTTTTTGTGTATAGTCAATAGTATTGTTCTAAAAGTCGATATTTATAGTTTAATTTGATACAAAAGATCAGAAGTGAAAAGTTTGACATAGCAGCCAAACAAACGGTAAGAGAATACGAAGGTTTTAGAAAGCAGCCAATACAAAAGAAGTACTTATCTACGTTGCACCTAGAGTTGGATTGGCCAGTGTCAATGGCGCAATGGGTTGGGTCTTTTTCCACACACCTACTCTGGAGCCATGGGTTTTCTGAGTAGTTTTTTATATTTGTGTCGATGAGGGTTCCTAGGAATTTTTACTGCTTGCTTACACGGTGGTTGGACCACGAGACGGTTGAGTCATCTATCGCTAACCGCAAATTTGAAATTTTCATTCGGCAATTCATTTCAAGAGCCCTGATCGGTTATTGGCAAATAATGGCTAAAACTTGTGAACTAAAGCCAATTTAATGTTAATCATATTATTATACTCCGAAAAGCAGCATAATCCCAAAAGGTCTTCAAATAGTACATCTAAGAAATTGTCAAACCTTCTTTTATTACTTTTAAATAATATTTATAAAATAAATTACCAAATTAAAATAAAGAAACACACCTTATCAGTATAATTCTTGTCCACAAGAAGATTTGAAGACTTGAGATGGCTATGATAAAGATAATTCATACCCTACACGAAAATGCCTACCGTTGATATCATGTGTAAATGGATTTTATAAATTCATGATTGGCTAGCTGGATGATAACATATATATATCATAGACATTATCTCGAACGTTAATTTTTACCAAAACATAAACTCTCGCAACACATAATAATATACTACCCGATGGTTGCATCATTGAGTTTGATAAATATTTCAAATACAAATTTATATACCCTTAGTTTGATGAGATACTCTTGATTTATACGAAGTAGTTGGTGCGATTGACAATGCTGAGAGATTCGATATAATTTAAGTTTTTTTCCGAAACAAATCGATTAGTGGAAATCATTATAAAATAGAATAATTGTTCTAATTAAAGAAAAAATCATTCGTTAATAAAAAATTACACCAAGACATAAAATACATAAAATACCAAATTATCCATAGTTAGGTGCCAGTTGCTTCCAACTTCCATGAAAAACGGATAAAGCAATAACGGAAACAATGCTTCTGCTTATTTCCACGCGAACTATCTGAAACGAAGCTGCCAGAAGGTAGAAATCATGGTCACGTTTCAACAAAGACAATATTTATTAAGCTCTATATGTTAGTTAAGATTAAATAAGATGCTAAATAGTAATATATTTAACATTACCTCTTATCTCCTTGGTTGGATAGGGATGCATATTCTAAATAAAATGAAGTCTGGTAACATCAGGCTAATAGTCATTTCCATAGGATATCAGCAAGACTAATGGTGTACCTTCAATAATAATCACACATATTAGAAATTAATTACACTAAGGGAAACCGACCAATCACTGAACTAATTGAATATCTTTCTGGCTCAGTATGAGCATTTACAGAGATAACCTTTACAACGATTGAGAAAGCCAATATATAGTTAGTTACTCAAACTGTTCCAGTCCCGAACCCAAAACTATTGGTCAAAGACCACTTACAATAGGAGATTCCAAGTAGAATGATGTAGTCACATTGATCAAAAATTTGAGAAATCTTGTCACTTTACTCTTGACATCTACGTGCATTAACATTATATTAGTTAATTTGTGGTATTTGTATTAAACAGGTGACACAAGCATTACTAAGACCCTCTATTAAGGTCGTGTTCATCTCAAACAGAATGAATAAGTTGTCTATGAATAGGTAATCAGAAACAACTATAATCTAGAATTTTAAGAATTAAGAGTTGTTCAATGTTTAGATGCTCACTTTTTGCCCAAAAATTATCCTATTCTAACTTCCCATGTGGGTTGCTTTTGAGAAAACCAAAACACCTCTTTAAGCGACTTAATTCCCACTTTGAAGCTGATGTTTGAAATCAGCCCCAAACTCCCTTAAAAGTCTTAAAACAAAGGTATCTCGACGGGTATCAATTATTCATCGATGCTAATGTTGTTGAAGTATCCTCTAAAAAATTTCCCCTTTAAAGCTGATTTTTCATTGAAAAATTACTGGTTGAACACGTTCACAGGAATTGATATATAGCTCAAATGCATACACATGGCAATCATATTTTCTTGCTCTCACCTCTTTGAGTTGGTGAGTCATGGATGACGTTTTAATTTGGGGCTCTATAGTTGGAATGACAGGTTAAGCAAATTATATTGAAGGAGACCATGATTTCGAAGTAGATAGGAGATCATTATGCGATGACTCAATTGTTGCTAGAGCTACCTTGTTTTTCAAGCAGAATAAAGCATACGAATAGTTCATATATATGACCTGTGTGAGGCTAATACTACTCATACGTATCACATACCTCATAAGTAGTGTCACGTAGTACTGGCCGGGCTCTCCGTCGGGGTGTATGAAACCAATTGGCATACCCAACTAATATTTCACTTTTAAGTTCGTTATTCCCAAGTCACTACGAATTGATTGTCCAATAGAAACCAAGTCATCAAATTGTTTTTAGTGTTAGATTTTATAGAATTTTGGTATTCTAGGTCTAATTATCACAAAGCACGTAAAAATGTAAAAATATGATCTCTACGTATCCGTACTAATCTAAAACAAAGTGCACATACCATATTTAATGCTAAATGTACAAGTAATCAATGCACACATTGTAAATTTGCTCAAAATGTAAAGTATATAAAAGTGCAAGGACTGAAATTGTAAATTCTAAAACTTAAAGGACTGAAAATGCAAGTATAACAAACTTGTAACAAAATTGTAACAAACTTGTAAACTACTAAACTGAAAATGTAACAAACAATCAAAGCTGGGGACTAAATTGCAAAACCTAGAAAAGTTTAGCTATTTAATACTGAATAAACTAATCCCTAAAAGCTAGGGACTATATTGCAATTAATATGAATGTATAAGCAAAAACGGGCACTAGGACTTGAATAAGCTAGAACTTAAGCTATAATCCACCAAATAAGCTGAAACAACTTCTAAAAAGCTTCAAATGTAATTATACCTAGTCAGTTTAAAGGTCTTTAGCTGAAGTGGTCTAAAAGCCAAATAAGCTATTTTTGTAATAAGCACTTTTAAGAGAACAACTTATTAAGATAAGCACTCAAGCTGATTTGATCAACACATGTTATATAGACCAATTACGGAAGACCTATCCAAGAAAATCTCAAAAATCACTAAGGAATAAGCAGAAAAATCAAATAAGCTGTTTTAGATTATGTTGACCAGGCGTTGACCAAAGTTGACTAACTTTGGCCTTGGGCAAATCTTGTTTTCTCAACTTATGTAACTGAATTGTGGAAGAAAATCACCACTTTTATGAAGTGGATAAGCAGATAATGAAAAACAGATTAGGATTTATCACAGAAACTTGCAATTGCTCTAAGGCTTATTCTAAGGCTGAATTTTAGCTAATTAGTGAATACTCTATTGTCTACTCTATATCACTATGTTAGAAATAAGTTTTAACGTATATTAGAAGTATCGGTCACTCCACAATATTATTAATGTTGTAATAGCTCGTAGTTAATGAGTACTTATTTAGTTAAGTAAGAAACCGACCCATGGGCTTGTCATGGGTCGGCCCAAGCCCAATAGTGGCTTGGATATAAATACCCCTTTCCACCATGGAAAGGGGTTGGTTGTTGATTATTCCATTTTATCATTTTAATGAAAAACACATAGTTCTCTCTCACTTTCTCTCACTAGTTTCTCTCTCTAGGAATCTTCAACCCACTTCATAGATTAACAAGATTATCAATATTCTACATTTGGTATCAGAGCTATGGGGTGATTTAAGGTAATAATTTGTGTTGTTATTTAGTTTTTGATTGTCTTAGTGTTCTTTAAGAAGATCTATCTTGATTCTTGGAGTTTTTGGTGATTTCATTGATTGGGATTAGCAGATAAGTATTGGGTTTTACTTATTTTAGTAGAAATCACAAAACTTTTTGGGTTATTTGGTAAAAATTTGGGTTTGTTTCTTCATTTATTTGATCGACTGTTACACGAACCAGTTTCTGTTACCCAGTAAAGTTCCGAACCAAAAGTTCCGGATCAAAAAGTTCCGGATCAAGGAAAGTTCCGGATCAAAAAGTTCCGAATCAAAAGTTCCGGATCAAGGAAAGTTCCGGATCAAAAAGTTCCGAATCAAAAGTTCCGGATCAAGGAAAGTTCCGACTCAGTTCTTCCGAATCAAAAGTTCCGGATCAAGGAAAGTTCCGGATCAAGTCTTCCGAACCAAAAGTTCCGGATCAAGAAAAGTTCCGACTCATTTCTTCCGAATCAAAAGTTCCGGATCAAGGAAAGTTCCGGATCAAGGAAAGTTCGGAATCAGTTCTTCCGAATCAAAAGTTCCGGATCAAGGAAAGTTCCGGATCAAATCTTCCGAACCAAAAGTTCCGGATCAAGGAGTTCCGAGCCAAAATCTTCCGAATCAACACTTCCGAATCAACAATTGTTCCGAACCAAGGGATATTTTACTTGTTTTTTCGACGATTTTTTTAGAGGATTTAATCTTGGTTTCTTACACAAAAACTCAACACAACTCACAAACTTTACTTCACTGCTCGATCAACCGATAATCTTTGTCTCTTTGAAGTGTTCAAAATGAATCCGAATTCATTAATGCCTCAGATGACATCACTTACGGATATTTCCTTCATTACGGGAACGGATAATCGCCCTCCAATGCTCATTAAAGAAGTCTTTGAAGCATGGCAAGGCCGTATGATGTCATACATTAAGGGAAAACCAACATATGGGAGGCTTATGGTCAAGTCAATTCTAAATGGTCCACTTGATTATGGTACCATCGTGGTTAACAATGTGACTCGACCACGGGAATTTGAAGAACTTACACAAGCTCAACAACTTGTTGCCGATGCAGACGAAAAGGCTCTTCAAACCATTCTCCAAGCTCTTCCACATGACATCTATCGAATGGTCACTCAATATACGGTTGCAAAGGATTTATGGGAACGTCTAAAGGTGTTGCTACAAGGTACGTCTCTTACCAAACAGGAAAGGGAATGTCAGTTATATGATCTGTTTGATAGATTCACGTACAACCCAGGGGAAACGCTTCATGACTACTACTTCAGATTCACTACTCTCATGAATGATCTGAATGTATACAATCTCGTGATTGCTCCATTCCAGGTTAACACCAAGTTTTTGAATACTTTACCTCAAGCTGAATGGGGTGAGTATATTACCGATGTTAAGTTAACCAGGGATTTGCATAAGTGCAATTTGGATCAACTCTATGCTTTTCTTCAGCAGCATGAGAAACATGTGATCATGCACCGTTCGCCTCGAGGTATGTACCCTGATTCTTTAGCTTTGATGGTGAATCAACCAAGCTTGTCGTACAACAACACTCATATCATGGGACACCAAGCCTATCACCCATCACCGTACATGACTCCAAGCTTCCTCAATATTCGATTCTACCGCAACCACCCACCTCACATCAGCAACAATATCGGTTTAATGCACCTTCATCTCAGAGAGAACCACAAGCATCACAATATGCCTCACAACCTCACCCATATTCACCAGCAAGCATTGCACCTTATGCTCAGTCATCATATTCTTCTTATCAAGAAAATGCAGCATATCCATCAAGCTACTCTGACCACATGAGTATTCCTTCTAGTGCTTATGCAGCTCAACAAGACCAAGCACTGTATTGTGATAATGATGAAGTCCCCATTCCTGAATTCAAACAAGGAACTGACCCAGTTGAAGTGTTAGCCACTATGTCTGCTTATCTCACAAGGACTTTAAGCAAACAAGGATTTAGAGGACCAGCTCCTACTAACAATCAGCTGAGGAATTCATCCAATTCTCGCCAACAAGCTACTATTGAGAATGGCAGGGTAATGGTTCAACCTATTCAACCTTATCAGGGGAGACCTACTACATCAACCACCAATGCACGCACGGTCAATCCTGCTCCAATGGTCAACACTCCTCCACGGGCTAATTCCACAGGCAAGTTGAGAATGATTACATGCTACAACTGTAAGGAAGAAGGTCACATGTCCAGGGATTGCAAAAAACCCAAGAGGAGAAGGGATGGTCAATGGTTTACAGAGAAGATTTATCTGGTGAACGCTCAGGCACAAGGAAGGGAACTTGATGAAGAGGAGCTTGCATTTCTTGCTGATCCAGGGATTGCTGAACAAGACGTTGTCACCACACAGAATGCAGCATACCAAGCAGATGATCTTGATGCTTACGATTCAGACTGTGATGAACTTCAATCTGCACAGGCAGCTCTTATGGCAACTATCTCTAGCTTAGGGCCAGAAAAAATATCTGAGGTACTTACTAATACCACTAATAATACCACTGATACTAGTATTCAACCACATCAAGTTGGGCAAGAGGGTGCTGATCCGAATGAGTCTTCGGTGGTGAGTCTTTCAAATGAGGAGACAAACAATGATAGTAATATCAATGTGAGTCCCCAGACTTTGAGTGAATCACAACCGGGAGCCATTTCGCATACGCATATTCCTGCTCAACAAGATTTGGTCATGGTTCCTGCTAAATTACTTAGCCAAATGAATACTGCACTCTTAGAAACCCTAGCTAAGAATAAGAATTTGTCTGCTGAGATTGCTTTGTGCAACGAAAAAGTTCAAACTTTGGAATTAGTTCCTTCGTCCACTGTTCTAACAAATCCCGAATATGATCATTTTCGAAACAAACAAATGAGTCATTTGCAAGAAATTGAAACCTTAAGAGAAGATCTTTCTAACGAACTTAAAGAAAAAGAGTTAGTGGTCACTAATTTTCACAAACTTTAAACGGATTTTGAGTTACTCGAGTCTAAGAAGAATGAAATGGAAATTAATGCGGCTAATAAGATTAGAAGTTTAGATTATTTGCTTTTAAGACAATACGCTGCCTCTCAACTAGTGCACTTATTTGATGCTTCGTTTAGAGAATTTAACTTATCACGTCAAAAAGGCCTTCCCCCTAACCTACGGTATGCAAAACAAGCTTTTATCCATAGTCCAAGACTTTATAATGCAACCCAATTAGGATTGGTCTTAGACCCGATTGTTATTTTCGATGATCGCACAAATAAGGATCTAGTTGATGAGAATCGGTCATATAACTTTGCAAAATATCCTGAGTGTGATTATTTTAAAATGAATCAGGAGCTTGCAAAAACGGGTTTTAGAATTCGCTTCCATATGGATAAAGATCTCATCACAGCACCAACCTACATGTTAAATGAAGAAAACCCTAGTACACTTCCTACACTTGTCAAAATGGAAGGACCTAAGGAAATTCCAAAGGATCTTCCACCTGTTAGCACTGTATGGTTAAACTTGCAAGAGATTAATCAATACTTTGCTAGTTTTAACAAATGATGTGAACTTGCTAAACTCCACATAAAGTCTACATGACTTTGGAGGAATAATTAATAAGTAGTACTATTGGCCAAATTTTGGATCCGGGAATTTATTCCCCAGATCGTGTTAAATCATCCTTGATGTGGGCTTACTTTAGTGACAACGTTTTTGAGGACGAGGTTAGGTTTTGAGTGTCGGGTTTGCATCGTTTTGCCTTCATTTTTGGACTAATAATTATCAAATAAGTCAAATGAGCCTACGGGTGAATGACAATCCATAAAATCTAGAGATACAACGTAGGAATTGGAGAAAGAGTATTACACAATTGTCTTATATAAGTGGTTTTAACTTAAGGACTTATGGTAAACAATGATCTCGTTTTTAAGCTTGGTATGGGGAACGTGAAACTTGAGGGTGATTAATATTCATGACACCAAAGCCCTAATTTAAGTCTTAGATTTCTTTACGAGTTTCTTCCATCAAATAATTTCCAAGTTAATAAATTGTTATAACTTTTTGTTTCCTTTAAAGTTTTTATCTTTATCATAGTAGTAATAGTATATCTTAATAAAGGGCATGATGGGTTAATTATGAGAAAAATGTAACTTTTTGCTTTAAAACTATGCATTGCATGGGGTCATTGAAATGGTCAAGTGTAGGGGATTTAATAAGTGTGTAAACACTTATCCTTTTGCAACTAAAATCAGGGAAAAACGAGACCTAATCATGTGTTTAGTATTGTGAATGTCGGAGTTACGCGTGGTTTTGTGTTTTTGTGTTAAATAGGTACAAAAGTTCAAAAGGAAAGAAAACACGGGATTTCGGGGTCATTTGTTGAAGAAAAGTCCAAGAAAGAGACAAAGACAAAGTCAAGAAACCAAAAGTGAACCAAAGATCACGAAAACCGGCAAATCGACAAGGGTTTAAAGAAAAGATCAAGGACGCCAAATTCAAGTTCGATTTTAAGCAGATTTAATCATTTACGAGTTTGGGCCAAGTGGGTCCCACATTCGGGTAATGGGCCCAAAGGCCCATTAAGATTTTTAAGATATTTAAAATATGGGCCAAAAGCCCATTACTTGGAAACTTTAAAAGATAAAAGCCCATTTGCCAAATTATGGGACGGATGAAGAACAAATAAACTTGGGCCCAAGCCCATTTGTTATCCAAAATTATGAGACGGAAGGGGTTATTATTTGGGCCAAGCCCATTTGATGTAACAAAGATAAACTTTGTTAAAAACCTGGTCAACACTTACCCTACTCACACGTTTATTAACTCACCCCCACACACATTTAACCTTCGATGAAAACTAGAAACTCACCCCTCACCCTTTTTTCTCTCTCTCAAATAAAACGCAGTCACAAACCCTAATTAACCCAAATTGGGGATTTTTGATACAAGGCGCGTGAAGTCACACGCACCTTAAATAAATACCCACCTTCTTCGGACCTTGACAATGGTGGTCCTCAATTGACGTGGCACCCTCCCTTATTTTGATTGGTTCCCACACGTCTCCACCACCAAATCCTCCAATAAGATCAGTCCACTTCAGCTTTCAAGAAGCACAAGAAGCACAAAATTGCCACGAAGGCGATCCGTGTGAATCAAGATTTATTTTCAGCCGTAGATGATGAAAGATAATGAAGAAAGAAGATTGGATGGCCAAGATTTATTTCAGCCTCAACAAACCACCTCAACCAAGGCTTGGGGTTTGCTTATAAAAACCCATCAATATTCTGTAATGGTGTGCCATTTTTTATTTTATTTTTATTTATGCAAAATTAGTTTTAGGTAAATAGTAATTTTAATTTTCCAAGTATTGTACTTAATTTTGAGTTATTAATAAAAATTACTTTCAGTTTTAATTTTGTCTCTTTTATTATTTAAATTTATTGCAATTTACTTTTTATTACTGTTTTTGGTTAAATTAATAAAAGTAAAGATAAAAGTGGCAGATAAAGTTTTCCCCCACTGGGAATATTTTTAATTAAATCTGGTTTGAAAGATTTTATGTGGTTCGAGAGTTTATGTTATGATGGTGGTTCACGAACGATGTTGATGTCAAAGTGGTGGGCTCGTCTTCGATCATAAGGGGGCTCAGTGTCTTTCCTTCGGCCCACCGGTATCATCATAAGGTTTCACATCTCCTTTTATTTTTGTTAATTTTAGATTAATGTTTGTTTTAGATAATGTTTATTAAATCTTCTTGTGTAGTATCTGTTTGGATTTGAGTTTTATTTGTCTAATTGTTTTCAGTTTTAAAATGATTAATCTGATTAGTTTGTTTGGTAATTTGTTTATGGTTGATTAGTCCGGATATTTTGTTTAGCTTTTTAGATTTTGGTTTTGTTTTAGATCTGCTTTAGTTCTGCTAGTTTTAGTTTTGCTTATTTAAGTTAAGTTGCTTTTATTATTTGCTGATTTGCTTAGTTTTAGTTTGGCTTTAATTTTGGTTTTGGTTTTGTTTGATTTGCTTATTGTTTAGATTTTATCTGCTTAGATTTTGCTGATTTGCTTATTTAGGTTTTGCTTACTTGGATTATTTAGCTTATTTGATTTCGTTTATATTAGATCTGCTTATTGCTTATTGTTTTGCTGTCTATGCTTATTTTGGTTAAACTGAGTTGCTGATATTAACTGCTTATAAACTCAGACCCAATTGGTCTGAGTATTCAAAAAAATATATAGCAAAAGTTGTCCTTCCTAGGACTCGAACATCTGACCTCACGGTTAGCAGCCCAACGCCTTAACCAACTAGTCTAGACCCTCTTTTGAGTTTTATTACACCATTCTTCATTAATATAGTTCCTTAATTCGCTGTCAGTTTATTAATTAAGTTTAATACAAGTTTTATTTAGTTAGTTTTAATTAGTTACTTTTATAAAGTTTAAAAAAAAATATAAAACAAAATAAATAATTTTATTACTTTTAGAAATTTTAAATTGCTTTCATAAATTAGTTTTATTTAGTCTTATTAAAAATTAGTTTTAAATAGATTTCATTTAAAGTTTAGTTAAAAATTAATTCGAGTAAAATTTAGTTTTAAGTTTTATATTTAAATTAGTTTTTAAAAAAAGTTTTATTTTAAATAAGTTTAAATTAGTGTTTAATAGTTTTGTTAAATTTTGTTTAAATTAGAATTTTTAATAGTTTAAAAGTAGTTTTAATTAAATATTTTCTTATCAATTAGATTAATTAGTTTTTAATTATATTAAATTTTAGTTTTTAAAATACCAAAAAGAATTTCATTCACCAATAACAATCAATCTTACGTTTAATTAGAAATCAATTCGAGTGAATCGAGGAAACGAACTTTAATTGATTAAAATCCTTACATTAATTGCCTTAATGTCTTATAGTGCTATCTAATTGTTTCGACCTCATACGAAGGGATCGATCAATTAATATGCCTTCTTTTCACAAACATTGATGGACTAATCGACCAATCTAATAGTTACTAGTATTCTATAAGATCTCACATATTTACACATCACAATACTTGAAACCTTTCATTAAACTAAGCAACAACTAACTAGCCAGTTAGAAGTAAAGCCTACAAACACGTAGTTTCCAGTATTGATGACATCTCTCTAGCACCCAAATGAGTGGGATATTAACTCGCTGATAGGTGTGAAAACACCTATCTTTTTACCACTTAATTACAATAATAACCGAGCCAAAACGTGTATTTTATGTCGTAAATGTCGGAATTATGCGTGGTTTGTGTTTTTGTTGTGATTTTAGGATCAAAATGATTAAAGGGAAGAAAACACGGCTTTCACAGGCTTTTATCAAAGAAAAAGACAAAAGACGAAGTCAAGAAATCAAGAGTGCAAAAAGAACGGAAGTCCAAGACCAATTCTGAAGATTTATCGAAGAAAAAGTCAAAAGACGGAAGTTTACTAAAAGCCTAAGAACTCAAGTCTAATTTATTGAGAAATTATAAGACGAGTTTATTAATCTTGAGACAAAAGTCGAAGAATTTGGAAGATTAAGGACTTAAACAAGTAATTAAAGAAAGAAGAAAGAGGGGAGGAAGCTTCCTCCCACTAATCCTCCTCCTCCCCTATAAATAGATCATTAGGACTTCATTTGTAGGTTGTGGGGTAGCTTGACAAACTACCTCTTCCACTATTTTCATATTTTGCACCTTAAATTCTTGCACTTTAATTACTTGTCATGCACCTTTAATTTTCAAGTAAGTTAATTTTATTGTAATGAATCTTTACTTTTCTTGTTAATCTCTCATCTACCTTTATGATTTGTGTTTAATTTTTGTGTTTGTGTTCTTGAGTTTTATGTTTTTAATCAAGTGGGTTTTGATTGATTTGGCTTCATTAGTTAGTTTTATTGATTTGTTTTGATTGATTATTGTTAGTTGATGTTTAGTAGTTATTTTGGTTTAATCTTTTGGTTTGATTTGGTTAGATTTGCTTAAATTCGTCCTTGTTCTTCATTCCCTGTTCATCGTTCTTCCTTACTGTTACCCAGATTCCGAATGAGTAACACATTCCGGATGAAGGGTTTGTCAAATTATTCCGGATCAAACAATTATTCCGAATCAGCTCTTTCTTATTTTTATTCCGGATGAAGCTTTTTCACTAGAATTGGTTTAATTGAACATACTCGGGGAGATGAACAACAAAAATTGCTTCATGAGCTTCTTAAAGATGTGGAGGTTATCAAGGAGGAGTTAGCCGACTATGTCACTCCTAATTGGAATGGTCCCGTATATTATGATGATGATGACGACGATGATGTCTACGCTCTCGACCTATCTACTGAAGTTGCTGCTCCTACTCTCGATATTCCTAATGCGTCTAAGGATGATGATTCATTGAGTGAGATTAGTGATTTTGGCCTCGATAAATTATTTGATGATGAGGTTTGTGATGACGATTTTTCTCCACGCTATGAGAATTTCACTTTTGAAATTTCTCAATCTCCACCGGGAGATGCGAGCGATGACGATTTATTCTCTCCGTCTTACGAGAAGTTCACCGATGAACTTGCTTTTGAAGATGAGGTGGAAGACGTGATTCTCCGCGACAGATTACGAAAAGTGCATCTTCTTATTGCTCAAATCGAAGAGTTGACTTCTCCTCCTCTTTCCGAGTCTTTACCTCCATCTATTCCTCCCGTTGAAGATAATGATCCATTGCTGGAAGAAATCGACATTCACTCCATACCTCCAGGTATTGATGATGATGACACGGAGGGGGATATTATTTTTGCTAATTTGCTGCAGGAAGGTATTGTCCCAAGTCCCCCTCCCGAGCACCTTTCATCCTCCCTTTTAGCCACTATTACGGAGGATGAGTGCTTTGACCCGGGAGGTGACATTCACTATTTCATGATTGATAATCTTACGGCTTTGCCGAGTGCTCAACATCCATTGTCTTTGGGGGATGACAATGTGCTTACTTTACCCACCCCACCTCCCATGGATCTGGATTTCACATACTTTTCGTATGTTGAAAGAACCTTTCTCCCATTCAAGACTTATCCCCCCGCCTCTCCTTTGTTGATGTCAACCGGGAACGAGGACAAGGTCTTTGATCCCGGTATTACATTCGAGGCTTCCCCATGGACCATTTAATTCGGGGACGAGTCAGGCTCGTGACTCGGTTAATATAAACAAGCGCTCTTCGGGAGGCAACCCGATTATCTATCGTTATCTGTTTTCAGCATAAGTGTAGGGGGAGCCCCGTGGTGTTTCTTGTTTTCTTTCTTATCATGTGCAGGGATTAGAGCTTCAAAGACACACTCTTGATGACTTTTGACGACCCGTAATTCCGTGTTCCCATCTTCCCGGTTCTATCCTAAACTCTTTTGATTCTCTATTTTATATTCTTCAATAGTAAAATAGGAATCACTTTAGTTGTCCTTTCCTTAGCAAGATTTAAACAAAGTGCACAATGTCCTAAGTG
Organism: Glebionis coronaria; assembly: GCA_025667525.1. Lineage (NCBI taxonomy): Eukaryota > Viridiplantae > Streptophyta > Magnoliopsida > Asterales > Asteraceae > Glebionis > Glebionis coronaria. Next base: position 271,602,603 of record CM046876.1, read on the forward strand.
TCGGGGAGTTTACTCCCACATGCTTAAACATTGAGGACAATGTTTATATTAAGTGTAGGGGGGACTTCTATCGAAGTTAAGTGGGCTTTTCCTTGTATTTGTCCTCATTTTAACCGGAAAACTCAATTTTTCAACATTTTTCAAAATTTTTAATCTATTTTGGCCTTGTAGTTTAGTAGTATTTTCCCTTGTCATAGTTATTTTCTCTCTTTACTTGAATAAATTTTAATAAAGTGGTTTTAATTTTCATCGTTGTGAATCTTTTGACTCGACCCGAGTTTACTTATCTAAGTTTACTCTAGCTAGTATCCTTAACGTGTTTAAGTCAAGTTTTGCTAGGCTTTTATATAGGGAGCTTTAAAACGCGAAAGTCTTAACTCTCACGGGTTAAGAACAAGAACTTTTCGCAAGTTCCTATAATTGATCCTAGAGAGTCGTTTATCAAGGGAACTTTAAAATGCGATTTCTAAACTTGAAAAAGTCTAAGAATTTGCAAGATCCTATAGATGACTCGGAAACCCAAAACTTTGATTTAATTGGCTAAGCATCCACGAGTCTCATTCCTTGAGATTTTAAATTGTGGAGAACGAGAGATAATAGAGTCAATTATAAGTTTGGTATTCTTTCGTGAATTTATGTGAGTTAATTATAAGCCTATTCTCCCATCGCTTGTTAATAATTTTATCTGCAATAAATAAGGTTGTACGATTTGAAAAGTTACTTAGCTTCTAGCACAAGATCGTTTAAAATTTGCTCGGTATGGATTAGAGTTCATAGCCAAGGCATAACTTATTGAAGCGGGATGCGAAGATTGGCGAGTCCAAAAAGGTCCTAACAAGGCATGAGGGCTACATTTTGTTGCTAAAGATCCAAAAGTGATGTGAAGAATCATTTATCAAAAATCTATATGAAGGATCGAGACACACGACGAAAAGCAAGAACTCCCCAAAAGATCATGGAGAAGTCTATCCGAAAAGACCCTAGCAAGGTATGAGGATAAATAGATCCAAGTCCTAAAAGGAGGCGGGTCGTTGTATATCAAAGTCCAAAATAAAGATTGGAGAAAAATGAAGAAGTCGTGGTCCAAATACGAATAATCTCTCAAAACATCAAGAGAAGAAATTCCTATTATAAAGAGAAGACCATTATTTCATGAACGTCTCTCAAGATTGAAGTATGAATTCGCTGCCAAATATCGGTCTGAGAAAGGTCTCAAATCGCGAAGCGAGTTATGCCAAGATATGAACTTTTTGAGGTCCCGAGAAGCAGTTTTAAAAGATTTTGTCCTTTAGCTAACTATTGATTAAATCGTCCCACTTTATTTCAGCCTTAATAACTATCGAAATAAGTCAACAATGTATCCTTGTGATCATTCAAGACAATTATAAAATATAAGAGATACACCTAGGAATAAGGGAGTCTAAGTGAATTATTGGCCCACATGAGTTCATGTTAGTTTGCTAACTTATAATAACAATGATCTCGTTTTTAAGCTTGGTTTGGAGAATGTGAAAACTTGAGGATGATGATTATTCATGACATTTCCAAAACCCTAAGGTATGTTTTTGATTTCTTTACTTTGTATGTTTATAATTTTCTATCTCTTTAATAAAGGCCAATGTGGATTGATTATGATGGAAAATGTAAAGCGTGCTTTGTAACTAATACATTGCATGAGGACATTGCAATGGTCAAGTGTAGGGGATTTGATAGGTGTGAAAACACCCATCTTTTTACCACTTAATTATAATAATAACCGAGCCAAAACGTGTATTTTATGTCGTAAATGTCGAAATTATGCGTGATTTGTGTTTTTGTTGTGATTTTAGGATTAAAATGATTAAAGGGAAGAAAACACGGCTTTCACGGGCTTTTATCAAAGGAAAAGACAAAAGATGAAGTCAAGAAATCAAGAGTGCAAAAAGAACGGAAGTCCAAGACCAATTCTGAAGATTTATCGAAGAAAAAGTCAAAAGACGGAAGTTTACTAAAAGCCGAAGAACTCAAGTCTAATTTATTGAGAAATTACTAGACGGGTTTATTAATCCCGAGACAAGAGTCGAAGAATTTGGAAGATTAAGGACTTAAACAAGTAATTAAAGAAAGAAGAAAGAGGGGAGGAAGCTTCCTTCCACTAATCATCCTCCTCCCCTATAAATAGATCATTAGGACATCATTTGTAGGTTGTGGGGTAGCTTGACAAACTACCTCTTCCACCATTTTCATATTTTGCACCTTAAATTCTTGCACTTTAATTACTTGCCATGCACCTTTAATTTTCAAGTAAGTTAATTTTATTGTTATTGAATCTTTACTTTTCTTGTTAATCTCTCATCTACCTTTATGATTTGTGTTTAATTTTTGTGTTTGTGTTATTGAGTTTTATGTTTTTAATCAAGTGGGTTTTGATTGATTTGGCTTCATTAGTTAGTTTTGTTGATTTGTTTTGATTGATTATTGTTAGTTGATGTTTATTAGTTATTTTGGTTTAATCTTTTGGTTTGATTTGGTTAGATTTGCTTAAATTCGTCCTTGTTCTTCATTCCCTGATCATCGTTCTTCCTTACTGTTACCCAGATTCCGAATAAGTAACACATTCCGGATGAAGGGTTTGTCAAATTATTCCGGATCAAACAATTATTCCGAATCAGCTCTTTCTTATTTTTATTCCGGATGAAGCTTTTTCACTAGATGTTTCGAATGAAGCTAACATTCCGAATGAATCAATTTATTCCGGATGAAGCACATTATTCCGGATGAAGCTATTTATTCCGGATGAGATGTTATTCCGAATGAAGCAATTTATTCCGGATGAGCATTTATTTCGGATGAAGAGTTTTTCCGGACGAATGTGTTATTCCGGATGAACTGATATTCCGAATGAAGGTTTCTTTTATTTATTCCGCATGAGCTTATTTATTCCGCATGAAGAAGATATTCCGAATGAAGGTAATCTTTCCGAATGAAGGTGACATTCCGAACGAAGGGTTATTCCGAATGAGGGTATTATTCGAAATGAGCAGTTTTTCTTAGTTTTGTAATTTTAATTTTTTAATTTTCAAGCTTTACTTTTCCCGCCTTTTTACTTGGTCGCACTTTTACTTGTCTACCTTTTAGTTTGAGTTTAAGTTTGTCTTATTTAATTTATTTGCCTTTTTATTTCTCGTCACGTTTTTAATTTCTCGTCATTAATTTCTCGTCAAGTTTTTATCTTTCAGTATTTCTTTTTACCGTCTTTACTTTATTTTTATTTTAATGTTTCAAGTCTTTATTTTTAATTAGTTTACGACACCCAACAATTCTCTTTTTGTTACCAAGAACGACTGAGTCACACTTTGAACCGGAAATCAATTCGAGAAGATACCGAGAAACGAACTTTCTACCTAGTAAAATCTCAGTTATTAAAATGGCGCCGCTGCCGGCACTTTTCGTGAAGATTAACGGTTTTTTGTGAGAGACGCGTTGGCTTTTGGGATCCGTTCACTCGTGAACGTTATTTTTCGTGTCAAAAATTTTCAAAAATCCCAAAAACATTTAAAAAATCATAAAAAGCATTTCTTTTTCAAAGTTTTGCACCAAAAATATTCTTCTTGCTTATCTATTTTTCTTTATGGATTCTTATGTCCATTGCGTCGGGTGTTGGAGACGATTGTACGGGAACGACTCATGTCAATGGTGTACATGTGAGCGGTGCGGAAACGATATCGACAACACACAATTCGGATTTTGTCCATGGTGCAACTCGACTAATTCGTCTTTTTCTAATCCACCTCCTGTTCCCCCGTGCATCTATTGTGGAAGCGATTCTCATTGGCATGTTTCGGGTCCGGTTCGATACCCGTATGGTCACGAGCAAGAACCGGGTTACAATTATGACAATGGTAATAGCTATCCACATGGCGCACCCAGTTTCTCTCCATACCAGTGGTGCTATATTTGTGGGGGCCCTCACGAGGCTTCTTCTTGTGATCCGTCGCAGGTCTTTGAGAAAGTTCCGTGCTATCATCCCAGTGTGTATAACTTTGAGCCCCCACATCACACCCTCAATCATCAATCCTCTCAGCAAATTAGTCTTGACCAACAACTCACTTCTTTAAACCATGTTCTAGAAAGTTTAGCTCAAATCCGAGCTGACTTGCATCAGGAAAGGCAGCCTTTGCTTGATGTGGACGAAACCTTGAAAACCACCAACACCTTTTTGAGCCAATTTGGTCGTTTTCCCTTCTTTTCTACACCAAAATGTTTAATTACAGCGTGGGATAGAATTGGTTTAATTGAACATACTCGGGGAGATGAACAACAAAAATTGCTTCATGAGCTTCTTAAAGATGTGGAGGTTATCAAGGAGGAGTTAGCCGACTATGTCACTCCTAATTGGAATGGTCCCGTATATTATGATGATGATGACGACGATGATGTCTACGCTCTCGACCTATCTACTGAAGTTGCTGCTCCTACTCTCGATATTCCTAATGCGTCTAAGGATGATGATTCATTGAGTGAGATTAGTGATTTTGGCCTCGATAAATTATTTGATGATGAGGTTTGTGACATGCCTACTGCTATGGAGTCTGAGGACGACGTTGCTCTTACAGAGGAGGTCGATCCTAATGATGACGATTTTTCTCCACGCTATGAGAATTTCACTTTTGAAATTTCTCAATCTCCACCGGGAGATGCGAGCGATGACGATTTATTTTCTCCGGCTTACGAGAAGTTCACCGATGAACTTGCTCTTGAAGATGAGGTGGAAGACGTGATTCTCCGCGACAGATTACGAAAAGTGCATCTTCTTATTGCTCAAATCAAAGAGTTGACTTCTCCTCCTCTTTTCGAGTCTTTACCTCCATCTATTCCTCCCGTTGAAGATAATGATCCATTGCTGGAAGAAATCGACATTCACTCCATACCTCCAGGTATTGATGATGATGACACGGAGGGGGATATTATTTTTGCTAATTTGCTGCAGGAAGGTATTGTCCCAAGTCCCCCTCCCGAGCACCTTTCATCCTCCCCTTTAGCCACTATTACGGAGGATGAGTGCTTTGACCCGGGAGGTGACATTCACTATTTCATGATTGATAATCTTACGGCTTTGCCGAGTGCTCAACATCCATTGTCTTTGGGGGATGACAATGTGCTTACTTTACCCACCCCACCTCCCGTGGATCTTGATTTCACATACTTTTCATATGTTGAAAGAACCTTTCTTCCATTCAAGACTTATCCCCCCGCCTCTCCTTTGTTGATGTCAACCGGGAACGAGGATAAGGTCTTTGATCCCGGTATTACATTCGAGGCTTCCCCATGGACCATTTAATTCGGGGACGAGTCAGGCTCGTGACTCTGTTAATATAAACAAGCGCTCTTCGGGAGGCAACCCGATTATCTATCTTTATCTGTTTTCTGCATAAGTGTAGGGGGAGCCCCGTGGTGTTTCTTGTTTTCTTTCTTATCATGTGCAGGGATTAGAGCTTCAAAGACACACTCTTGATGACTTTTGACGACCCGTAATTCCGTGTTCCCGTCTTCCAGGTTCTATCCTAAATTCTTTTGATTCTCTATTTTATATTCTTCAATAGTAAAATAGGAATCACTTTAGTTGTCCTTTCCTTAGCAAGATTTAAACAAAGTGCACAATGTCCTAAGTGTCGGGGAGTTTACTCGCACATGCTTAAACATTGAGGACAATGTTTATATTAAGTGTAGGGGGGACTTCTATCGAAGTTAAGTGGGCTTTTCCTTGAATTTGTCCTCATTTTAACCGGAAAACTCGATTTTTCAACATTTTTTAAAATTTTTAATCTATTTTGGCCTTGTAGTTTAGTAGTATTTTCCCTTGTCATAGTTATTTTCTCTCTTTACTTGAATAAATTTTAATAAAGTGGTTTTAATTTTCATCGTTGTGAATCTTTTGACTCGACCTGAGTTTACTTATCTAAGTTTACTCTAGCTAGTATCCTTAACGTGTTTAAGTCAAGTTTTGCTAGGCTTTTATATAGGGAGCTTTAAAACGCGAAAGTCTTAACTCTCACGGGTTAAGAACAAGAACTTTTCGCAAGTTCCTATAATTGATCCTAGAGAGTCGTTTATCAAGGGAACTTTAAAATGCGATTCCTAAACTTGAAAAAGTCTAAGAATTTGCAAGATCCTATAGATGACTCGAAAACCAAAAACTTTGATTTAATAGGCTAAGCATCCACGAGTCTCATTCCTTGAGATTTTAAATTGTGGAGAACGAGAGATGATAGAGTCAATTATAAGTTTGGTATTCTTTCGTGAATTTATGTGAGTGAATTATAAGCCTATTCTCCCATCGCTTGTTAATAATTTTATCTACAATAAATAAGATTGTACGATTTGAAAAGTTACTTAGCTTCTAGCCCAAGATCGTTTAAAAGTTGCTCGGTATGGATTAGAGTTCATAGCCAAGGCATAACTTATTGAAGCGGGATGCGAAGATTGGCGAGTCCAAAAAGGTCCTAACAAGGCATGAGGGCTACATTTTGTTGCTAAAGATCCAAAAGTGATGTGAAGAATCATTTATCGAAAATCAATATGAAGGATCGAGACACACGACGAAAAGCAAGAACTCCCCAAAAGATCATTGAGAAGTCTATCCGAAAAGACCCTAGCAAGGTATGAGGATAAATAGATCCAAGTCCTAAAAGGAGGCGGGTCGTTGTATATCAAAGTCCAAAATAAAGATTGGAGAAAAATGAAGAAGTCGTGGTCCAAATACGAAGAATCTCTCAAAACTTCAAGAGAAGAAATTCCTATTATGAAGAGAAGACCATTATTTCATGAACGTCTCTCAAGATTTAAAGTATGAAGTCGCTGCCAAATATCGGTCCGAGAAAGGTCTCAAATCGCGAAGCGAGTTATGCCAAGATATGAACTTTTTGAGGTCCCGAGAAGCAGTTTTAAAAGATTTTGTCCTTTAGCTAACTATTGATTAAATCGTCCCACTTTATTTTCAGCCTTAATAACTATCGAAATAAGTCAACAATGTATCCTTGTAATCATTCAAGACAATCATAAAATATAAGAGATACACCTAGGAATAAGGGAGTCTAAGTGAATAATTGGCCCACATGAGTTCATGTTAGTTTGCTAACTTATAATAACAATGATCTCGTTTTTAAGCTTGGTTTGGAGAATGTGAAAACTTGAGGATGATGATTATTCATGACATTTCCAAAACCCTAAGGTATATTTTTTATTTCTTTACTTTGTATGTTTATAATTTTCTATCTCTTTAATAAAGGCCAATGTGGATTGATTATGATGGAAAATGTAAAGCGTGCTTTGTAACTAATACATTGCATGAGGACATTGCAATGGTCAAGTGTAGTGGATTTGATAGGTGTGAAAACACCCATCTTTTTACCACTTAATTACAATAATAACCGATCCAAAACGTGTATTTTATGTCGTAAATGTCGGAATTATGCGTGGTTTGTGTTTTTGTTGTGATTTTAGGATCAAAATGATTAAAGGGAAGAAAACACGGCTTTCACGGGCTTTTATCAAAGAAAAAGACAAAAGACGAAGTCAAGAAATCAAGAGTGCAAAAAGAACGGAAGTCCAAGACCAATTCTGAAGATTTATCAAAGAAAAAGTCAAAAGACGGAAGTTTACTAAAAGCCGAAGAACTCAAGTCTAATTTATTGAGAAATTACAAGACGAGTTTATTAATCCCGAGACAAAAGTCGAAGAATTCAGAAGATTAAGGACTTAAACAAGTAATTAAAGAAAGAAGAAAGAGGGGAGGAAGCTTCCTTCCACTAATCCTCCTCCCCCCTATAAATAGATCATTAGGACTTCATTTGTAGGTTGTGGGGTAGCTTGACAAACTACCTCTTCCACCATTTTCATATTTTGCACCTTAAATTCTTTCACTTTAATTACTTGTCATGCACCTTTAATTTTCAAGTAAGTTAATTTTATTGTTATTGAATCTTTACTTTTCTTGTTAATCTCTCATCTACCTTTATGATTTGTGTTTAATTTTTGTGTTTGTGTTCTTGAGTTTTATGTTTTTAATCAAGTGGGTTTTGATTGATTTGGCTTCATTAGTTAGTTTTGTTGATTTGTTTTGATTGATTATTGTTAGTTGATGTTTAGTAGTTATTTTGGTTTAATCTTTTGGTTTGATTTGGTTAGATTTGCTTAAATTCGTCCTTGTTCTTCATTCCCTGTTCATCGTTCTTCCTTACTGTTACCCAGATTCCGAATGAGTAACACATTCCGGATGAAGGGTTTTTCAAATTATTCCGGATCAAACAATTATTCCGAATAAGCTCTTTCTTATTTTTATTCCGGATGAAGCTTTTTCACTAGATGTTCCGAATGAAGCTAACATTCCGAATGAATCAATTTATTCCGGATGAAGCACATTATTCCGGATGAAGCTATTTATTCCGGATGAGATGTTATTCCGAATGAAGCAATTTATTCCGGATGAGCATTTATTCCGGATGAAGAGTTTTTCCGGACGAATGTGTTATTCCGGATGAACTGATATTCTGAATGAAGGTGTCTTTTATTTATTCCGCATGAGCTTATTTATTCCGCATGAAGAAGATATTCCGAATGAAGGTAATCTTTCCGAATGAAGGTGACATTCCGAACGAAGGGTTATTCCGAATGAGGGTATTATTCCGAATGAGCAGTTTTTCTTAGTTTTGTAATTTTTATTAATTTTCAAGCTTTACTTTTCCCGCATTTTTACTTGGTCGCACTTTTACTTGTCTTCCTTTTAGTTTGAGTTTAAGTTTGTCTTATTTACTTTATTTGCCTTTTTATTTCTCGTCACGTTTTTAATTTCTCGTCAAGTTTTTATCTTTCAGTATTTCTTTTTACCGTCTTTACTTTATATTTTATTTTATTGTTTCAAGTCTTTATTTTTAATTAGTTTACGACACCCAACAATTCTCTTTTTGTTACCAAGAACGACTGAGTCACACTTTGAACCGGAAATCAATTCGAGAAGATACCGAAAAACGAACTTTCTACCTAGTAAAATCTCAGTTATTACTCGCCCCTGAATAACCAAAAGAAACCATAATAAGAACATACAACTATCTTAGGAGTATTTGGATATTGTTTTAAATTTGAATATACGATATTACAATATCTTTTGTGTAACCTGTTCACAAACTCTAGATAGCATATCATATCTAAACACCATCTCTTAAAGCCTATATACTTATAGTCGTTAATTAGATTCTTCATTTGGGTAAGCTGTTAGAGCATCAGGTAAAATAGCACATATTTTGCAAGTTTTTCTCTTTTTGAAACTAAATAACCATTATTGTGGCGCTTCTTGGACTCTGAAGCACTCTTATGATGAAAAAAACCTTGTACTTTTCTACAAATTATGGCCTGTATTTGGTGCACGTTCTGCGATTTTATACTCATTGATACACTAACCATACTCACTCACTGATGCCTTGTCCATTATCACCGATGCCCTAACCATACTCACACCGATGCCTAACCATTCTGAGTGATGCCCTGACCATTCTTAGCTGTTCATAATGATTTAGTTATGGTTTACTATTTGTTTAGTAAGTATAAGGATTTCCTAACCACTGATGCCCTAGACATTATCACTGATTCCCTAACCATACTCGCACACTGATGGATAACAAAGTACATCCTTTGAAACTGCTTATTATATATCAGCCTATATTAAACTATATAATCATATGCCCTAATAATTTAATACACTAATCAAACACACAAACGCTAAAAAAGATGCAGTAACCTTCACACACAATAATAACTAGTAACCTAATGCTTTGAATATACACAAATATTTATAAGATGTCATACCATTCAATAATAAACATATGTAATGCATGTCAGCTATAAAATCTCATTTGACATTTCATCGAACACAAGGTGTGTAACTTTAATAAACACGTTTTGGTTGACGGTTACATATTGGATTTTGGGATCCGTTCACTTGTGAACCTTCTTTTTTGCTAAATCAAAAACATAAAAAATCAAAAAATCAAAAATATAAAAATAATAAAAATCATAAATAATCATAAAAATCAATTCTTTCCTAAGAATTGAACAAAAAAATAAAAAAAATAAAAAAAATAAAAAAAGTATTCTTTTTCCTAAAAGATTACACCAAAAATATATTGTATATATTGTATTCACTCGTTTTTACGTACATACTATATTTTCTTAAAAAATCAAATAAATACAAAAATATTTTCTTCTATATTATTATATGTAAATAAGTATACGTAGATATGAACAACCTACTTCCATAAGTATTGCCTTGGCAATACACCATACTTGGGGGTGTTCCGGTCCCATTTACGTGTATCGATAAAACAAAATAAAGACAAAAATAGATAATTACTTTCAATAAGCAAGAATTCGAGAAATACGAACTATTAACTGAACAGAAAGGCGGCTTTGCTATAAAATGCAAGCCTAAGGGAAACAGGTACTTAAGAGCTTTGCACCACCTCATTCCCCCGTTCACTAGTAAGTATTACATATATATTATACTTTATTGTGGTTTTCACTATTGAACCTCGAAGGAGATAATATATTCTCTTTCAAAGTCGACCGAGAGCTCCTCTCTTATTCCTTGTGTGGAGTTGCATGCGCACTCGAGCGCGTGCACATATACCTAGAGGTGTACCACTTCCTCCCAAAAGGAAGAAGAATAAGAACAAGGCTGTCCCTCAAGCCGATCACGAGCATCGTGATTTCGACAACTTAAACGAAGCCATGGACAATCGAACATTGATTGAGGTTCTCCAATCTAACGTGGATGGGAATGCGGATGCTATAGTCATTCCCGAGATAGCCGCTAACAATTTTGAACTTAAGACATGTGTGATACAAATGATTTCTACTATACCTTCCCTAAGGAGACCTATGGATGACCCTCATGACCACATCAAGAGATTCTTGTCCATTTATAACACCATCAAGTATAATGGGGTACCTCCGGAGGTTATTAAGTTGATATTATTCCCTTTCTCTTTGGAGGGAAATGCTAGGATTCGGCTAGATAAGCAACCCTCTAATAACATTATCACTTGGGAGGACTTAAAGAAGAAATCTATGAACACGTTCTTTCCACCTTCACAAACCACCACATTAAGGAACCAAATCATAGGCTTTCAACAAAAGAGAGATCAAACCTTTAGTGAGGCTTGGGAAGAGTTTAACGAGTTGTTAAGAAAGTGCCCTAACCACGGTTTTGACCAAGTTCACCAAATTAACAACTTCTACAATGGTTTGAGACCACACCATCAAGATTCCCTTAACTCAACCGCGGGTGGAAACATTCTTGCTAAGTCTATCCAAGAGGTAATGGATATCATTGAGACAAAATCCATGGTTCAAAGAAATAGGGATAGAGAAGATGTGGTACATGTTGTGCAAGGAAGTGCTACTCAATCAATTGATGAACAATTACTTAAAAGGTTTAGCCAATCTCATGATATGTTCCAAGAGTTTATGAAACTTCAATTGAGCAACTATTTTACCAACAATGTTAATGCCATCACCCTATCTTGTGAGACATGTGGAGGCCCTCACTCATACTTGCATGGTGACAAAGTTCAAAGCTATCAAGGAGAATGTTATGCTAATAATGATGATGGAAGAGCACACTTTAAACCAAACATCAATCCTAATCACCTTCCATATCCAACAATTACCTTGCTCCACCGGGTTTCCCTCCCAAACAACCCACCCAAAACCAACCAAACAATCCACAAATGCTAAATATAAACCAAGGGCCAAGAGGAAATTATCAAGGGAATAACAAAAATAGAGGGCCAAATAACTTTCAAAACCAAGGGAACAATTTTCATGGAAATAACCAAGGGTTTCACCATCCACCTCCACCTTTCCAAAACCAAGGATATAATCAAAGGAATGGAAAAAATGAAACCATTGAGCTACTTCATAAGATGAATCAAGAGAATGAAAGAAGGATTCGTCAGAGTGAAAGAAGAACTTAAGATCAATTGAGGGCAATGCAAGAGGGACAAACAAGAAATTTATGTTGCTCTTAAACCAAAGACCTCAAGGTGCTTTACCCTCAAACACACAAACCAATCCTAGGTCCAATGTCAATGATATCTCTACAAGGAGTGGGAAAACCACCGTGGGACCTTCCATTCCTTCGCCATTAAAAGGGGAACAAGGCGGTAATAATGAGTACTCCTACTCACCCTTCGGTGATTCCTCTCCCGGTAACTCCTTGTAACATTCCACCATTAACCAACCCTTCACCTTCTAAGCCTATCCTTGAAGAAACCTAAGAGGAGAGTCCTTCAACACCCTCTACTCAACCTTTAGCCAAACCAAATCTACCATACCCTTCTAGGTTGAGGAGAGAGAAGTTAAAGAACAAAGATGACATACAAGTGTCCAACTTCTTGAGGATGTTTAAGCAATTGAATATCAACATATCTTTTGCGGAGACTTTAGCCTACATGCCCAAGTTTGCCAAGATGTTTAAGGACCTTCTCTCAAAAAATAAAAATTGGTTGCTATGCCTAACACTTCATTGAACGAGAATTGTTCCGCGGTGTTCTTGAAGACTTTACCTATTAAACTTGGTGATCTGGGCCGGTTCTAATTCCATGTATTTTCCCGGGGGTAGAGAATTGTATGGCATTAGCGGACCTTGGTGCTAGCATAAATTCGATGCCCTTGTCGGTTTGAAAACAACTCTCTCTTCCCGAGCTTACACATACTAGAATGACACTAGAATTAGCAAACCGTTAGCTTATCCGGTGGGGATAGCGGAAGATGTTTTTGTTGGAGTTGATACATTCACATTCACCGTAGATTTTGTAGTTGTGGACTATGATATGGACCCTAGAGTTCCCCTCATTGTAGGAAGACCTTTCTTAAGGACCGGTCGCACTCTTATTGATGTGGCGGAAGGGGAACTCATTATGAGGGAGAGGATGAGAAAGTTGTGTTTAAGATGGTAAAAGTAACTAAGAAATCTCAAGGGTGTGAAGCCGTTAACATTGTGGATGTTCTTGATGAAGTTTATGATGAACGCTTTCATGATGCTTGCAAGAGTAGTAATGAGGACATTCCACAGGTTGAGACCGTAGCTTCCATTGCTCCTTCCTTGACTCCTTTTGGAGCAAGTGATTTTCTTCTACAAGAATTTGAAGCAAGTTTAGGGGATGTGGATTTACCATATGACGATTCTCCTACCGATTGGGAAGAAGATATCTGTACCATTGAGAAACTTCTCAATGAGGATAATACTTCTCCACATACTCCTAAGGAAGTTACCAATGATGATCCATCATTAGTGAAACCTTCTATTGAGAGTCCACCTACTTTAGAGCTTAAGGATTTACCATCACACCTTTAGTATGCTTTCTTAGAGGGAGAGGATAAGCTACCCATTATCATTGCTAAAGACTTGAAGGAAGATGTGAAAAAGAAGCTTATAAAAGTTCTTAATAATCACAATAAGGATATTGCTTGGAAAATATCCGACATAAGGGGGATTGATCCTAACTTTTGTACTTACAAAATCCTAATGGAGGATGATGATAAACCCGCCATTCAAAACCAAAGAAGGGTTAACCCAAAAAACCATGAAGTCATCAAAAAGGAAGTTATCAAACTCCATGATGCGTGTATGATTTACCTAATTTACGACTTACCATGGGTTAGCCCGATGCATTGTTGTGTGCCTAAAAAGGGTGGAATCATCGTTGTTCCAAATGTAAACAATGAGTTGATTCCCACAAGACTTGTCACGGGTTGGAGAGTTTGTTTAGATTATAGAAAGCTTAATGATGCCACTAGGAAATACCATTTCCCTTACCTTTCATGGACCAAATGCTAGAGCGTTAAGTGGGAAATGAATACTATTGCTTTCTTGATGGATTCTCGGGTTATTTCCAAATACCCATTGATCCAAAATATCAAGAAAAGACCACGTTCACTTATCCCTATGGCACATTTGCTTACAAGAGAATGCCTTTTGACTTGAGCAATGCTCCTGGGACATTTCAAAGGTGTATGATGGTAATATTTCATGATATGATAGAGCACACCATGGAAGTGTTTATGGATGATTTCTTGGTGTTTGGAGATTCATTCACTTCTTGTCTCTCCCATTTAGAACGTATGCTTAAAAGGTGTAAAGAAACCCGCCTTGTTCTAAATTGGGAGAAGTGCCATTTCATGGTTAAAGAAGGGATAGTTTTGGTACATAAGATTTCTAAGAAAGGACTAGAAGTGGATCGTGCTAAAGTCGATGTTATTGCCAAACTTCCCCCACCAACTATGGTTAAAGACGTTAGGAGCTTTTGGGACATGCGGGTTTCTATAGACGTTTTATACAAGACTTTTCTAAGGTAGCTAGACCCATGACCCACCTCTTAGAAAAAGAGGCTCCTTTCATATTAACACAAGAGTGTTTAGACTCTTTTGAGATCCTTAAGGAAAAATTGACTAAGGCTCTAGTTTTAGTTTCAACAAATTGGGATTTGTCTTTTGAGCTCATGTGTGATGCTAGTGATTATGGCGTGGGGGCCATTTTGGGAAAAATGATTAATAAACAATTTCAACCTATACACTATGCTAGTAAGACAATGACGGGTGCTCAATTGCATTACACTACCACGTAAAAAGAATTGTTAGCCATTGTATATGCTTTTGAGAAATTTCGCCCCTATCTTGTTCTTTCGAAGAACATAGTGTATACGGACCATTCTGCTCTCAAATACCTTATGACAAAGCAAGATGCTAAGCCTAGATTGTTAAGATGTGTTTTGTTGCGGACCATTCTTTCTACTTGAGGAACTCATGTCTATCTCTTCACAAGAGGATACCACCCCTTGGTTTGCGGATATTGCAAACTATCTTGTGCGGGATGTGCTAATTGAAGGTCTTACTTCCCAACAAAAGAAGAAGTTTCTCAAGGAAGATAAATACTAATTTTGGGATGACCCTTACCTCTTTAGGCAATGTGCGGATTAAATCATAAGACGATATGTAGATGGGCCCGAAGCTTTTAAGATCCTAGAGGCTTGCCATAAAGGACCCACGGGGGGCCATTTTGTGCCTAACTACACGGCTAAAAAAAGTCTTTGATTCGGGTTACTATTGGCCTTGAATCTATAAGGATGCCCAAGAAATGTTGAAATATTGTGATGTATGTCAAAGACAAGGAGAAATTAATCAACGAGATGAGATGCCACAACATTTCATACAAGAATGTGAGATATTTGATGTGTGTGGCATAGATTTTATGGGACATTTTCCATCTTCCAAGGGAAATAAGTACATACTCGTAGTGGTGGATTATGTTTCCAAGTAGGTTGAGGATAAGGCCTTGCCTACTAATGATGCTCGAGTTGTAGTGAAATTTTTGAAGCAATTATTTGCTAGATTTGGTGTACCTCGTGCCATTATTAGTGATCACGGGACTCATTTTTCTAATGATCAATTTACAAGAGTCATGAAGAAATATGGTGTTAACCATAGACTTTCTACCGCGTATCACCCACAAACAAATGGGTAAAACGAGGTCACAAATCGTGGTTTGAAAAGAATATAGAACGTACGGTGGGAGAGCATCGAGCTTCTTGGTCGGATAAACTTGATGATGCATTGTGGGCTTTTCGAACCGCATATAGGTTTCACACCTTATCGTCTCGTATATGGAAAAGCATGCCGCCTCCCATTTGAGTTGGAACACAAGGCTTCATGGGCTCTTAAATGGGCTAACTTTGATCTTAACCAAGCCGGTTCACATAGGAAAGACCAACTCAATGAGATGAATGAGCTTAGAACCAATGCCTTTGAAAAACTCATTGCTTTACAAAGAAAAGACTAAGCAGTTTCATGATGCCAAGATTAAGAAACGTGAATTCAAAGTTGGAGAGTCGGTTTTACACTATAACTCACGGTTGAAACTTTTTGCGGGCAAGCTTAAGTCACGATGGACCGGTCCATTCACTATATCTCAAGTGTTTCCGTATGGAACCATTGAGTTATCTCAACCAAATGGCCCAAATTTCAAAGTGAATGGTCATCGTGTGAAGTATTATTTTGGGGAGGACATTCCCGTCGAAATGGTCCAAGAGACCCATATTTTATGAATTAATTCATTGTGGGAAGAGTCGAGTTAGAGACTCCTTAAATCAAGCTTGAATAACTAGGTTAGATCATCTAGAATAGAGTGTGGTAGGTTAGGATTAATAAAAGGGTAATATAGTCGAGATGAAGTGTAGGGGGTGCCTATCTTTTGTCTTTTTGGTGTTTGTAGGGTTGCTCTCTCTCATTTCATGCTTGGAGCTTATGGAGGAGGCCCTTGTATCAGATTCACTTTGATACTTTTGTGATTCAAAATTGACTTTTAATAATGTCTAAAATGAATTCCCTTTAGTAGACCTTTCCTTAGCTCGAATTAAACAAAGTACGCAATGTCATATGTGTAGGGGAGCTTTACTCCAATACTCTTAAACATTGAGGACAATGTTTATCTTAAGTGTAGGGGGTCTTCTATTGAAGTGACCTTACCTAGACCATTTCCTTGCCTTCATGATAATCGGGAATATTAAATTTTCAAACATTTTTCAAATTTTTGATCTACTTTGGCCACCAAAAATATGCATTCATAATTTTTGCATTAATCATTTTTCATTTGCACAAAACAATTGCATTGTATATATTTCTTCTTTTATTTTTTATCAATATATATATATATATATATATATATATATATATATATAAATATATATATATACATATATATATTTATACATATATATATATATACATATATATATATATATATATATATATATATATATATATATATATATATATATATATATATATATATATATATATATATATATATATATATATATATATATATATATATATATATATATATATATATATATATATATATATATATATATATATATATATATATATATATATATATATATATATATATATATATATATATATATATATATATATATATATATATATATATATATATATATATATATATATATATATATATATATATATATATATATATATATATATATATATATATATATATCTTTACATTATATATAACAGGAGGGAAATGCCACATCACCCGCCTACTAATCATCCCTTTAATCCATGTCAGCACTATTTTAGTTTTATTTTTCAAATTCCGAATTTTGAAAAAATCTGTCACTTGGAGGATTCGAACTCGGGGTTGAAAGTTTAAACATAAAGGCTTTAACCGGTTGCCAAACGAGTAATTGTGATACTAAGTTAAAAAAAAAATAAAAAAACCCCCCAAATCTCTCCCTTCATGAACTAATCTCCCCTAATAACACAATATTTGTTCCTTTATTAACCACACACAAAAAAAACCTAGCAACACACACTATACAAAAAAAAAGACGAGAATCCATACCCTAATTCGGTACTTTTTTGCAGCAGGTTACTAAATTAAAGGTACGTGAGTTGTGGCAGTTCTAGATGCAATGCTCAAATCTGGAATTAAATAAGGAGAAGCGTTCAGTGATTACGTGAGATAGTGCTCATTCAGTGGTAAACTCACATATACCAGCATCATAGAACTTATGTTTGACCCATAAAACTTGCAAGTATGCAGGAGCTACGACCCAATTTTGGTGTTAATAGAATGGTAAAGAATTATATATCTTTAATTGTTTCAAGTGCTGCCAATTAGAGTAGCTAATTTTGTGTATTTGGGTTAACTTCAGGAGTAGTTCTAAATAGTCATCTTATCACTAGAGGTTCGTTGGTATTGATTTTACTTCTTAAAAATATCCATATTAGACGATTTACTAAACCATCAAAGAGATCCATGGTACCCAAGACTCATATAAACACAACCATAGAAAGGTTGCATCTTTGATTGATACACAGTCTCTTCCACTTCATTCCTTTTCAAATACATTGTCTGCTATTTAAAAAAAAACTTGAAAGATTTATTTTTCGAAAAACTAGATATCATGTTATATCTTTTGTTGATTTTATTTTTAAAAAGAAGAAATTTTGTTGTTTACCCATGATTTATTAATTACGAGATTATTTGATTTATGATTTTTGTTGCATGCAACCTAAAGTGCAGCGACAGCTTTCAAAATATCAAAAAACTATACCTAGAAGGTATAATCATTGAAATTTCCTGAACTTTGCAAGCACTTAATTATGTTTTCTTCATATTTTGGCTCAGAAAATACCATGTTTTTAGCTACTGTACATTAATACATGCGAGCCTTGAATATATGGCTTTTTGTCGATCATTTTGTAGCCAATGAACCCTTAAAACAGAGCTGTAACCAACACATGTACTCGAACTTGAGAGTACAAATATGAAGGCTTTGTACCTGTTGGGCTCAACCTCACATGAATGTCGCTGTGGATCTTGCAGAGATAGATATCAAGAAAGACCTTTGGATTGATCCTGAAGCAGATGCTCCTCTTGAATACTCTTCAGAACATCAACCAATGATAAAATTTTGTTTCTTTGTTTATAGGTATTATGTATATTGAAATTTCAGCATGGAACTCAATTTTTCATTATACTTGTAAGTACTCTTGACTGGGATCTGTGTAAGTCTCGGTTGTGGATTTGCTTTTTAGTAATCCGGTGGTCTAGGTGGATGGTGGAAGGTGGAAGCCATTGATGAGTTGAGAGAAAGAGAGGTTGTATGTGTGAAAATAGAAAATGTATTAAAAGTGAAAAGAAACACAAACGAAACACAACCAACACCCCTCCTTGGAAGCCTTGGAGGGGTATATATAGTCACACATGACACTTAAACTATACAGCGTTTCCTAGTCTAGTCTATGAGTGTGTGACTATGATAACTAATGGGAATTCTTAAATGTCGTCACATAAAGTGAATTTCCAACAATCTTCCCCCATGGGACGTCGTGTAGAATTCCTTACAATATTTTTCCTAACAAGTACATAATGATTAAGAACAAAAGCTTCCATGAAGCGTCCAATGCTGATGATGTCTTCTGAGGCCTTTGACTTCAAGTCTTCACTTCAAAACAACTCATCTTTTAAGTAACGTGTAGTAGAAATACTGTAACGGCACGAGCTAAGTAATCCATATACTTCTGGTTAAGGATTTAACTTCCCCCTAATTCATGCCACATAAACTTGATGTAGAAGCTTTTAAATAGCTTCCCCCTAAACCGACAATCCTCGTAAGGAACTTCAAAGCTTTCAATAAAGCTTAGAATGATTAAGCGCACAACGGAATTTAACAAGCAAACCCCATCATATAACATGATAACGTTGCTATGAGGGATTGAAAGTTTGGGGCACACCAAGTAGATCAACAACTTCTTTTCTCATGCTTGAATAATTCTTCTGAATTTTTCTTCCCCCTGAGAGTTCAAGTTATGCATACTAGAAAGAATCAAGACATTTCTTCCCCCACATAGTTGAAGAAAATAAACCAATCCCAAGTATGAAGCTCAAATACTGAAGTAGACACTTTATCCCATTCATGAAGTTGACGTCGTAACACCAGAGTCAATTAAGTCCCGAAAATGCACATATCTTCTTCCGGAGATGCACCAGAGTCAATTAAGTCCCGGAAGTGCATATCTCTCCATATAGGATAATGATGATGAATAATTGCAACATCAAAACAATTAAACATCGAACAATAGTGTACTGTTTAGATATTGATAAGCCACGAGTTAAAACACTGATTTTCTCTACGGTTATGATAATTTTCTTCCCGGAATGTCTTCAAATCAAAAGAAGGTATGAAGTTCATCACGTGTACTCGTTGTGCGTTTAATGTGTCTTCTTCTTCCCCCTTGATGGTTTCGAAACTCGGAACCAGCAATAAATCGTACGCACATGTACCTGATATCTCGTGAGAATAATAAATAAGATGAATTATATATTTTGTGAGAATCAGCTGCTGATCGAAAATTCTCTACTCATAAACTCTCCATGGCCATCTTTACCAACCCACTTGTAAGCAATTTGAAGTGACCACTGATAGAATGAACCAGATACATCAAACGTGAAACTGAATAAGAATCCTTCGATCTTGTGACTTAAGCTTGCACAATTGTTGAATGAGGAACGGTGGAGAAATCTCTAAGTACCTAATGCATCACTGAAGAAGTCTATAAGCACAACACCTCTTGAAATTATCCACGTCGACTAAGTGCGTGACACTGAGTACAACAATGTAACCCCTTTAAGTGATAGTTATCCGAGTCATCAACCAACCACCCCGAACCCGGAAACTAGATAAACAAGTCTTCATTCTAAGATTAAGCACGAGCAAGTTATCTTTGAAGATAAAATAAATACACGCCTTCGAAAAATCCGTCTTCAACTTCACATAATTAATACCCGATCAAACAAGTCCGTAGCCACTAAAAAATCGCCAAATTTTTCTTGGTCTCGTCAAATAAATTTTGTCACTTAGTCTCTCGTCACTTGATCACTTTGTCACGTCATTTTGTCACTTTATATCCCGACCATATAACCGATGGCTAAAACTTACTAGAAAAATTAAGGTAACAAAATTTTCTAGTAAAATTACACCAGCCCATCACATGAGTCCATGACATTCGGGAAATATAATGGGCCCGTCCAAATTAATGAAAACCCGGTCCACCCAATTACAACTAGCCCACATCATTTGACTTATATAAAGCCACAACCCTAGAAATTAGGATTCATAACCCTTATCACTTCACCTAGTTATATTCGCCCCCACAAAACTCATCTCATCCCCTCCACAACGACTTTGTTTACTCCGTCCCCCATCATTCTATCTAATCTCACATCTCACCTAAACTTCATCTCCATTCATCAAACGAGTTAAGAAACTCAGTCACCAAACTCTAATCTACCACTTAATCTCAATCAAAACAAACAACAATCATTAGCTTAACAGCCACCAAACTTACTTACATCATACAAAATATAGATCTAATCATCTCCTATCGATTCCTTGGGATTGATAACCGGATCAAAAGTACCAAGAAGTCAACAATCATGCCGAATTAGACTTCAAGATCCATAATTAAAGGGTCTCGGGTAGGTAAAATTGAGTGCATGTTGTTGTTTGAACGAATTAATGAATTGATTATAACAAAAAATGTTATAAATCATTCATACATTCGAATATCAAAGAAGCATGGCCTTACAAGGTTAGTAAAGGGTCTCGGATAAAGTTGTTGATGTGAAGGATTTTCTATTCGTGAGTAGAAAATCGAACAGAGATTTGATTATAACATTGTTGTTATAAATCATTCTTGATGCTCGAAAAGTTAGCATAGATCTATGATGAAATCAAGATCGTGAAAGATCTGAATAGATCTTTGACATGCATACCAATAACAGATTGATTCTGAGATCTTAAGTTGTATTTTACTGTTTTGGTTCGAGTCAGGATTCGATGGGGGTTTAGGAGACGATGGGCTTAGGATTAGTTATGGTGTTGTGGATTAATAAGGATGGATGGATATGTTGGTACTGGTAAAGTTTTTTAGGTCTCGGTATATATTTTATACAACATTGTCACGTTTTTAAACTGGTCACAAAGTCATTCCATTAAAACAATTAGTATCATCGCAATGATTTTGAACAAGCCATCGGAATGATTCAGAAAAATTTCAGCAGCATGTCGTTTTAATATGCCATTGCGATGGGTCAAACCACCCATCGCAATGTGACTCATCGGAATGAGTCCCATCGCAATAGATAGGTCGAACCCATCAGAATGTGTCAAAAAACCCATCGTAATCCATGCGATCGAAAGAGCCATCGGAATGCAAGCATCGGAATGCATGCGTCGGAATGTGCCATCTGAAAAATCTTATCCAAAAGTACCTTTTCCGTTTTTTCTGGATCTAAGTAATCTTCATCTTCATAAAATTACCAGAAAAAAAACATGTAAACAAGATCTTAAAGCAATCAAGATCTTGAAAACACATATCTCGTAAACTGTGGATACCAAGGACTGGGGACTTTTGACCATAAACCATGGACAGTTTTACAAAATATAAAACCGAGAGACCAGTTGAGACAAAAAGGATAATCCAGATATAACAAAATGATACACCATGACAATAAAAACTGTATCACAAAAAGTTTATCATATTCGGACCAGAAAAAAAACATTTTGACACCAAGTCACCATTTTTGTAACAAAAAAATTAAACAGATTCGTAAAAAATGTTTAACAGATTTTGAGACAAGAAAAAAAATTAGACCACAAAATCGAAAACAAGAACACGATCCAAGGATTGAACCGAGGCTCTGATGCCAATTGTGGATTTGCTTTTTAGTTGGTGGTCTAGGTGGGTGGTGGAAGGTGGAAGCCATTGATGAGTTGAGAGAAAGAGAGGTTGTATGTGTGAAAATAGAAAATGTATTAAAAGTGAAAAGAAACACAAATGAAACACAACCAACACCCCTCCTTGGAAGCCTTGGAGGGGTATATATAGTCACACACGACACTTAAACTATACAGCGTTTCCTAGTCTAGTCTATGCGTGTGTGACTATGATAACTAATGGGAATTCTTAAATGTCGTCACATAATGTGAATTTCCAACATCAGTTTTTTATACTTAACTGGTACAATGCGTCTGCATTACAGGTCTGCAAAAACAAATGCTAAACACCTCTGAAGCAGTTGACATGAACAACAAACTGGTCCATTTTACTGGCCAGGTTTGTAAACTTATTTGTCTATATTTTGTGACTTTCCCATATTATATGTAAGTAGTGCTTTAAATTATTTTCTTTGCTAATTGACCTGATGTAAGGCACTATGAATTTAGAACCGAATCAAGTGGTTGAAGGTAGACATGATCGTGAATCTCATTTGTAAATCTTTACACATTGGAAACATATCCACCTACTCTTCCACAAGCAGGTAAGTGTTACTACTTATTTTCACCATGTATCATTGTTTTCTTTTGTAAATTTGTAAGAAAAAGCGAGTCGTGTGTCTGAACATGCACCTTTTTACGCATGCTTTTTATTATGCGCGTATTTTCATAATGTCGATACACCCCTGATGGCCACGCGTTTTAGAAATTGGTTGATTTTGCTATTTGAATCCGAATTTACTCGTTAAATGGGTTGATTTTGCTCTCTGATTTTTTAGTTTAATTTGGAAAGAAATTGCGTTTTGTGGGATAGTATCAGTTGTTGCTGATGCAAGTTAGATAGATCGATCCATGGAAATAAGATTTGTTTATGGAGTGGCTTTCAAAAGTTCATGAATTGGGAATTAGCGACGTAAATTTGGGACTGGAAGTTTCGCTGTGACTGAGGATAAATACAGGGAAGTGGTGCAACTTCTAGCCGGCATAGACCTTGATATGATCATCAAGGTTAAAACTAGATCAAAGGTGTTTAGAAAATGGTGAGTATGAAATGGAAAATGCATAGAAGATGAGAGTAGAACAGCGGCAGGTACACGTTTTATTGTTTTTGATTATCGGTCTAAGGCCAATAGAACATAATTGCTAGAAAAAATTTGGGGGTCGCCAGAGATGCAATGAAAATGATTATTTATAACCATATGACCTAAAAACATATAATACCAAACATCACTTAAATTTTGTGGCATATTTTCTATCTTCTGGGGCGAATCCAAATTTTGAGATATGCCTACCTGCATCAGTGCTGTTAGATTCCACAAATAGTAACTAATAACATTACATTACTGTTTTTTAGGTAAAGGGGTTTTAGACCTCGGTAAAATATATTACTCCAAAAAACGTTTAAGTACAAAAGATATAGGTGTAGTCCTATATCAAAGCCCGTTACATAGGGAACAACCAAGCTAGAACATAGCTAAAACCCAACCCCTTACATAAGACACAGACTCCCTTATGACAACTAAAACATCTGTCTACTTCCTACCACTAGATAGAATTTGAAAATCGCGAAAATCTTGAATTTGTCCAGGCAAATCCCGAATCTGGTCCGCATAATCATCATCATAAAAATCAAATTCATCCTCAAGTGGGTGTCGTTCTCCAAATGACGACATGTAAGCCTCATAATCCTCCTTAGAAGCGAAAACTTCTTCCTCATCCGAATCACTGATATTTGCAAGATCTAAATGTTCAAAAGAGCGTTTAGGCTTACTTGAAGAAGCCGAAGCCTCGTTAGCAGCCTCTTTACCCTTTGTCGCAACCTGTGTAGTTGAAATATCTTTGCTTACATCCGTCGGTACTTCTTGATCTTTATTCACTACCTCTACCTTATCAGTCACATCCAAAACCGAATCCTCATCCCTAAGTTTATCAAACGAATTCTTTAATTCCAACAATCGTCAGAGATGCAATGAAAAATGATGATGATTTCAAAAGTAACACAGATATGAGCAGCCGCCACCCCTAATTAACAACAAAAGTATTGACGATTGTTACGAAAGTAGATTGACAGAAGAATGAAGTTAAAACCATAATGTAAAACACTATTTGATCTTTGAACCGTAGTGTTTAAGTTTTGGAATTTTTCAGTATTAATTAGATTATACGTGTGTTTGGGAGGGTGTGAGTGTTGATTTTGGGTCGTATATCCAGTTTGTATGAAACCTGCTAACCTAAGCGTTTAGGTCTCACAGCCTAGGGTTTGGGTACGTTGTATGCTGATCTTTGAGTGGAATTCGTGTGTTATTGCTAGTAGTTTTGGGTGTGGGTAATAGAGAGAGATGTAAAAAGGTTTCCTCAATAGTCCTTTTTCTAATAATGATGTTCTGAAGAATCCAGTGACTACGTTGAGTAATCTTGTGAAGAAGAAACAGAATATTGATGGGAAGATTATTAAGACGGATGGTAAACTACTTCATGCTTCTCGTGGGGTGAAAATTACTGAGCCTGCTGGTAAGGTAATTGTTGAACCACACAATCCCAAAGATAAGCCTTTGAAACCTATTTTAAAGAAAAATGGGAGTGCTGATGTTGCGTATGTTGGTTTGCCAAAGGCAGCATGCACACAGCTTGTGGACAATATGGTTGTCAATGACATGTCATTTGCAACTGTTGTTGTGAATGACATTCCACAGCAGGAATCAGCTAGCACCTTGAATGTTAATCATAAAAAGAAGGTTACCATATCGTTGGTAGCTAATAACGAGGTTGTCACGGGTGCTGATGTGGCTCTTCCACCGTCTGCGATTCATAATATTAGGGAACACTTTGCACATACTTTATATGGATACTTTGTGGGTAAAAGGCTTGCGTACCCTATTTTGGAAAATTATGTCAAGAACACATGGGCGAAGTTTGGTATTCAACGGGTTTCTATCCGTAATGGCTTCTTTTTGTTCAAATTTGCTACTAATGAGGGTATGGAACGTGTACTCGAAACAGGGCCATGGCTTATCCGTTTGGTTCCGATTATCCTCAATGTTTGGAAGCCGAATACTAGATTGGTTAAAGAGGTTATCAAATCTGTGCCGGTATGGGTTAAAATTCATAACGTGCCTATTGCTGCTTTCTCTGAATTGGGACTGAGTTTGATCACATCTAAAGTCGGAAAGCCTATCATGCTTGATAGTTATACAAGTGACTTGTGCCTCAATCCTTGGGGACAATGCACTTATGCTCGGGCTTTAGTCGAAGTGTATTCAGAAAAGCCTATTGTGAAGTCTTTAGTGGTAGCTATTCCACTTGAATATGGGTTAGGACATTCTTTGGAGTCGCTTGGGGTGGAATATGAGTGGCAGCCCCCGCGTTATGATTCATGTAAAAATTTTGATCATACGGATGCACATTGCCCAAAGAAGTCTAAACATGTTGCTCCTAATAAGGAGGATGGGTCCGTACATGTGAATCGGAAGGAACAGCCTACTACATTCAAATCACGACAAATTGAAGGGCTAAAATATTAAAACCTAAATCTTCTTGGGTTATGAAATCTAAGGCACCTTCCAAAAAACAGTCCGCAAAGGTGAGCAATTCTTCTAAACATTTTGATAAGGGTAATATTGTGGAATTGAGGAATTTAATCGACAAACTTAGAGAAGAAGATTCAACAATGAATGTGGTGGAATAGGCTGATATGAAGGTCGTAAGTACTAAATCTCCAATTGCTCAAGAGCTACAAAATGGTAAGGAGGTTGCTAAGGAGGCTGTTGCGTCTTCTAGTAAACCAAAATTATCGTCTGGTTTTAAAGATCTTGGAAATATTAGTGATTCTGATGATGACAACGAGGTATTTGCATCTCAAGAAGAGTATGAAGTGTATATGTCATCAACAGGAGGAGGAGGCGGCCACCAATTAGAAGAGGAATTTGATATATATGATGATGATTATGCTACCAGATTCGGGATTTACTGGGTCAGGTTAAGGCGTTTCGGGATTTTCAGCTCTCTAATAGTGGTAGGAAGTTGAAAATTTGTTTCTAGTTGTCATTTGAGGGCATGTCCTCTTATGTAGGGTTATTGGTTTTAAAACAATAGGTGTTTGGTTGTTTCCTATGTAACGGACTTTGATGTAGGATTTCACCTGCATCCTATGTACTTCAACGTTTTTTGGCGTAATATATCTTTTACCGGGGACATTCCCCTTTACGCAAAAAACCGCGGTAAAATATATTTTCCAAAAAAACCATGAAGTACAAATGAAATGTGGCTGAAATACCACATTAACCTCAAGGAAAGCTCGAAAACACTAAGCCATACGACATGCCATATGACTAACTACTACCCATTACAAACCCAATCACCCCAATAGGGAAGAACCACCTACAAATACAAGATTGGAAGATATAAAAAAATAACATTATAACAAAATATCCTCCGAGATGTTCCATTGCTTAAGAAGCAGTAGACTACCATTCGTTCGCTTGAGACGACACGACATAAGCCTAGATCGAATACATCCCAAGATGCACTCCACAAGTTTATCATTGGATCGCTTAGCCACCTTAAACAAACGACTATTTCTCTCCTGCCATATGAAATAAGCACTAGCACCCACAACTAGTTTAGCAATGAGGTTGCGAGATGTTCTTCTTCTAGCCGTCGGTTCCAACACCGTAACAAGCAAAGAAATAGACGAAGCCAAATTAAGATCTGTCTGCTTGAAAAAGTGTCCCCACACCTGCTTAGAAAACTTACAATGAAAGAATAAATGTTCATGTGAGTCCGGCTGGGTCTCACATAACGTACAAACCATACTCATGGAACTGGATATATTCTAGCTATGGAGCAAATCCTGCGTCTTCAAACGCTTCAGAATGATCAGCCATAATGTAACCGCGTGACGCATAATACATTTAGGGAACCACACTATATGATTCCAGGGAACATTAGCAGCCCTACGCCAGATAGCCCCCCAAGCTTCTAAAACCGAAAAAATCTTTAACTGAACCAACAAAGACCACCACATTAATTTATCAAACCCATTATGATTAGGAACCCTAATATTCAGCAGAAAAGGATACTTATCTTGCAATTCGACCGGCCAATTAAGAGTACCATTATCCTTGACTTGATTCATCGTAGCTGAAAGATTTAGACCCGAAGAATACATGTCACGGGTTGTAATAATATCAACAAGCGGGCTCATCTCACACCATTTATCATACCAGATGGAAACCTTCCTACCATCACCCACAAGAGACCAAAAAAACTCGCGAATGAGAGGTCTAAGCTGTAAAATCTTCCGCCACCCCCACGTCATATTACCACGAATGAGAATGCTCCAAAAATTGTGATCCTTAATTTTATACATGTGAATCCATTTCACCCACAAAGAATCTTTCAATTTAAGCAGCTTCCAAATGTGATACATCATAAGAGCCTTGTTAAAATCCCCAAGTCTTCGAATACCAAGACCACCCTCTGATTTTAGAAGACACACATTATTCCACGTGACCTTCGCCCTACCTCTGCCAAGAGCACCCTTACACCACAAGAAACCCTACATACGCTGCTCAATGTTCATAAGAATTCTACTAGGAAGAATAAACATTGAAGCCCAGTAAACATGTAAGGACCCAAGAACCAATTGAATAAGCTGTAACCTACCCGCAACTGATAACGATTTATTCTTCCAATCATTGAGACGCCCATACACTTTCTCAAGAAGCTACTTACAATTACTATAAATAAGTCAATACGAGATCAAAGGAACTCCAAGGTACTTAACCGGAAGCCTTCCTTCTTCAAAAAGTAAAATTTGTAAGATAGCAAGCTTAGTGTGATTAAGCACATTACAAAAATATGTCGTGATTTTAGGAAGACTAGGCGCTAAGCCCGACATATTCTTGAACTCCTCTAAAGCATCCCTAATAACTTGAGCAAAATTAGGATCCCCATGCACAAAGATAAATAAGTCATCCGCAGAACACAAGTTAATCAAACCCATTCTAGAGCAATGAGGATGGTAAGTGAACTGATCAGCTTCCTCGAATTTCTTATGAATAATGAGCGTCAACATCTCCATAATCAACGTAAATAAATAGGGATATAGTGGATCTCCTTGTCACAAACCACACTTGCCTTTAAAATAACCATGAAGAGAGCCGTTTATACATATAGAATACGATGTCGTCGTCACACACTCCATAATCCACATAACCATCTTTTCATGATACCCAAAACCAAAAGAACCTTCCGTAAAAATTCCAATCAACCGTATCATAAGCCTTTTGGATATCTACTTTGAAAGCACATCTAGGAATACCCCAATTCAAGTGATACTTATGCATAAGCTCCCGAGTTAGCAGAATATTATCCGAGATACTTCTTCCTGGAACAAACGCCGACTGGTTAGGGCTGACTAACATCACCAAGCTCTCTTTAATACGATTAGCAATGATCTTGATAATACATTTAAAGAGCACGTTACAACACGAAATAGGCCTGAAATCATTAACTCGCATAGGAGTCTTAACTTTAGGAATAAGCGCAAAAATTGTATGGTTAAACTCTTTAAGAATCTTTCCATTAGTAAAGAACTCACCCACTGGCCTAACCACCTCTAAACCAATGATTCCCAAGACTCCTTAAACAACCAGCCGTTTATCCATATGGACCTGGCGATTTGTCATCACCCATAGAGAACATAGCACTTTTGATTTCTTGAGGAGTAATCGGTCGAACCATTTCCACCGCTTTAACACCGACTAGCTTAGTACCAAACAGCGATCCTATCTCCGAACCATTAGTGTGCCCTGTTTGACCAAGAAAAACCTCATATGAGCAACAAAAGCCTCAGGAACATGTTCATTTTCAAAAACAGTCCCTTCCAAACTTGTAACCACGTTAATACGATTACGGCTGATCCGATTCTTGATCGCTTTGTAAAAATATGTAGTATTAGAATCACCATCCCTAAGTCATTGTATCTTAGCCTTCTGCTTCAAAAAACGTTCCTCCAAAATCAAAGCCTCATTAAAAGCCTTGACATAAGCAGCCTCCAAATTCTGCTCAAGTTATTAGGGATGTATATATTGTTAATAAATAACCAAGAATGCTTTTAATTGGTTTGTAGTCTCTTATGCATTTTTGACTAATCATTCGTGGTTGGTATAAGTACGTCTTAAGATTCTAAGTTAGAACGTTTTATGTGTACTAGACTTATGTCATGCTTAATACTTAGCGGGTGTTTTTCTTTTTATTCTTTTCATTTTATTTGTGAGGAATAAAGAAAAATAAGAGCGGCTTATAAAAAAATGAGTGGCTAGAAGAAAAAAGAAAAAAAAGAAAAAAAAGAAAAAGAAAAAAATAATTATACAAGACTCCCAAGAGGGCCAGTGAAGTGTTAATTATAGTAGCTATTCAATTCCAATATTACTCTCACAAGGGTTGCGGGAATTTAATAGTTGCTCCAATCCAATATTACCTTGACGGGTTGCGGGATTAAAAATCCAAGGTCTCAAAAAGGCGGCGGATGTAAATTATTACGTGAGTTTTATTTTTCTTTTCTTAGCGAGTGAGTAGCTACTTATTAATGCATGACATGAGGATTTTACACATAAGGCGAATGACTTATTATTTTGGGTCAGACTTATATCAATTGTGGGCGGTTTTTCGAGTAATGGATAAGATGGTTACTTAGGATTAAAATCGTGCTTCTTTATTTTCATATTTTACACTTCTTATATTTCACGCTTTAAATAATGATAAATTTGCTCTCAAGAAATTTGCTCAAATAATAACCGGTCTTAGAGGCACAATAAGTGGGGGTATAATGGTAACACAATTAATTTTTATGAATAAGTCGATGCACTTTCACTTATGAATAACAATGATCTCGTTTTTAAGCTTGGTATGGGGAAAGTGAAACTTGAGGATGATAAGTATTCATGGTACCAAAATCCCTATCAAAGTCAACGATTTCTTTATGAGTTATTTCCATCAAACCATTTCAAGAAATATCAAAAAAATATATAAATAGAATTGGTTTTCCTGCATTGCAGTGTAAAAATCAAAATCATGCATCATATAGTGTAGTATAGTGTAAGATCATTTCATCTTGGCCAAGGTGGATTAATTATGAGAAAAATATAATTTTAGCTTTGAAATATTGCATTGCATGAGGCCATGGCAATGATCAAGTGTAGGGGATTCGATATGAGTGAAATCTCATAGAAATTATAACAAATCAAACCCTAAAACACAAAGAAAAATACCAAGTTTTATGTGAAAAAGCAGTATTATGGGGTATTCTTTGTTGTTTGTGATTTTGTAGGAAAAATGATACGATTTGGTGCAAACACGGATTTCAATGCATTAATATCAAGAAAAAGACAAAAGAACGACTCATTTTGACAAGTCTCCAAAGATCAAGGACCTTTCATGACAATTTTCCAAAGTTGAAGGAATTGAAGTGTAAATTCAAGAAATTCAAAGTGCTCAAGATTCAAGTCAACCAAAGTCAAAGGGCCTAATTAATTGATTTCACAAGTGGAAGGACTAAAAATGATAAGTTTATGAAGTTCCTAGCCTAAAACAACAAACTGCCAAAACTAAGGGGCTAAATCTGCCATTTTAGATAATAAATATGAGCTTGATCCGCTAGTGATTTAGAACAATGAGAAACAAGGAAATGGGAGTCATGGATTACCATTTCATGCTTAATAAATGAGGAGTGATAAGCTGCCATCGTATCTCAATAGTTATACCCACTAACCATTGTCCACCAATCACAAGCTGCCATTTCATTGATCCTTACTATACAAATGGATAATGATCCATGTATACATTAATGGACTAATCATAAAACGCCACGTGGACAACTCATTCCTAGAACGAAGAGATCGAAGGAGTCCATTTCATGAGAAGTGTTATACATGAAAAATGTTCATTGAGGCAAGGCGAACACAACCCCACTACTCAATCAAGATGATACCAACTAATTCAAAAACCCCCAATTCTTGGCCAAGAACAAAAAATGCAATTGAGCTACTTGGACACGTGGAAGGGGCTGATTTGTGAAGATACATCATCAACCCTCAACACTCATCATATTTCGTCTATAAATAGTGGATAGATAGTTCATTTGTATCAAGTAGCTAGTGTGTGAAAAAACACTCCCAATTTATTTCCTTTTAGTTTTTTTAGCAACTAAAGAGTGGTTGACAACCACTCTTTAGTCTGTTAAAGTAGTTATAACAGCTTAACAAACTTTCCACCATTAATGAAACAATTTAGTTCACTTTTCACTTGATCTCATCTACTCTACTATTCTTCCTGATTCACATGCATATCTTAGATTCAGTTATTCACATTGAATAACTAAATTAGTTAGTTGATTTGGATGCTTGTTGTTATGATCAGACTTTGTTGCAGTCGAGTTCTTTACCAGTTCTAGCTTTATTAGCCAAGATCAGACATGTTCAGACCAATAATGATGAATAATGGTGATTGGTGTTGATTTGGTTGTAGCTGATTGTTGATAAGGTGTAGATAAGCTCACAAGAGAGTTCAGTACTCTATTCTCCATCAAAAGAGGCTTCTTGGCTAAAAAGTGCAAAAATCTGTTTACTTTTCCTCTAAAATGTCAACTGCATGCTAAATTCTTAGTTTTAGTGTAATCCTGCTTGCTTATGCCTGCTATTTGTCTTTGGTGATCTTACTGTTATGATTTGATAGCTTGTAGTGTATATTTGTTAGCTTTGATCTGTTTGAATAGTCATAATTCTGTTTCAGTTGCATAAGTGGTGTTTGGTAGATCATATAGCTTTTGATTCAGCCATTGATTTTGAGTAAAACTTGTTTACATTCATTCATATACTAGTCAAAAGTATTTGTGCAAGTTTTGGAAGTCAAACTAATAGTCAAAAAGGTAAATGGCACTAGAAAACTTTGGGTCAGCTTTACAAGTCTAAAACAATCCACTTTCAAACAAGCATAACTTGCTCAAATCTTGGAGTTAGACTTTGATTCTTGTTTCATTTGAAAGTCCAATATCCTAGCTTTCAAGATTGATAAGCCATTAGGTCCAGTTTTCACTGTAAGATATGAGCCTTTAAAAGTCTCTATGATAATAGCTTATATCTGTCAATGCTTATTTTCATTTCCCACTGAATTTCTTCATAAACCTGGCCCTATTATTGCAAAAATCAGTTGTTTAAGTCATAAGAATAGGATTTGAACTTGGTCAACTTTTGGTCAACGCTGGTCAAACTTGGTCAACATAAGCAGTTTGAGCTTATTTGATTTTCTGGCTTATTTTGTGGATGCTTTTCAAAATTTCATGGATAGGTGTCAATATTTTGGGCTTATAACCATTCTTGTGAAAATCAGACCAAGTGCTTATTCAGATAAGTTTTTCTCTTAAAAGTAGATTATTGAAAAGTGCTTATTTGAGATTTAGTAGGTTTTAGCTTATTTCCTTGATATTCCCTAGCTAAAATTGAATTCTGAATCTTTTGAGACTGAATTGAGCTTATTTGGTTGGTTAAAACTTGAGATATGGCTTATCTTTTAATAAGCCCATTTTTCTTTAAAAACTTTCATTAATTGCAGTTAGGTCCTTGGGAACTGGTTAGTTGCTAGTTTGTTAGAAATTAGTTATATTTTCTAGGTTTTGCTGATTAGTCCTTGGAAGTTTGTTACTTTGTTATTGTTTGTTAGTAATTTGGTAAATTTGTTATTTTTTGCTAGTAGATTATACAAATTACATTTTCAGTCCCTTAACTTTACACATTTACATTTTTAATCCCTAAACTTTACATTTTTGTATTAAATACTTGTTGTGCATTACTTTGTTGTACTTTGTGCTTATTACATGGTATGTGCAACTTGTTTTTAGACTAGTACGGTTACGTAGACGATATTATTTTTACACTTTTGACACTTTTGTGATAATTAGAAATAGATTACCATAACCTTGACAATCAAATACCAAGAACAATAAAGTGACTTGATTGATATCGATAATTCAGTTCGTAAAGATATCGAGAGAAAAACGAACTTGAAAAAGACAATTATTATTTGGTTACATACTAACGGTACTTGGTAATAATACAATAATTCCTAACAATCCTCTCCTAAATAAGAATGATAACTTGTTGTCTTCTTGTTTCTATGTATGTTGAATGTATAAGAATACATAGCTTCAAACTTCACTTCAAAACTAGGTAGGTCTTGGTAATCTCGATCTTGTACCAACTGAATGCATTCAAACACTTCTACAGATTTTCTTCTGGTATAATGAACTTCAATTGTTTATGAACTTCAATTGTTTATGAACTTCATCTTTGTCTTCAAATCATGATCTTTTATGACTTGAACTTGAACATTCTTTAAATATTTCAGCAACTATATTAATTTCATGTATTAGACCACCAAAGCTTGACATCTATATCTTTAATCCCAACAATCTTCCCCTATTTGATGATGACAAAACTTTCTTGTGATATCCTTGATTTATGAATATGCAAGAATCTCCTTAAAACATGCCATCAACATAATTATAAATCAACATCCTTTGCTTGAATCTACTCACCTGAAATAAAACAGTTAACAACAAACCAATCTTTATTGGTAACATGATTTAGCAAATCATCAGTTGTCAACAAATTTGATTTATTCTTTACCAATTAGCCTTTTATTCTAGAATAGCTAATACTTTATTCATCAAGAATAAGGTGTACTGATTACCTTATAAATTTTGGTAAACTGTCAACCATATAATGGATTAGATAGAGTCTTTACATAGAACCATTTGCCCTAGGAATAGCCAACTGTTTGCTATTAAGCATGGTGAGTTAATGACCATGTAGTTTTTAGCAAACTACCAGGTATCAACGGATTTGAGAAGTCTTTGCCATAAACTGTTTGCTTATAGACTATCCAGTTCTTATGTGTGTGAGACATGGTGAACTGATTACCATTTAAGAAGTTTGGCTGAAAGCCAAACACTTAAAGTTCTTTTTCAGCTTCATCCTCTCTCTCCAAATCCTTGATCTGTTGTTTGATCATCCTTATCAACTCAAAAGTGTATGTGAATTCTTTAGAAACTTACAATTGGAGATCCAACATTATCTCTATAATTCTTATACCAAAAGGATATCTTCTTTCCTGAAGCATATAATAAGTGACATCATCTACATCCAAAGTATGCACTCCACAAGACCTATAGTATCTCCAGTATGTAGGAACCTTTTCTTCTAACTCTGTCCATATTTCTGATGTAAAACCCGTAAAAATAAGGTCATAATTTAATTCTATTTTCAATTATTTTGAAGTATTTTATAACGTTAAATATTATTATGTTTAACGGTTTAAGTTGAAACCGATATTAAATATTATATTTTAATATTTTGACGAGCAACGAGGACTACTAGTGATCGCGATACCGACGGATGCCAAAATTTTTATATCGTATAATATTTTGAAACTTATTTTTGTGTTGATTGACGAACTCACAATTTACGGATTTAAATTTGGGCTTACGTGCATGATTTAGCGTCCCTTACGACTAAACCGGAAACCTTAGGATTACGTATTTACGTTTTTGAACTCCGTTTTTTATGAGACAATTTTTATTGGATTCGTTTTGTGTCGTTGATTCATAATTTATAAAAACGTTTTTCGTAAAATGACCCGAGGGCACGCAAATCGAGAAAACTAGAATCGAGGAATACCCGTAAATTAGTGAGGTGGGACAAAATACATTATCCCACCCCACTAGCTAACATGGGATGGCACATGACACCACATCTAAGGATGTGGCATCATGTTAGCTAAGTACTTACAAGTGTAAGACTAAGCTTACACTTTAAGCTTTCCATTCACTCAAAACCATTAGCTACTACACACACCACCATTTCATACATTAAAACTACCTCAAACTCTCTCAAAACCCCACCCTTTTGCCATCCACTTCAAAGCATAAAACACCCCTTTTGATCTTTTCTAGCCATGAAATACATGTTATCTAGCTCTATCATGGAGTTATCTTGAAGCCTTGATCATTTGGTGGCCATATTAACAACATAGGAGGTGATTTGCTTATGTCCTAGGCCTGATTTCTCAACTATTGTTCTTGGTGTTTGATGATCTTGGAGTTACTTTTGTTGTTCATCAAGTTCTTGTCTTCCAAAAACAAGAAATACACTTGGTTGGTAAAGAAGATCATCCTCTCCATTTTCTCTTGTTATTTTTGTAAAGAACAAATGTATTTTCTTTCTTATTGTATATGTATATGATGTATATATGATGATAAAAATGTTGTGTGGGGATCAAGTGTTGATAAATATGCTTAAAAAGGTTAATAACTATAAGAAATGAGGCTAAAATCATGCTTATTTAGTTGGCTGTATAAAAACAGTATATAACTAAAACTTGAACTGATAAACTTGCATGGTATAATCTGTTTACAGTAAGTACAAGATGTTATACACATGTGAGAGTTGGCCATGCAATGTAATCAATATAATGAGTGAGACATGATCAAAACAAGTTGGGTGTTCTAATCTGAATAAGCAGTTTTGTAGGGACTGTTAAGGCAAGATAAACTTAAAATAAGCAGTAGCTATAACTAAGTTAAATGTAGCACATAATATGAAGAACATGTCATCCAAAAATGAGCTTGTAATTCATTATAGAACTCTAGATATGATAAAAATGGTGAACATGAAGATAAAAATCAGATTTTGAGAATTAATGTTTATTATTATTATATAAGCACTCAAATTTTATTGTATAAAATGTAAAATAAAAACCCACTAACTTATGAAACTTATTTATATAAATATGTAAAAGGTTAATTAAATGGATAAATTATATAAATGGTAGTGGAATAATACTTATAAGTAATAAAAACTATAAACTTGATTTTTACGACTTTTTCGGCTATTACCGTAAAATTAACGTTTTTCGCCAAATAAAACTTAGACGATCAAACCCGTCTAATGTAAAGTTAAAGAACTTATACTAAGCTTATTGGACTTAAAATAGGTAAGTAGGTAAAACTAGTAAACTAGTAAAACTATACTAAGCTTATTGGACTTAAAATAGGTAAGTAGGTAAAACTAGTAAACTAGTAAAAAGTTACCAATACGTAAACACTAAAATGAGTAAACAAGGATATATAAACCCACTTGATCATCATCATATGTACAAAATCATCATATGTATATTGTTATTTTGATAAAAGTCATTAGACAAGAGTCTAAGACTGATTATTATTTATATAGGTTTCCGTGACCGAAGCACGCCCGTAGCCGATAATCCGCCTTTCATTATCAACGTGAGTCTATAGCCTCGCTTTATACTAGTTATTAAATGATTTTAAACCCGCGAGGGGGAATACATGTTTTTATAAACTTAGAACACAAGATTTTTATGGTATGCTTTGTCCCTCTATGAATGGACCTGTGGTTGCCTTTAAATTGCATTAAGTGATTGCCTTTGTTAAAACCTCAATTGTGGACCGTTAATTAACCTATGATGGGTTAACTGCTAGTACAATTAATAGATCTATGGGGGAAGCCGCCCCGGTTCAGTTTTTGTGGACTTGTCATAGAAGCTTAGGCCCGACCTCCACACTGTTTGAGCATATTGTATTGAGAAGTCAGGTATACGGCAATGTACCCAAAATCTAGAGGTAACCGACAATTAATATATCTCTCGTCTTATTAGACTGATATGGGAGTGTCTAAGGGCTCGGTTCCATGAGCTTATTGCAATTTATGCTATATACAATTATCATTGTTGATGCAAATTATTATTTGATGCTTATAAGCATGCCACAAACTTATAATCTTTACTTGTGTTCAAATTGATTTCATAAACCTATAGATTCACTTGGCATTTTTGCTGATTGTTTTACTCACATGTATTTCAGGTAATCAAGAAGTGGAAGCTTGGAGGTCACGGGGAACGAAGTTGTGCACTGCTTTTGTTGTTCAAACTCTTTGATTTATTTATCGTTCCATTTTTAAAACAAACCAATATGATGTTTTAACTTATCTTTTGGTAACGATTACTTGGGACTACGCTACTCTGACAAATGTTTTAGGAACGATAAATCTAAAACGTCTCTTTTTGAGTCGTTCTTTATAAATTATGTGTTGTAGTATCATTGTTTAGCACCCAAAGATGTATTCCGCTGCGTGTAAATTTGGGGGTGTTAAAGATTGGCACCAGAGCCATGAGTTATAGAGAACTAGGTCTTTTTCTAAAAACCTAAACTATAACTGTCGGTTTTATTTTTCAAAGATTCGGTGCACATGATTTCGCGTGACTTCAGGTTCAAGCTACTTCTGGGATTACAACTTTAGTATACATTATTATGTATGCCTTATTGCTAAGTATTTCTAAATAAATACTATAATCCTTTATCGATATATATTTATGTCGTTAAACTTTTCGATAAAAGTTTATCATTTATTAATGATTAACTTAAATAAATACAATGAATTTCAAGATCTTTCTGTATTTATTTTTGAAGTATTTAAATTGCTTTTATTGCAAAATTTTTATATTATGACCTTACATACCTTCATCTGCGCGCGTTACTTTTATTGCTTAACCCTTTGAGATATCTACGTAGATATCCAAATCGTCTTCCGGCTATTTGTGCTTGGACGTCTTGAAACGTAGTCTCTAGACCATTGTGTAGTTCAATGTGTCCTTGGAAAAGACTAACCGCTATCGTGTGAGTCACACATTTTGAAACTCCCCTATAATCGTGTTGAATACTATCATGGTTTTCATAATATTTTGTTGATTTTTATTATCGTTTTACACGACATGCGAAGATTTAACTTATTGACATTTATATGTATCGACTCCGAAGTGTATTGTTCGCTTATATCTCGGTAACGTCATCGCAACTTTATAAATCATCGTCTAGATTATGGCACTAGAATTGGAATACGATTTTACTTATATAAAATTGTATCATTTGTTTTTCATTAACCTTCTCGCTCCCGGAGTGTAGCATGTTAATGTTCCATTTTTTTTCTTGTTATGTTTCGTGTTTTTGACAATCGTGGCACCAAGGAGATTTGCCTACATTGCATTTTGAAATCTAAATTACGAACGTTTTTCACCGTCTTGCTTCCTAAATTTCGTGTTGAATACCTTGAAGCATTTTCTGTCATTCATCATGCTATATTTTATTTGATGCTCATTACGAGATTTATTTTTTCGTTGTTATAAAATCCACAAGATATGTGTGTATATATGTATATATTTTGAGCCGTTAAGAAGTGTCGAAAAATACACTTTATGCAGAAACTGTAGGGGCAGTATAAACAGGTCAAAACTTAAAAGTAAAACCTGCGTTTTTAAAATAAAATAGTCAAACCTGTACAGAACTTGCAGGGGTATTTTGGTCATTTTACATTGGTTTTTAGGTCTCGGGTAAAACTAAAAAGTCGCCTGAAACGTCGTTTTGTATCAAAATGCTTTAGACTCCGAGTCTTGGAGATGTCGTTTATCGGGTCAATTAATCGGCTCATATTTAAAAGTTAAATCTGATAGAAAATTCAGAACATGAGTTTTAAATGTTTCTAAGCTGTTTTGATTTCATTTGAGATCGTAAACTTTTAACAAGTATTATTTTACAACTAACGAATACTAGTTGCATGTGAAAATGTTTAAAAATAGAAACAGTACAGGATTAGCAATTACCGGAATAATGGGGTAATTTGAAAACGAATAATATACTTTCTTAAAAGCATGTTGTGTCGAGTATCTTACATAGAATACACATGTGGATTGTTTTATTCTTTTCATATATATGACTCTTTTGTCATTCGATATTATTTTTATTTTTCTTTTAACCTTCCACTGACTTGGGTTGAGTTTTGAAGTTTTGTCTTCACATTCTTCGTCGATATTTTATCGCGTGTCTCATGGCGTTTTCGTCTAAACCTTATAACCCTTTTGAAAACTTAACAACTTGTAACCATTTCATTGGTTGTTTTATGAGCTAATATTTGCCACTTTTTGCAAAACTTTGACTACTTTATACGTTGTCATAATGTCATATTATAAATAAATCTGATATTGTTTTACGATTATTTTCACCAATTATTTTTACTTTGGTCTTATAAAATACTTTTCGTGACATTCAAAGTTGCTTATTGAGTATTTCACAAATTACCTGTTTCCTATAAATTTATAAAATATTTTTTTTTAAATTCCATTTTTCAAATGGCATGGTTTATATAAACATAAGAAACGTATTACTTTTCGACGAAACGGAGCACTGCATTGCTAGCCCTAAATTATACATGGCCTGATCACCTATGTCTAATTTAGAAGGAGCCATGCTAGGCTGAATAGTAGTCACCATAAAAATCTTAATAATAAAGAACTTTTTACTTGTATTTATGATAAAGATAAATAAAATGAAAAGTAGTTTTAAAAACCTTTATATTTCATGCAAGTAGCGCAATTTCTATGCATCCGCATATGTTTTCTTACCTTTTCTTGAACGAATTACGCGCTTACGAATACGTTTTTACATGACAATCGTTTTTCCACTTGTTACTTCATTTTGTCTTATAACTGATTTCTTTTGACCGTTCGTCTAATTATTGACTGTTGATAAATGACTTGAAAGTCTCGATGTTTTATCCTTCCTTTTTGTCCAATCTTCTTTATATACGACTGGGTAGATCTTTGGAATGTCTCCGCACATGAATAATGAATTATCATTAGAGTGATTTCCGTATATCCAGGATGACGTCCGTCACTCTCGTTTGTCTCGAAATCCACTCTTGTGAACCGTGCTTTGACTTCTCTCTTTAAACACTAACATCGTTCATTTGATTTGTTTTAATTACAAGTGATTATTAGGAATTTTCTTTGATTAAAATTTTTGTATGTAACTTATTTCCGATCGTGTATCGACCACCGCTGAGTTAACAAACTGATATTGGTGAACCATCGACCGCACTAACAAAATCGACAACTTGTTTAATCTATTATTTCTTATCGTCTTACCATCGACGCCTCTATTTTATTATTCTCTTTAAGAATTCATACGACATTTGTTTTGTCCTCTTTTGTACCGTTGATCTCGTACTAATTATTGACCATTATTTTCATTCGTATTCGTTTGTTATATTGTCACATTTTGAAACCCGAATATGTCCCATGTTTACTTTGACATATTAAACACCTATAAGTATATCGACAACTTATTATAATAGTTTTATGGAACTTGTCTACATCTTTCCAATGATTTTCAGTTATCGAAATAACCATCACAAGTAAAAGGTCAAATGTATACACCATATTTTGTATAACTAAAACTAATGTTTAAAATGAAATTATGTTCTACCTTTTGAACTAATTGACTTATTATACTTTACTTTAAATGTAATGAAATTATCGGTTTAATTTATATTCCTAACAATGATTTAATTTGGAAATTATATTTTATAATTGTAACCATCAATATGAGTTTAAATAATAAATTCATGTCTTTCTTTCAAAGTTTCTTAAGACGACCAAATAAATTTTGAAACTATTTTACTTCTATTTTTGATGTATCATCTTTATCAAGAAAGTACCTCAACTGAGTTTTAAAGTAATACCAAATCCGGTATGGATAATTGTGACAAACTTTATTTTAATGTTAATATTTAATTCATTCTTCGCTCTCATTTTTCTAGTATTGTGAATTATTATGTTTTACGGTTACGTGATTCGAGATCCCTCGTCGATCGTTAACCTTAAATCATTTTACCACATCTTGTCCGTTTATGCGTTTATTGAATTTATTTTTATCTCGTTCTGTTCCTCGTATTGAATATCACTAGTTTATTCTGAGTTTAAAATGAATCTCGGGAAGCAGTGTATAAGAAGAAACGATAAGTATCACCAGGATTTATGTGTGTACTCATGGAATGATTGAGGACCGAATCTCTTAATGAATGGAGTTAATAAATTCGTTACGACCTCGAGGAGTATGTTGAAGCCGACACCGCAAGTGGAAAGACTCTTGAGATATTATCAAGGGTTCGTTCAAGGTTTTCTCGATGATTAACGGTGGAGATCTATACTCGATGTTTGTGTTCGACCTTTTCCTTTATGTACTTATATGGTGTGTGATTTAGTCAAATGATCGTAAGTTGTGAGAACTTGAGATGGCATCATCCGATGACGTCCGATCATGTAGAACACATATTATGTAATATCTTTTTGACTTTCAACGACGATGTTTATTGAGACTTTAATGCGCGTTGGCGAAAGTGAGGCGAGTTGAGCGTCGGGACGTCGCTCCCTTAAGGTGGTGAGGATGTAAAACCCGTAAAAATAAGGTCATAATTTAATTCTATTTTCAATTATTTTGAAGTATTTTATAACGTTAAATATTATTATGTTTAACGGTTTAAGTTGAAACCGATATTAAATATTATATTTTAATATTTTGACGAGCAACGAGGACTACTAGTGATCGTGATACCGACGGATGCCAAAAATTTTATATCGTATAATATTTTGAAACTTATTTTTGTGTTGATTGACGAACTCACAATTTACGGATTTAAATTTGGGCTTACGTGCATGATTTAGCGTCCCTTACGACTAA
This sequence comes from Glebionis coronaria, assembly GCA_025667525.1. Lineage (NCBI taxonomy): Eukaryota > Viridiplantae > Streptophyta > Magnoliopsida > Asterales > Asteraceae > Glebionis > Glebionis coronaria. The sequence continues at coordinate 271,644,654 of CM046876.1, forward strand.
ACCGGAAACCATAGGATTACGTATTTACGTTTTTGAACTCCGTTTTTGATGAGACAATTTTTATTGGATTCGTTTTGTTTCGTTGATTTATAATTTATAAAAACGTTTTTTCGTAAAACGACCCGAGGGCACGCAAATCGAGAAAACTAGAATCGAGGAATACCCGTAAATTAGTAAGGTGGGACAAAATACATTATCCCACCCCACTAGCTAACATGGGATGGCACATGACACCACATCTAAGGATGTGGCATCATGTTAGCTAAGTACTTACAAGTGTAAGACTAAGCTTACACTTTAAGATTTCCATTCACTCAAAACCATTAGCTACTACACACACCACCATTTCATACATTCAAACTACCTCAAACTCTCTCAAAACCCCACCCTTTTGCCATCCACTTCAAAGCACAAAACACCCCTTTTGATCTTTTCTAGCCATGAAATACATGTTATCTAGCTCTATCATGGAGTTATCTTGAAGCCTTGATCATTTGGTGGCCATATTAACAACATAGGAGGTGATTTGCTTGTGTCCTAGGCCTGATTTCTCAACTATTGTTCTTGGTGTTTGATGATCTTGGAGTTACTTTTGGTGTTCATCAAGTTCTTGTCTTCCAAAAACAAGAAATACACTTGGTTGGTAAAGAAGATCATCCTCTCCATTTTCTCTTGTTATTTTTGTAAAGAACAAATGTATTTTCTTTCTTATTGTATATGTATATGATGTATATATGATGATAAAAATGTTGTGTGGGGATCATGTGTTGATAAATATGCTTAAAAAGGTTAATAACTATAAGAAATGAGGCTAAAATCATGCTTATTTAGTTGGGTGTATAAAAACAGTATATAACTAAAACTTGAACTGACAAACTTGCATGGTATAATCTGTTTACAGTAAGTACAAGCTGTTATACACATGTGAGAGTTGGCCATGCAATGTAATCAATATAATGAGTGAGATATGATCAAAACAAGTTGGGTGTTCTAATCTGAATAAGCAGTTTTGTAGGGACTGTTAAGGCAAGATAAACTTAAAATAAGCAGTAGCTATAACTAAGTTAAATGTAGCACATAATATGAAGAACATGTCATCCAAAAATGAGCTTGTAATTCATTATAGAACTCTAGATATGATAAAAATGGTGAACATGAAGATAAAAAAATCAGATTTTGAGAATTAATGTTTATTATTATTATATAAGCACTCAAATTTTATTGTATAAAATGTAAAATAAAAACCCACTAACTTATGAAACTTATTTATATAAATATGTAAAAGGTTAATTAAATGGATAAATTATATAAATGGTAGTGGAATAATACTTATAAGTAATAAAAACTATAAACTTGATTTTTACGACTTTTTCGGCTATTACCGTAAAATTAACGTTTTTCGCCAAATAAAACTTAGACGATCAAACCCGTCTAATGTAAAGTTTTTAAAAGTCATATACTGATATATAAGTAACTAATACACGTAAAAACCAATAAAACCCGAACTATAGGACATACGGACGTTAACGAGCTAACTAAGCATATTGGACTAATAATTGGACTAAATAAGTTAAGCATTTATAAAAAGAACTTATTGGGCTTAACCCATTTGGGCCCAACATGGAAAGTATAGATACTGATAATATAGGTATAAAATGGATTAAAACAAGTTAAAGAACTTATACTAAGCTTATTGGACTTAAAATAGGTAAGTAGGTAAAACTAGTAAACTAGTAAAAAGTTACCAATACGTAAACACTAAAATGAGTAGACAAGGATATATAAACCCACTTGATCATCATCATATGTACAAAATCATCATATGTATATTGTTATTTTGATAAAAGTCATTAGACAAGAGTCTAAGACCGATTATTATTTATATAGGTTTCCGTGACCGAAGCACGCCCGTAGCCGATAATCCGCCTTTCATTATCAACGTGAGTCTATAGCCTCGCTTTATACTAGTTATTAAATGATTTTAAACCCGCGAGGGGGAATACATGTTTTTATAAACTTAGAACACAAGATTTTTATGGTATGCTTTGTCCCTCTATGAATGGACTCGTGGTTGCCTTTAAATTGCATTAAGTGATTGCCTTTGTTAAAACCTCAATTATGGACCGTTAATTAACTTATGATGGGTTAACCGCTAGTAAAATTAATAGATCTATGGGGGAAGCCGCCCCGGTTCAGTTTTTGTGGACTTGTCATAGAAGCTTAGGCCCGACCTCCACACTGTTTGAGCATATTGTATTGAGAAGTCAGGTATACGGCAATGTACCAAAAATCTAGAGGTAACCGACAATTAATAAATATCTCGTCTTATTAGAATGATATGGGAGTGTCTAAGGGCTCGGTTCCATGAGCTTATTGCAATTTATGCTATATACAATTATCATTGTTGATGCAAATTATTATTTGATGCTTATAAGCATGCCACAAACTTATAATCTTTGCTTGTGTTCAAATTGATTTCATAAACCTATAGATTCACTCGGCATTTTTGCTGATTGTTTTACTCACATGTATTTCAGGTAATCAAGAAGTGGAAGCTTGGAGGTCACGGGGAACGAAGTTGTGCACTGCTTTTGTTGTTCAAACTCTTTGATTTATTTATCGTTCCATTTTTAAAACAAACCAATATGATGTTTTAACTTATCTTTTGGTAACGATTACTTGGGACTACGCTACTCTGACAAATGTTTTAGGAACGATAAATCTAAAACGTCTCTTTTTGAATCGTTCTTTATAAATTATGTGTTGTAGTATCATTGTTTAGCACCCAAAGATGTATTCCGCTGCGTGTAAATTTGGGGGTGTTAAATCTGAATTAATAATATTTGGTTCATACATAAATCTCAACTCATGAAGTAACCAAGAAACTTCTTCTTTTCCTTCACATACTCCTTGGGAATACTAATACAAATCCTGAATATCTTGTCTATCAAGTATATGAAGTACTTCTTTCAATAACCTTAACATCATGAAAGATCCATCTTTTGTGGTTATTTCATGAGCTTCAAGTCCTTGATTAGTAGAACATATCCATCTTGCAATAGAAGATTTCTTTCCTAAAATCTTTGTATCTATATATTGATCTGTAAATCCAACTATCTTTAAGTACTTCTTATTGCTCTCATCACTGTCACTTTCTTCATCAAGTGTAAGCTTCACCTTTTACCTTTCTAGGTGCTCTTTCTTGGTTGAATTATTTCTTTTAATACCTCTAGAGGTTCCTTCTTCAGGTACTTCTTCCTCTACTTGCACAGTACCTTCCTCTGGTATTTGATATGTATGTACCGTTTGTTCATTTGTATGTACCATGGACTGGTCATGTACCGTTTGTACATTGTCAGTCTCTTTCACACCTTGAGGAATTGTTCCCGCATCCAAACCTTGAGCTTCATCTTCCTTAGGAGTCTTTTTTTCTCTTTTTCTCTTCCTGACATGAGTTGCTTGGATAGCTATAGATCTCTCTTCAAGTCTGGGGGAACTTCCAAACTGTCTTTGTTTGATATGCTTATTGGCTTCTTCAATATCTCTCTCAACTTATTTAGAACCAATAGCCACAAATTTCTCAGTCATCCTTTTGTGCTTTTCATAGAGAGCCTTAATTTCATCAAAATTCTTTCTTACTAGTTGTGAATGAGTGAAATGCTTTACTTTCTTCAGATAAGCCATCATTTGATTTATAATTTGATTGGTGGTTGGAGGCTTAATCTTTTGCTTTCTCCTTTTCTCTGCAAAGAACCTTTGTTGTTCTCTAACAGATCATCAATCAACCTTGCGTTTTCATCTTCATCATATGCTTCTCTCTCTTCTGCTATCAAAGCTTCATCTAGGATCTCACATTCCTTTAATTCAGCCTGAATTTTGTCATATTCTTCAATATTCCATTCATGTTGTAATTTTTGAGCTTCAAGCAATGCTTGTTCTACTACAAGTGCTTCTTGTTGTTGTTCCTCATGAATCTGAGCTTGTAGCCTCCAAGCTACCTCTTCATCATGATCAAGTAGATGAAATTTCTTTAAAGCTTCTTCTACACTGTCTGAATCATTATCCTCTTCTTCAGATTTAGATTCAAGTTTCTTCTTGCCTTTGTCTTTTGGATCAATCTTTGGAAACTTTCTTGTAAATCTGAGTGGTCTATCATCTTCACTCTCTTGATGTGGTTGACCATGTATGACAATGCCCTTTGTAGCAGGCTGTGAAGTCTGAACATTCTTACCTTTATCTTTTGGTTCTTGAACTCCATTGGAAAAAATAGGTTGTTCCTTTGGTAGCTGTTGTTGAACTCCTTCTTGAACATTTGAATCTTTAACATGTTCTGGTTTTTGTGGCTCAATTGTTGAAACATCTTGAGCCCTTCAAGCATCAGCTTGTGCCTTATTCTTAAACTTTGCTTGCTTAGCTTTTTTTGCTGAAGTTTTATCCCTTAGACTAAGCAACAAGTTTGCCAGAGTCTCATCCTCTCCAAAAGATGGAGTAGCACTCTCTTTAGAAGTTGGTTGTGAAGCCTCTTGACCAACGGTACCTGCACCTGGAATGGTACTTGCACTAGGCTTGACGGTATTTGGTCCAGCAGTACTTGCATCACCAGCATTAGACACATTCATGTCCTTCTCACTAACCACCATGGTATCTTCATATACCTTTTATCCCACAGATGCTGACCCTTCAATATGCAACACTTCAGTTTTGTTTGACCCATTACCCTTCTTTGATTCATCTCTTGACTGTGACTAAGTCTCTTGTTGCTGTCGAAGTGTAATGATTGGAAAATTTTGATCAATTTTCTCAAGCTTCTTTGTAGAATCTTTCCCAATTAGATTTTGGAATCTCTTGTTGTGGTGGTGGTGATTGTTGTGGTTGTTTACTCTCAACTTCTATCTCCATATCATGAGCTTCTTGTTGTGGACTTGGCATAGTTGTGATAACCACTTCTTCTATTAATGGATTACTTTGTGGAATTTCCTGCTGATAATCAATGTAGGTGTCATCCACAAAGTGCTCAAATCCATCATTCAAATCCTCTGCATCAGAAATCCTCCCCTTGTTGTTTACATTCTCCCTAATTTTAGCTCCTATTCTAGAAGAGGGTCCTGCTTTTTAAATTTCCTCTCCTGTTAGGATGCTTTCATTTGAGCCCTCCTAAACTTCCTAAGCTTCTGCTTTTTCTCCTTTAATTGAGCTTATGAATATCCATATGATGCATGATCCATGGGTTGGCTCTGCTTCTCAACTTATTGATCTTGGCATCCAGCTCAGCTATTCTAGCATCTTGTTCAATCTTTGCATCTTATAATTCCTTAAACTGTTTAGCCAAAGAACTACACAAAGCAGGCAAAGCAATAATATCCATGACATCTATTGACATAGCTTGTGGAGAACCACTAATATTTTGATAGGCAGCAGGTGTATGGATCATCTCATCAGACACTGGTGGGTCTGGGTGATATGACTAAGTTTGAGCTTCCTCATAAGGGTTAGGACTTTGGTGAGAGGGAGTTTGTTGAGGTTCACTAGCAGTACAAGGATCCTCACCCTCTTGACTAGCTTCCTCAAGAAACATATGGGTAAACAAAGGTGTCACAGTCCCTGTAAAGTTAGTACCTTGCTTTGCTAGAAAGACAAAGGTCTTAGATGTAAAGGTAGGGACCTCCCATGGTTCTAATGATGTGGGTAGGTTAGGCACTTATCACTTAACAAATATTGAATAAACCTAGGGTACATTAAAAATTTATTCTTGGCCTCTAGGTGTTTTAACTTTCCATCAAAAATCATTTTTGAAAAATTAAAAGCTCTCTTTGTGGCCAAGAAAATACCAGCAGTAGCGGTAGTTGCAGAAACTTGATCCCAAGAGTTACTTTTAGGGCTTAAACAATGAATCATAGTATGAAAAAGAAGTCTCCCTTGAGGTGAAAACAAACCTTTAAAGAAACTAAGTGATTCTCTCCCACCTTCATACCCCATGGCTGTTAAGCCATTATGAATTTCTTGGTCTGTTAGCATACTAATGCCATCATCACCATCCAGTCTCAATGATGCTCTTAGTAGTACTTCTGTCACGTAGACATTCCTATAATGCACCGTTGCTTTGATACAAGGTGCTTCATTTTGAAAATAGAAGAGGCAGTCCCCCAAAATTGGTCAACCATAGATATAGTAATAGTAGGACTTACAGTTAATGCATATACAATGTGACTTCTGAAGAGGAAGTCCAACATCTCATGAAAACCTTGGCTATTGGCATTCTGAAACAAATTTGCGACTTAATTATGCTGAGAGACCAATTGTAAAGCAGCCATTGTTGATTGAATGTGATGGTCGGTGAAAAATTAGGGTTATGGAATGGAGGTAAATAATTAAGAGATTTGGTAACTCAATTATGTAACTGGGATTTCCTTATATAGGGTAAGAAAACCTGAGCACAAAGAAATCGCCAATTTTACATAGTAGACCCTCCAAGGGTACATCCAACAACGATAATATAGCGGTACATGGTGTACTAGCGGTAGATCAAATTAGCCTAGCGGTACATGGTTTATCAAACGTTACCTTATAAATAACCATCAGTACATATCGTTGTAATCTCTTGTTCCTTGATCCATCTAACCTGTAATCAAATCACAAACAACTACAAACACTATACAATCTAATAATCACATATATTGTACATTTATATCCTCCACTTAAAAAATGCAGCATTTATTGATTGGGCATACCAATATGTGTTACCAGGAACTCAAATCTATTTGTTTCAAACGTGTTGGTCAACAAATCAGCTACATTGTTATCTGTATGGATCGTCAAAACCAGAATAAGCTTTTTGTCATAAGCGTCTCTAATGAAGTGATGTCTTATTTCAATATGCTTGGTTTTGGAGTGAAACACTGGATTTTTGACATCCATTTAATAAAAATAAACCCCTTATATGATGCAAAGGCCAAAAATAACCTAATGGCTTCCATTCTTGCCACTAGTGCAAAAACCTCATCATAGTCTATCTCTTCTTCCTGTCTATAGTCTTGAGCAACAAGCCTTGCCTTGTTCCTGACTACAGCACCTCTTTCATCCTTTTTGTTTCTGAAAACCTACCTAGTACCAGTTACTCTTTTTACAAATGGTAGGTCAACAAGAATCCAAACTGTGACAATCCGTCAATTTATGGTTGATATTTTATTCTCAAGTATTATTTAAAAATATTATTTAATGTTATATTATGAACTCACTCATTTTTGGGAAGAAATTTGGGTTTACATATTAAAGTAGCATCGACTACGTCTAAACCGGGGGACTCTACGTTACGTGCTTACATTTACCTACACCGTTTTTGGTGACAGTCCGACACTTCAGGAAATAAATTTATTCTTGAATATTATTTTGGGAATTTAAATTTGTGTTGGTTCATAAACTCACAAATTTACGAGAAGATATTAGGACTTACGTGCATAATTTAGCATCTTTTACGATTAAACAGGGAACCCTAGGTTTACGTATTTACGTTTTTGAACTCCGTTTTTGATGGGACAATTTTTATTAGATTCGTTTTGTGCCGTTGATTCGTAATTTATAAAAGCGTTTTTCGTAAAACGACCCGAGGGCACGTAAATCGAGGAAACTAGAATCGAGGAGTACCCGAAAATAAATGGGGATGAGACAAGATAAAACTTGCCCCACCCCCACATATGGGACGGCAAGACTATACAACACATCAAAGATGTGAATTTTTCTAGTAAAAACTAGGACACTTGTCCTAGTTATTACCCAAAACCATTTGTAAAGTTAAAACCACTAAAGCTAAACAATCTACTCATTTCATACATGCAAATCTCACACAATCCTCTCACTACTCCATCCCTTTCCGTCTACTCTCAACCATAAACACCCCATTTTGATCTAATTTCAACCACAAATCCTATGTTATTCTTGCATAAGATGATTTCCTCTTGAAGCCTTATTGATTGGTGGTGATCATAAAATCCAAAAAGAAGTTTCCTTGGTGTCTTGGGGCTGATTTTCCACAAGGTGTTCATAGAGTTGGGTGATCTTGAAGTTGATTTTGGTTTACCACAAGTTTTGTCATCAAAATCCAAGCCTTGATCATAACTTTCACTATCTTGGTTGGTAACAAGATCAATCCTTCCATTTTCTTGTTATTTTGTAAATGTAAATTTGTATTTTCTTTCTTAATTTATATGTATATGATGATATATGATGATCAAAATATTATGTGGGGATCTTGTGTTGATAAATTTGGTTAAGATGATTAAAAACTACATGAAAAGATGTTAAAATCATGTCTAAAATAGTAGGCTGTATAAAACAGTAAAGAACCATATGATAACTTGTTAAAATGACTTGTATAATTTGATATACAGTAAGGTATGTGACTTTTATATATGTGAGAGTTGGCTACTCAATAGAATCCATAAAATGAGTGAGATATGATCAAAACATTATTAAGGTTCAAATCAGTATAGTCTGTTTTGGACGAATTAATAGAGACATTTAGAAGTTTATTGAGCAGTAGCTAAACGGGTGTTAATTGTAGCACACATTATGTAGTTTGTGCTGCCCAAAAATGAGCTTTTATCCCCTTGTAGAACTCAATATATGATAAAAATGGTGAAAGTGAATTTCATAATCATATTTGTAAAATAAAAGTGTATATATTATGAAATTAGCATTCAAGTAAAACTAATATAAAATGTATACCTAAAACCCACTAACTTATATAATAATTATAAATGAGTATATAATTTGATAATTAAATGTAACATTTTATAAAAATGGCAATTTGATATGTTTTATAAGTTATAAAACTATATACATAAGTTTTATGTCTTTTCGGCTAAAACCGAAAGATTAACGTTTTCGTCAATTAAAACATAGACGGTCGGACCCGTCTAATATAAACTTTTTATAACTCATCTACTGATGTATAAGTACATGTTACAAGCAAAAACCGATAAAACCCGAGTTTTATAACTTATGGACATTAACGGGCCAAAGTAGCCTTATTGGACTATTAACCCAACAAGTTTGGCTAAACACTAATGGACTTACTCATTGGGCATAACCCACTTAGGCCCAACATATGAGCATCGGCCTGGTATTGAAAGTATAAATGGACCAATATAATGTATTGGGCTTTTAATGGGCTTATTGGGCCTTAATGTATAAATAAGTGAAACTAGTGTAACTAGTCAAAAATTTGACTAACACATAACACTAAAATGTGTATGAAGAGATAAAATCCCACTTGATCATCATCATACTTATAATGTCATCATATATATACATATCCATTGTTTTTATAAAGTCATTGGATAAGAGTCTAAGACAAGTATTATTTGTCTAGGTTTCCGTGATTGAAGCACGTACCATACATCCGAACCGCCGATAAGCCGCCTTCCCACACCAACGTGAGTTCATAGCCTCACACTCTTTTAAATGTTCTGTGAAATATTTTATAAATCCGCGAGGGAGAAACATGTTAGTTTTAATAAAATAGGACACCAGTTGTCCAATTGTTTGCTTATTGATATGGACCCGAATGATTATATGACCCGATGAATGATTATATGACTCGATGAATGAACTGAAATGGATTATTATCGTTAGGTTATGTCACAAAAAGTCCCATTAGCATGAATTGTGACCTACCGGGATTTGGTAGACGCTTATGCATATAATAGTACTATTTGGGGAAGATCACCCCAGTTCGCGCCTTGACAGTTGATCCCCATCGTGCCACATTGATTGGTAAGCAAATTTATGTATGAGAAGATTTATATAAGCGTGATTATTGTGACGACACGCTGTTTTAGATGGGAAAATGAATTTCGGTTTAGCTACTCGTTGTTTGTTATAGTAAGGTAGCAATGTCATGCGGCTTATAATAATCCAATATTGAAACTACTAATGTACGAAGTGAATTATAATATATTGCTTGACTAGCAATACGGGCTCTTATTATTGATATTATGTTCGTGTTTTGGTTATACATAACCACTATCATATGACGGTTTTTATTAAACTTTATAAAACGTTATAAAACGTATTGTATGATTTTTTTACGACAATGGTTCGTATAATGGTTTTGAAGGCAAAAGATTATATTATGATTTATTCCAAAGATTTGTATAAAATGTCTTTAGCCTATTTTATGGCCTACGACAAGGAAACGTATAAAATGATTTTGGTAACGATTATATATATACCGGTGATATATTAATGATTTATTAAACTCTATGAATTCACTCGGCGTTTTCGCTGACCTTTTCTTTTAACATATTTTATCTCAGGTACTTGAAGGTAATTCTCTGGAAGACGACAAGAATTTATGGCCCGCACTTAAATAACAATTTCCATTCAAATGTTTTGTAAAATTGTATGAAATACTATGACTTGGGACCTATGTAATTTGATATTTATGAATGAAAAATGCTTTATTATTAAACGACACGATTTTTAAGCGTTGTCTATGATGTGAGTAATGTGCTATCCCGTAACACCAACGAATTTTCCGCTGTATTGAATTGTGTAAATTTGGGGGTGTTACACAAACCTTTCATCCTTTTTGTGCCTGACTACAACACCTCTTTCATCCTTAAGTATTTAATTTAACAGACTTTACTAATAAATCATCATGACTTATAATTTATGACTAATAAGCACTAGCTTATATTTTAGACTTATTAATTCAGCTTATTTCTATTTATGGAAACTTTCTATTTCAGGAAACTTACTATTTTTAGAAACTTTCTATTTTTAGAAACTTTCTATTTTTAGAAACTTACTATTTTTGGAAACTTTCTATTTTTGGAAACTTTCTATTTTCGACAACCTACTATTTTTAGAAAGTTACTTATTATGACACTACAAGTATAGTAATACAAGAATACATGAAATACATAATCAGAATACATGTAAAACATAAATAAATACAGGATAACACTTAAAACAGTAAAACATGACAAGAACATATAAAATAAGCTAAGAACACACAGATGCAGTAAATCACTTAGTAATCAGACAACTCATACACGTCCCTTATTTATGTAGTATCCACGAAGTCGGATTAGATCGTTCAGCTTCCATTCTAGCTTCACTACTGGACATAAGGTACGGATATTCCGTCCTTTAGTATGGACATTATTTCGTATGTTTGATTAGGATTCCCTGTTTCCAGCCATCTGTTCTTCCCAGTTATTTTATATGTTTTGAATGCTTATGTTATATTTTAAATGCCTGAGCTATATACATGCATACCAGTTCATCTAGTTATGGAGGTACCATAACCAAAACACTAGAGGCACCAGTGTTATGACTTCCCCACGACGGAGTGATTTCTCGTGGCGTCCCTTTCAGTTTGGCCATTTGTTTATATTATCATGTGGGGCGTATGGGTGCATCCTAGTTACATGTTTTCAGTCAGGATTTTCATGGTAAATGTGGTGTGTGCCTTGCATCCTTCACAAGGAGTTGATCCCTCCTACCCAGACCAGTATAATTAGAGGCAAACCCTCTGATTGCATGATGAGGTCACCCATCTAATTATTCATGAACGTTGACACCTCATGACCCATATGGGCTCTTAGCTAAATTTAAAATACATTTTTCATAAGTAAATCATAAGTTTTTCAAACTATAAAACTAGTTTTATAAACATGTTCCAGGTTGTCCAGGACTTATACATTTACGCTGCTAATCAGTCTTTAATATGCTTTTGTCATTCATACTATGTCATATCGTTCACTAGGCGTTTTTCTCAGCCGTTTCCTTTCCATGTTCCCAAACGGCAGGTACACAGAGACGCACTTAGGATCTTGAGAGTATGTGCATTTGGATGGAAGCTATCCAGCCTTCTTTACCTTATGCATTTGCGTACACTTTTTCTTTTGGACATTTTTTAGTCCTTTCCTTTCAATACTTATATTTCATGTGTGTGAGCTTATGTTGGACTACCGATGTTTGATTCTAGTATTGGTCTTTATGGTCATTTAATGTTTTAAGACATTTACCTTGCATTCTTTGATGACACATCATAATTATCCTGTGATATTCCATTTATCAAAATGGGGTATTACAATTATGGTATCAGAGCCCAAGGTTTCGACCTATAGGCTCTAAGAACTTGAACTGTGACTAGTGGGTAGTCACCAGTGTCTTCCTAAACTGACAATTTATTTTCATGCATTTGTTTCATGTATCATTATTGCAGGTATTTTGACTAAGTAATGGTTGGTATAGGACTAGCCATATTTAGTCGCATGTGCTTTTCTTCGACTTATTTTGTTTTGGTGAACCGAACCATAGGCGTTCACCCTTGTCATGCTAATTTTGTTTTGGTGAACCGACCCATAAGGCGTTCACCCTCGTCATGTCATTTTGTTTTGGTGAACCGACCCATAGGCGTTCACCTATACTCATGTCATTTCGTTGGTTGTGCCTTCATAAACTATTCCATGCATCATTTTCTTATGTTTATCTTATGTTCTAATCATATTAATCGTTTTATTTTTTTTAAACTGTCAGATGGTAAACACACGTGAGCAAGAACTGCAAGCAACTGTCCAAGCTATTCTGCAAGCTTTACTTCCCCAACTCAGAAAAGAGATTCAAGCTGAGGTTCAAGCCAATCACAATCAGCACCAGAATCAGAACAACCCTCCTCCTCCTCCACCAGCTACTCTTATCACATGGCTGGAAAGGTTTAACAAACATCGACCTAGATCTTTTGAGCAGACTGTGTGACAATCCGCCAATTTATGGTTTATATTTTATTCTCAAATATTATTTAAAAACATTATTTTAATGTTATATTATGAACTCACTTATTTTTGGGAAGAAATTTGGATTTACGTCTTGAAGTAGCATCGACTACGTCTAAACCGGAGGATTCTACGTTACGTGCTTACGTTTACATACACCGTCTTTGGTGACAGTCCGACATTTCAGAAAATAAATTAATCCGTGAATATTATTTTGGGATTTTAAATTTGAGTTAGTTCATAAACTCACAAATTTACGAGAAGAGATTAGGACTTACGTGAATAATTTAACATCCTTTACGACTAAAACGGAAACCTTAGGATTACGTATTTACGTTTTTGAACTCCGTTTTTAATGAGACAATTTTTATTAGATTCGTTTTGTGCCGTTGATTCATAATTTATAAAGACGTTTTTCGTAAAACGACCCGAGGGCACGCAAATCTAGGAAACTAGAATCGAAGAATACCCGTAAACTAGTGGGATGAGACAAAACAAGTTTTGTCCCACCCCACTCAAAAGGGACGGCCAAAACTTGACACCACACATTGTGATGTGTCAAAGTCTTAGCTAGAAAGCTAACACATGTTAGCATTAGCTTAACATGGAAGCTAACAAATAACAAAACCATCTACCAAACCATTTACTTCATATCACTCATGCAAACCACACTTCAAAAACACACAACTCTCTCCTTCCTCTCATTTTAGCCGTCCACCACCATAGCACCACCACCATAACCATCAAAAATTTACCATAACTAAGGGCTACAATCTACATATGATGATGTCCTATTGAAGACTTGATGATTGGAGGTGATTCTAACATCCAAGGAGAAAATTTGGTGATGTTCAAGGGCTGATTTCTACATGAAGTTTACAAGTATTGGTGGCCATGAAGATTGGTGTTGATCTATCACAAGTTCTTCCATCAAAAATCCAAGCCTTGATGAATACCTACACAATCTTGGTGGTATAAAGATTGTTCTTCCCATCCTCTTGCTATTTTGATTATGTAATCATGTATTTTCTTTATTATTATATATGTATATGATGAATATATGATGATAAAAAATGTTGTGTGGGGATCAAGTGTTGATAAATATGATCAAAGACATAAAAAACCATAGGTAACAAGGTTAAAATCATGCTTAAAATGATGGTTGTATAAAAACAGTAAGTAACCAAGTTATAAACTAATAAAATTACATGGTGGAATCCATTTACATTAAATGTTAGATGTCATACACATGTGAGAGTTTTCCATGCAATGGAATCATCAAAATGAGTGAGATATGATCAAAACAAGATTAGTGTGCCAATCTGAATAGTCTGTTTTGTAGGGACTGTTAAGGATAGTTAGACATGGAATGAGCAGTAGCTATAACTAACTTATTTGTATCACATAATATGAAGATTATGCCATCCAAAAATGAGCTTCTATCTCCTTATATAACTCAAGATATGATAAAAATGGTGAAGATTAAACTAAAAATCAGATTTTGAAGAATTAATATTTAATAGTATTATATAAGCACTCAAACTAATATAGTATAAAATGTGAATTAAAACCCACTAACTTATAAATTTCATTTATATAAATATGTATAAGGTTAAATAAATGGACTCTTTATAAAAATGGTAGTTGAATAAGATTTATAAGTTATAAAAACTATAAACATGATTTTTACGACTTTTTCGGCTATTACCGTAAAATTAACGTTTTTCGCCAATTAAAACTTAGACGATCAAACCGTCTAATGTAAAGTTTTTAAAAGTCATATACTGATGTATAAGTAACTAATACAAGTAAAAACAAATAAAACCCGAACTATATGACATACGGACATTAACGAGCTAAGTTAGCATATTTGGAATAATAATTTAACTAAATAAGTTAAACACTTATAAAAATTAATTATTGGGCTTAACCCATTTGGGCCCAACATGTAAAGTATAAATACTGATAATACAAGTATAAAATGGATTAATACAAGTTAATGAACTTATAATAGGCTTATTGGACCTAAAACATGTAAATAGGTAAAACTAGTAAACTAGTAAAAAGTTACCAATACATAAACACTAAAATGAGTAAATAAGAATATATAAACCCACTTGATCATCATCATATATACAAAATCATCATATGTATATTTGTTATTTTTATAAAGTTATTGGACAAGAGTCTAAGACGTGTATTATTTGTCTAGGTTTCCGTGATTGAAGCACGTACCGTACATCCGAATTGCCGATAACCCACTTTCCCACATCAACGTGAGTTCATAGCCTCACACTCTTTTAAATATTTTTATGAAATGTTTTATAAACCCGCGAGGGAGATAACATGTTAGTTTTTATAAAATAGGACACTAGTTGTCCCGATTGTCTGTTTATTGATTTGGACCCGAACAATTGTATGACCCGATGAATGATTACATGACCCGATAGATGAAATGAAATGGATTATTAAAGTTAGGTTATGTCACTAAAAGTCTCATCAGCATGAATTGTGAACTACCGGGATTTGGTAGACGCTTATGCATATAATAGTACTATTTGGGGACGATCACCCCAGTTCGCGCCTTGACGGTTGATCCTCGTCGTGCCACATTGATTGGTAAGCGAATTTATGTATGAGAAGATTTCCATAGCGTGATTATTGTGACGACACGCTAATTTAGATGGGCAAATTGAGTTTCGGGCTAGCTACCCGTTGTTTGTTGTAGTAAGGTAACAATGTCATGCGGCTTATAATAATCCAAATAACAAAACACTTCTATACGCACTAAATTACGATATATTTCTTGACTAGCAATACGGGGTCTTACTATTGATATTATGTTCGTGTTTTGGTTTTTCATAACCATATTCCTATAACGGTTTTTATTTAACTCTATACAACGTTATAAAACGTATTGTATGATGTTTTTACGATAATGGCTCGTATAATGATTTTGAAGGCAAAAGCCTATATCATGATTTTTGTTAAGGATTTGTATAAAATGACTTTGGCAATTTTATGGCCTATTACAAAGATTTGTACAAATGATTTTTGGTAATAATTTTATACCAATGTTAAATTAATGGATTTTATTAAACTCTATGAATTCACTCGGCGTTATCGCTGACCTTTTCTTTGAACATGTTTTGTCTCAGGTACTTGAAGGTAATTCTCGGGAAGACAACAAGAATTCATGGCCCGCACCTAAATAATAATTTCCATTCAAATTCTTTGTAAAACTTGTATGAAATACAATGACTTGGGACCTATGTAAATTTGATTTTTATGAATGGAAATGCTTTATTATTAAACGATGTAATTTTTAAGCGTTGTCTATGATGTGAGTAATGTGCTATCCCGTAACACCAACTAGTCTTCCGTTGTATTGAGTTATATAAATTTGGGGGTGTTATAGACTGACAGTCCATCTGAGGCTAAGAGCTGGATTGCACACATAGAGAATATGTTTGACGCCATGGGGTGTAATATTGTCTTTAAGGCGAGGCTGGTTTGTTACAAATTTAGGGAGATGTGTTGGCATGGTGGAAAGCACTCAAGTAATCAAATGGAGGTGATAACTGGGTTGCTGGTTTGACTTGGGCGCAACTTAAGGAGTTGGTTCTGGATCAGTTCTTTGAACGAAAGCAGAGAAGGATTGGCTCAAGAGGGAATACCATGGCATTCGACAGAGAGCTGGAGAGAATAATATAGAATTTATGTATAGATTCCTTAGACTTGTTGGTTTTCTTGGCGCCCAGTCGGAACAGCAGAAGAGCAGGCATATCATTTTCGCTGGGCTCTTCGTACTTCTGTCGCCAACAATTTGGTGTGTGCTACATTTACTAATGTGGCGCAGGTGGCAGATGCAACTCGCAAGCTAGAGATGCTGCAAGAGAGAGACGAGTTTGGTGAAGCAGACAGATCTAAGAAGAGGTATATCTCAGTCATCAAACGTAAATCATTTCATTCAATTCAGTACTTCCCATTTTATATCATTCTCTATACAATTTGCTCAGGCAAAATACTAGGGACCAGTCCTAACCGGCCACTCAGCAGTACCAATCCAAGGGAAACGGTCAGACTCAGGATCGTTCTGCATCTGATAGGCGTGGCAGTAGTGAACACTACCGTAATAACGCCAATAACTCCAGCAATAGCAGGTCCCTAAAGTTATTCATTTCTATGTTATGTTGCTTTATGATTCAAAAATTCTGGCACTTCAACATCTATTACCAGGAACACTGGCAACGGACGGGATCAGGACCGCAGAGGTTCACTGATAGGTGTGAAAACACCCATCCTTTTACCACTTAATTATAATAATAACCAACCCAAAACGTGTATTTTATGTCGTAAATGTCGGAATTATGCGTGGGTTGTGTTTTTGCTGTGATTTAGGAGCAAAATGTGAAAAGGGAAGAAAACAAGGGATTTCACGGGCTTTTATTGAAGAAAACGAGAAAAGACGAAGTCAAAAGATCAAGAGTGCAAAAAGAACGGAAGTCCAAGGCCTATTCTGAAGATTTATCGAAGAAAAAGTCTAAAGACGGAAGTTTAATGAAGTCGAAGAACAAAGTCTAATTAAAGAAGAAAATTATAAGACGAGTTCAATTTATATCGACAAATCCTGAGACGACGTCGAGAAAGACAAAGAATTTAAGTCGAGTCGAGACAAAGTGAAAGGAGAAAGCATCAACACCTAGCCTCCCCTCCTCTTATATATACCCTCCTCCTATATATATCCTCCTAATGTGTCATTAGGAGGGTGCTGGTTAGTTAGTCTTTAATTTTTAGATAGGAATAGGAGTAGGAGTAGTTTAGACTACTTTTTCTCTCTAGTTTTATTTCTTGTTCTAAAGCTTTAATCTTTAACCTTGTTTTGAATCTTTAATCTTTAATCTTTTAAATTCAAGCTTTTTAATCATCTCATTCTACCTTTCTTGTTTGATTAATCTTAATCTTTTTCATAATCTTTGTTCTTGTTAGTTTCGTGATCTTTATTCAATCTTTTTCATCATCTTTTTATATAAAGTTCATAGCTTTTTACATTTTTTTGTTCGTGTTTAAAGTTTTTATAATTTTTATCATTAATCTAGGCATTTTAGTTAGCTTATTGGTGTTTTGTTTAGCTTATTGTCCTTAAAAAGTTGAGTTTTTAGTGCTTATTTTCGTCCTTTTTCGATTTTTTTTAGGAAATCTGATTCGATTTTGCAATTATTGCGACATTGTGCTTTAATTTTGCAATTATTGCGAAATCTTCAATTTCGCAATTATTGCGACATTATTGCATGATTCGCAATTATTGCGACATTGTGCCTTAATTTTGCAATTATTGCGAAATCTTCAATTTCGCAATTATAGCGACATTATTGCATGATTTTGCAAAATTATTGCGACATTGTGCCTTAATTTTGCAATTATTGCGAAATCTTCAATTTCGCAATTATTGCGACATTATTGCATGATTTTGCAATTATTGCGAAATTGTGTTCAACTTTTAGGAAATGCGAAATCTTTGTTTTTTATTGCGAAATTAATTCTGTTTTTTTTATATTGCGAAATTAATTGTTTTTATTTAAATTTAATTTTCAATTTTATTTTTTCCGCCATTTTTACTTAGCTTTATTTTAATTGTTTTGTCTTATTTTTACTTAGATTTATTTTTACTTATTTGTCTTAGTTTAATTTTTAAAGTATTTTATTTTAAAGTTTTTAAATTTACGTTTTGTCAAGCTTTAATTTCTCGTCATTTACTTTTAAAGTTTTAATATTTTCGTCATTTAATTAATTTCTTTTAAAGTATTAAATTTATTGCCATTTACGTTTTAATTACTTTTAGCTTTATTTACCGTGTCATTTACTTTAAAGTTTTGCAATTTAATTTTACTACAATGACCAAACCATTTCTTTTCCACCAAGAACAAATGAGTCACACATTCAACCGGAGATCAATTTGATTAGACCGTGAACAACGAACTTTTAACCTAGCAAAATCCTACTATCATTCACAGCCCAACCGTGCAGCTTCATCTGGTATTACAATCTAAACTTTCTTTGTAGTCATGTTTGTACCCCAATAATCATGTCTCACACATACTTCCTGAAACAGGCTCCCAGCCAGCTAGAGCACCCGTTGGAGGGTACACTCACCCTATTTGCACCACTTTCATTCATAGACACAGAGGTCAGCATCATCGGGCTTCCGATGGTTGCTTAAAATGTGGCCAGCAAGGCCACCAGATGAAAGATTGCAAGAAGGGTGAGATTGAGGGTACTTCAGGGCATGCTGATTCCAAGCCACCTCCGACTACTGGATGTGTGTATACTACCACGAGGGACCAAGCAAACAAGTCGTCAGGTACCATTACTAGAATCTTATTTATGTATGGTCAAGCTGCTTTTTTTATACGGGTGCGACTCATTCCGTCATATCAACTGCTTATACTTCTCGTGTTAGGATATCCCCTATTTTTGGTCCTTTGTAATTAGTGCTATACTTAAGAATACTAAGTATAGTCCTAACCCATGGTTAAGTAATGCAATAAACTTAATACAAAGTAAAGTAAATAACACAAAGATTTTTCAACATTTAACTCTTAGCTTTATTAAAGAATTATACCCTATTGTATACGAAGCTACAATAGGGATTGAATAGACAATGTGTGGTTTTGTGATCTCCTCACTAACAAGCTAGTCCAATCCTAACAATTGCTAAGTAATAAGTGTGTAAACACTTATCCTTTTACCACTAAAATCAATGAAAAACAAGACCTAATCATGTGTTTAATATCATAAAAGTCAGAATTACGCGTGGTTTTGTGCTTTTGTGTGAAATAGGTACAAAAGATTAAAGGGAAAGAAAATACGGGATTTCACGGTCAATTGTCGAAGAAAAGTCAAAGAAAGAGACAAAGTCAAAGTCAAAGAACCAAAATTGCAAAAATTCCAAAGGTCCCAAGATCACGAAAACCGGCAAAATCAACACGAATTTGAAGATTATTTCAAGAAGCCAAGAATCGAGTTTGTTTTATAGAGGATTTAATAAAGTCATTGGGCTAGTGGGTCCTACTTTTGGTTAATGGGCCATAAAGCCCAATAGTGGAAATAAGCATTCACTTTTGGATTTAAAAGCCATTCATAAAGCCTAATTTACATGAGACGGATGGTAATTATTCATAAGGCCCAATTTACAAGATTTAGTAACATAGGGAGTTTAACATGGACTCAATGGCCCATTAGGGTTTTGATAAATGCTACGGTGGTAAATAAATTATAATTGAAACACTTATTCACTTTTTGGGTCAACATAAAACTTTTATCACACACCCACACCACACATTACTTTCGATACAACCAAAGTTATTATCCCACTCCTTTCTCTCTCAAGTAAATAAACGCAATCACCACCCCCTTTTCACCCCAAACCCTAATAATCAATTTAGGGCTTTTCTTTCTACAGGAAAGTATATCACACGCGCTGGAAATGAAACCCCAAGTTTATAGGAGCTTGAAGATGCCCCAGTCAGATCCACGTGGCCTCCCTATCTTTCACAGCTTTGATTGTGATTGGTGGAAACACCTCACCTTCAATTATCCTCCAATAATAAAAGGCCACATCATCCTGAAACTAGCATAACAAGCACACTCTCCTGCCACGTTGGTAATCCATGTGAGAGTTGCCTTATCTCATCCGTTAGATTAAAAGAAGAAAGAGGAGTGAAGAAATCAAGGGCCAAGGATGAAGATGCTCTTCAACAAACTCCTCAGTAGGTTTTAGGGTTTGCCTATAAAAACCCCCAATTATGTAATTTTTTATCATTCCAATTTTACTTTATAGTTTTTATGTCAATTTAGAGATAGGATTAATTTTGTTTTCTTTTTTATAGTTATTGTAATGATATTTTGATAAATAAAAGTTACTTTCATTTTAAATCTGTCTCAAGTTTACTTTCTGTTAAAATAAATTGCAATTATTCTTATTAATTCAAAATTGATATTATAATATAAAAGATTTCATTAAGTTTTTCAGTAGCTTAATGGGATAAGTTTAAGTGAAATTGGGATAAAAAAATCAAAACCTACTGGTTTAATTTGTAAAAAAAGTTGGTTCGGTTACATTAGAGTTGTTGGTTCGATTTGTTGATGATGTTTCGAGTATGGTTCGTGGTTCGAGCCTATGATACTGGTTCGATTACATGCTGGTGGTAGATGGTTTTATTGATGGTTTAGTGTCAGGTTAGATAAGACGGTTCAGCACCGCTCTTCTTCATCAACGGATCCTTCAAAGAAGGTTTAGCTCATTTTATCTTTAAAGTTTTTAGTAATCTGCTTTTAATTCGTTTCGTCTGTTTAGTTTGTGATTTAGATCTATTTGTTTATAGATAGTTGCCTTAGTCCTAATTTTTCTGAATGATAAAATTTTATCTGCTTTAGTCTTTGTTTCTTGATACTTTTGGTTTGTTGTTATTTTCACTTTGCTGAACCTGGTATACATAGTCTGCTTAGTTTTACTGCTGTATGGTTTATTTAGCTTACTGATATATTAGTTGCATTTGGTTTAATAAGATAGTAAGGGCTGCGTTTAGTTTAAGAATTGTTATTGGGCTTCCTCTCTTATTTTTGGGACTTCTTAGTAAGAAAAAAAAAGGGTGATGCGTTTGGTTTTTAAACAAAGTACATTTCAATCCATTTCAAAATTTTATAAGTAAAAAAAATAGATTTTAGATTTTTAATAAAGATAAAAAGTTTTAATAAATAAATAAATAGAAAATATAAATAGTATAAAAAAATAGTTTTTATATTTTTAGAATAAATTTAGCATTTTCATTTTTAGCATTTTAATATTTTTGCGTTTGTCATTTTATTTTCATTTTAGCATTTTAGTAATTCTCGTTTACATTTACTTGCGCATTTAATATTTTTACTTTGTGATCTTTACTTGCGGTAATTGCACTTTGTTTTAGATTAGTATGTATTTACGTATTCATAGTATTATTTTTATCTTTTTACGTACATTCAAGTAACATAAAAACTAAAAATATATCTTAACCAAAAACGAATAAATCTTGTGAATTATTTGAGATCAATTCGAGACGATTTGAGGAACGATAAATAGATTTTAAAAAGAATTCAAAAAAATTCGGTTATTACTAAGCTTGACGATTCTATCAGCAAGAGTTTAGAACTCAAGTGTTTGATCGTATTTGGAGGAGAGAAAACTTTGTTTGTGAATGATTAAAGCATTAAGTGCACAAACTTATTTTATCTCCTTTTACAAGCATCCTATTTATAGAAGGAAAGTTACATAGTAGACAAAGAATTGCCCATGTGCAATTCTTGTCTTATTGGTACAGTGTAGTATCTTGTCTTAGCATATTCTAAGTAGTAAGACGTAACTGCTTTTACACTTGTTAGTACCCTATCTATCACAAAAGGGTAAGTCACGCTAATTGTATGATGTACTTCATCTTATCACAATTCAACTTATCCCGCCTTTACTTCAGTCTTGGAGAATGCTTGTTTCTTCAGGGAGATCGTATGGGGTTCAGTGAGTCTATTGCCACAACTCACTGAACCCATCACCTTCTTCTTCGTCATAGAAGACATTCACTGAGCTTCGCCTCTCTGAATTCTCGAGTCTTTCTTTTAAACTTAGTCTAGGAACTCGAAGGCAACTCACTAAGTGACTGTTCACTCAGTGACTTTATTATGTTCAAGGTTAATACTTCACTTAGGCTGATTGTTATTCAAATCCATCAGTAAGGTCATTAGACACTGAATTGACCTAACAATCTCCCCCTATTTGGATATAAAATTTGCCTAAGTGAAATTGTTATAAGTGATCAAAAAGGCTTCTTCTTATACAAACTATTCTACTAATGAAAAGACTTGGTTTAACAAAGTACTTCATTTTTATTCATCATTACATAAGACTGAATTGTCTGATACAAGAAACATAAACAAAACAAAAGATTACAATTATTCAGGATCCATTGCTTCCCTCTTCACCCTTGATGACTTTAACACCTTTTCTTTATCAGGTCTCCTAGCAATTATCTCCCTGAGCTTGTCAGCAAATCTTTTATTCTCATCAGTCTGAACTTGTCCAGCCATCACTAGAAAGATGAGAACACTCTCAGTGGTGCATTTCTCTATGTCACTCATTCTTTGAAAAGCTTGGTCCCCGAATACATCAATGAAGAAGATATCCCACTCAGGTTCTTCTATTACCATGTTGTTCACAAAGGGGACATTTTCAGGGAGAGTACGATTGCAGTCTAACCTAGGGATCTTAGTCTCAGCTTCAAGCTCAACTCTTTTCCTTTTTCTTCCCTGAGTTTTGGTAGGATCCTTTTCACTCAAAGGAATATCTTCAGTGATTCCTAATTGTTCCTTGATCTGATCCAACCTCTCATATCTCTTACTGAGAGAGTTGAGTATCTCAGGGACACATTTGTTCATTTTGGTCCTGAAGATCCTTCCCATTTTGTCCCACTCACTGAGGCCGAAATCACCAAATGAAAATTTCTTCATAACTTCAAAATTCCTTTCATCATTGTTTCTGTAGACAGATACTAAGACAGGTGTGGTATGAGGAATGATTTGAAGGTTAGTGATTGGTTCAGGCTTCCTTCTTTGAGTGACGACTTTGGTGTATTGGTCATATAGTTTTTTCAGTTGGGTGGTTCTTTGTTGTTGCTTCAAGACCATTTCATCCTGAGTGGCCTTGATTTCTTCCTCTTGATTTTGGATGAACTCCTCTCCCCCTTTCTTACTCAACAAGACCTCAGGGTCACCACCCACTTCTTTCACTAACTCAGTGGATACCTTTAAAATTTCAGCCCTTGTTGCTTCACTAGCCTTAGCCATCTCCATTCTATCTAAGTACTCTTAGATTTGATCAAGAGTCATCTTGTACATCTTTCCATTGATCTCATATGGTACCAAGACAATGGCATCAGGATCAGGCCTTATTTCTCTTGTAGCTTTTACAAGCTTCTTTGGTGGAGGTGTTAGGGTTTCATCAGCAATGCCTTTGCCCTATCTAAATTAGATACTGAGGGCTCAGGGTTGGGAGGAATTGAGTTTAAAGGTTGGGGTTGTGCTATTTTGAAATGAGTATGATGGGTTAATTAACATATTTTCTTGGACTACAAATCAAACAGGGGGACAAGGGAATCTCAGTCTATCAAGAAAAATACACCAGAGAAATACTTAAAAAATATGATATCTCTGAATGTGCTTCAGTAAAGACTCCCATGGTTCCCCCTAACAACTTAGGTCCTGATCTCACTGGTAAATCAGTCAATCAAACCTTATTCATGGGAATGATTGGATCATTAATGTACCTAACTACAACCAGGCCTGATATTCAGTTCTCAACAATTCTATGTGCAAGATATCAGGTCGATCCCAAAGAATCACATCTTACTGCTGTTAAACGAATCTTCAGGTACCTAAAGGGTACTACTTCACTATGTCTATGGTATCCTCGTTGCTCAGGCTTCGATCTTAAAGGATACTCAGACTCAGACTATGCTGGCTACAATATGGATAGAAAAAGTACCTAAAGTGCATGTCAATTCCTAGGTGGCAAGCTAGTATGTTGGAGTGCAAAGAAACAGCAGTCAGTCGCAATGTCCTCTGCTGAGGTTGAGTACGTAGCAGCTGCTGGTTGTTGTGCAAACATCCTTTGGATGAAAAGTCAACTCAGGGACTATAATGTGGAATACAAAGTAGTCCCTATCTTTTGTGACAACACCAGTGCAATTGCCAAATAATCTAGTCCTACACTCAAGGACTAAACACATAGACATAAGATATCATTTCCTCAGGGACCACATCTTAAAGGAGATATTGAATTACATTTCATCCCCACTGAATATCAGCTGGCTGATATATTTACCAAACCTTTGGATTAACCAACGTTCACTAGACTGAAAGCTGAACTTGGTATGCTGAATATTGATTAACCAGGCTCCTTGATGACATCGGATTCAGTATAATGTATATTCTTGATCCTCTCTCTGAGTAAATATCTCTTATTGTCCCCCTTTGACACTAAGGTACATTAAATGATGTAACTAAATGATCTAAGGATTTAGTTACTTAATGTCCTAGGTTGGTGAGTCACAATATTAAATAAGGAACATATATTCCTTCAATAAATTGTCATAAATCAGTCAAGGGGTCACCCCATGTCGAGTATCCCACTAAGCATTAAATGCTTACCATTTTTCTAGCAAAATCCATTGTAAAAACGTCCTTTCAAATGCACGTGACCTCACGTCATCTCTCCAAAAGCGTTATCTCTGCAGTAACGGAACAATTGCCAAGAAAATAGGGGACCACTTGTACACTTCCATTCAATGCGGATGTGAAAAGAAATTATAACAAATAAAACTCTATTCCACATCCGAGCCTATAAATACCCCTCAATCAAAACAAACACACACTCAAAGAATTTAGCAATCTTACTCTGCCAAAATTTTCTCTAAAAGAAAAATTATGTGTGTTCAAACGTTGTTTCCAGAAAAAGTTTCTTGCAAAAAGGCAATCACATTGATCACTTGTTTTATTGTTATATAGCACAAACAATCAAAGTTACCTATTGTTTATAACTCTTGATCCTCTTTATAAGGCAAAAGTTTTCATTAAGTCACTTGGTGAACCTTGTTGCATTATAACAAGAAACAAGTCTTGATTTGATTTCCACAAAGTGCCATTGTCCTTTCTTCAAATCTTCAAAAAAATTAACTTTAATGGCAATGTACAAAGCTATAAAATATGCCCCTCAGGCTGAGCATCTCACCAATGAGGGTGTCCATTTTGTAGGAAACAACTATGAGGGAAATTCCAATTACCCTAGTAGTGTATCAGCCTACAAACCAATTTTCAAATTTTTGAAAAACTGTGATTGGGCTGATGCTTTTGCTAAAACCCCCTAGTCTTCTACCATGAATATCTCAGGGAGTTTTGGTATACGGCTGTGGTTGTAACCCCCACTACCCAAGGGCCTGAAGGATCTCAGGGGTCTGAGACCAAGTCACATAAGAACTGTGTCATCATGTTCACTATAAACAATGGGAATACACCGTTGATTTTAGACTTTAAAACATTTTGTCAAACCAGTGGACTTGATTATAACAATGGAAAGTATGTTTCACATCCTGACATGGAGTCAGTTAAAAAAGGACTAAAAGAAATCGGGGTCCCTGAGTTACTTGTGACTAAAACCCCATTGATCAAAACTGCTTTCCCCATGGCTTGGAGGATCTTGATCACTTTTGTGATTCAGGTGATCGGTGGGAACTATTCATCTACTAAGCAAGTTAATTCTACTCAGCAGATGCTAATCTACAGTCTTATTAATGGACTGAAGATTGACATAGGAGAGATCATTTATAATGATCTCGTAAAAGTATGTTTCTTGCCCAAGATTCATATCGTGCGCCTTAGAACGGTTACTGGTTTCCCTTTACACTCAGGAAAACTTCAATATTTTTTCTACTCCCATCCTGAGTTCCACAAAATTTTCAAAGAACTCATCTGAAGTCAACCCCATTGCATTGACGGCTCACATGACTGAGGTGATCAGTCGTGAATCATCCGTGTCTCCCATTCCCTTCTTACCAAAGAAGGGGACCAAGAAGACTCAGACTGTGCCTAAGACCAAACCAACAAAGTCACAGGGCCCTGAGGCTTCCGAGGCACGACCAAAAAAGGCCAAGGCTAAAAATAACACCCTTGTTCAGACCAAGCTTCATCTACCCTAAGGGAAAGAGCTTTCGGGAGGCCCTGATACATCACAGTCAGGGTAGACGGGCCAACCTACTGGTCCTCTTGATGGAGAAGGAAACATACAACCTTCTCCTATGGGACTGCCTTCCACTCAGATCGATGAGGGCACTCGTAAATCACAACCTTTTCCTGAGGTCAAAAGTAAGGCCAAAGACTCAGAGAGACGCCTACGGGTAACACACCTCGCTGATAAGCCTATCACTTTCCCCAAAACCAATGAAGGCACACTAGCTCACAAGTCTTTGCCTCAGGACCCAAACCTCAATTCCTTAGACTCAGAGGGACGCCAATTGGTAAAACACCCCGCTGATAGGAATCTCACTTCCACAACTCCCGATGAAGGCACACTAAAACAAAATTATTTGCCTGAGGGAACCACTACTGATCCCAAAGACTCAAAGGGACGCCCATGGGTAAAACACCCTGCTAATAGGGATCTCACCTCCACAACTGATCAATCGCAAACTGCCCCTGAGTTTAGCAGCCTGACTACGTGTGAGCATCCCCTCAGACACATCACCAATTATATTTACAAGCTCTATGTGTTGTTGTCTTGACCATCTGTCCTGAGGACTTGGATTAGAGCTTGTTGATAGTTGATGATTATCAAGGACTGGTGGTTCAGTACATGGTACTGGGGCATCACTTCTTTCTGAAGGATTTTCTAGTAACAGTAGGGTCGATATTTTCATCACTTGTCCCTTCAGTGTTCCCATAGATGAGTGAATCATTTGGTTCTTCAGCTTGAGAAGCGATAACTTCAGGGACATGTTGAGGTGTGATTAAATTATCGATTGACCTATTATGAGGTGATATATGAAAGGATATATCAGCATCAGTTTGATACTGCTTTGAGGGAGAATGTTCATACTCATCAGGAGGATATCTTGATGAGTCATTGATCCCGATCTCTTCTATTGATTGATTTGTGAAGTTAATGGCATCCATACTTTCATCAAAGGTGACATGAAATGACTCCTCAACTTGTTGTCTCCTTGTATTAAAGACCCTGAAGGCTTTGGAGACAAAAGAGTATCCAAGAAAGTATCCATCATCAGCTTTGGCATTAAATTTACCAAGATGGTCCTTTTGATTGTGAATGAACACAGGATATCCAAACACATGAAAGTAGCTGATATCTGGAATCCTTTCCCTGAATATTTCATAAGGAGTCTTATCATGTCATTTGACTATAATACATCTGTTCTGAGTATAGCAAGCTATTTTCACAGCCTCAGTCCAGAAGTGTTTTGTAAGATTGGATCCATTGAGCATGGTTCGAGCAGCTTCAATGAGAGTTCTGTTCTTCCTTTCAGCCACACCATTTTGTTCATGTGTGTAGGGAGAAGAGATGTTCTGAGAAATTCCTTTCTCATCACAAAAGCTCTCAAGCTCATGGTTCCTGAATTATGTTCCATTATCAGTTCTTATTTGTTTAACTTTAGTATCATTTTGATTTTCTACTTGCCTGATAAAAGACATTATGAATTCAGGAGCTTGACTTTTCTTTTTCAGGAAGTATACCCAAGTGTATCTAGAGTATTCATCAACAATCACAAGGGTATATTTCTCATGATTTATAGACATTGGACTGACAGGCCCAAATAAGTCCATATGAAGAAGATGAAGACACTTCCTGATAGAAAAGTTTTGTTTTGGCTTGAAAGAAGCTCTCTTGTGTTTACCTTTTTCACAGGTTAAACAAGGTTTGTCTTTTCAATATACAAGAGATGGTAAGCCAAGAACTTTGTTTTGTTTTGCAAGTTTATTCATGTCTTTGAAATTGATATGGGACAGTCTCTTATGCCAAAGCCAATTGACAGAGTCTGAGGCTTTAGCAAAGAAACATGCTCCTGAATGAGTTACAGATGACATGTCTAGGACATATACATCATTTCTTCTTAGAGCAGTCAACACAATTTCTTTGTTAGCATTGAAGATTGTTCCTTGCTTATCATCAAACTGAACGATGTACTTAGCATCACACAATTGGCTGATACTGATGAGATTGTACTTCAGACCATTTACAAACGCCACTTTTGAGAAAACTATTCCACCACATTTAATTGAACCATATCCCACAGTAACACACGATGAGTTATCACCGAATACTACCTTAGGACCTGGTTGCTCCACGTATTTGTGCAGATAACTTTTGACCCCTGTCATACTTCTTAAACACCCACTGTCTAAGTACTATACAGGCTCCTTGAAGTATTTCTGCACAAATAACGAGGTGGATTAGTTTCTCTTGTGAGCCCACTTTTTAGTAGGCTCTTTGGCTCGAAAAGCCTGACGTCTTTCACCTCGTTTGAAGTACTCAAACTCAGCATGATCTGAGGTAGAATGAACATTGCTTCCACATGTTTTGTAGCTTAGTCCGACTGAGGATTCAGTAATTTGAGATGACTCAGCTAGCATCCCCCTTCTGACCATGATTATCCTATTGTGTCCTGAGGTAGTATGATCATTGCTTCCACAAATCTCACACTCAGGGTAGTATACACAATCATCAGGCCTATGATCAGGGATGCCACAATGTGTACATGGTGGGTAAGGCTTAGCCTTGGATTTTCTGATTTGTTGTGAGGTGGTCCCATAGTTGTAAGGTTGAGCATTGTATCTTTTAGCATTTCTAATAGAAGCCATGTACATCTCATGATCTGTTGTCCTGTGATCTTCACTTTTACATTTCATGCAATAGAGAACTCTAAAGCAGCTGTCAGTGGTGTGATTTGTATAGTGACATAGCTCACAGGAAGGTTTCTTTGTTTTAACTTTCTTAGAAGACTCAGGTTCAGTTTTGTTACTTGTTGATGATTTAGGCTGTGAGGACAAAGATGTTTCACCCTGAGTTTTAGAGGCTGAGTTCAGCTTCTCTTCCATGAACAGTTGGAACAATATACTTAACTCCTCTTTATTTACAATAGGAGTAGAGTTTATTGAGTGTGCAGGAGTCCCTGAGGGAGACATAGGTTTGGTTGTTTTCTCAGTGACAGTTCCTGACTTAGTGTGATATGGCATCACTTTTGAGTCAGGCTTTGTTTGTTCAGTACAGCCTAACCCAGCTCTTCCTCTAGGTGAGTGTTCTTGATAAGACAATGGAATTAGATTAGAACATGGACTTGCCCCTTGAAGATTTTTCAAAGGAGGTAGAGGAGTCTGAATGTCTTTAGTAACACTCGGTGTTTCAGTGTTACTGAATTTATTAGTCTCTTCATTAAGACCAAGTTTTTCATTAATAGCCTGAGATTCAGGAATTAATATTTTTTCCAGTATCAAAGTTAGGCAACACACTCTCAGGATTTGATCTCTCAACCCAGTCTTTCGACTTTGGAATCATTTCATGATCAAACCCTACTAAGGCAGGAAGAAATGCTTTTTCACTCATTTCCTTAGTAGGTGCTTTTTCAGTGAGTTGTCGTGCCCCAAGAATTTTCTTCTTTTGGGCAGGAATTTGACTGTTTATACACTAAGAAGCTAAGGTAGAGCTATTTGTCCATTTCTCATTAATGCGTTTTT
Source organism: Glebionis coronaria (assembly GCA_025667525.1). NCBI lineage: Eukaryota > Viridiplantae > Streptophyta > Magnoliopsida > Asterales > Asteraceae > Glebionis > Glebionis coronaria. The sequence continues at coordinate 271,674,761 of CM046876.1, forward strand.
CTTCCTTAAGTTGTTCTTGAAGAGCATGATTGATTTTAGTAAGTTCAGTGTTCTGAAGTTGACAGCTTACTGCTTCCAGTTTGGCTTGTTTTAAAATCAATAAATCTTCTCTACATATGTTTAATTAAAAAACAAGTTTATTATATTTTGAAAGAAGATTCAATCTCTACTCTTCAACGAACGATAGGTCAATGTTTATATACTTAAGGAATTTTTTCCAATCAGATTCTTCATCCATAGAGAGAAGCATGTTTACCTTTCTCATAGTGATGTCAACCCATTCTCCATTTCAAGCATGATTCTTTCCAACTGATAGTTCATCATCAGCTAGAGCCATCAACACTTTATATCTGACTTCCTCCTCTTCTGAGGACAAGTCTTCATCATCCCAATCAAAGGTTTCAGCTACTAGCCCTTTGGCTTTGTTCTGAGCGGGCTTTTGAGTCTGTGTAACTGTAGTTTCAGCTTCCAAGAGTGCAAGTTTTGCTTTAACCTTTTTATACTCAGACCTGTAGTCCTACTTAATTTTCTTATTATTTTGAAAACTTTGGTTAATTGGAGAAGCCTGAATTAGTTTTGGTATAAACTTGGGTTGAAAATTGTAAGATATGTAAATCTTGCTTATGTTTTAGAGAGAGAAAGAGATAGAAAGATGGTGGATTTCACACAATTCTAGAGAGAGAAACTAATGAGAACTATGTGTAAAAATTATGAAAACCACTACCCTCTCCATCTAAGGAGAGGGTTTATATACCCAAGCCCTTGTCATGGGCTTGGGCTTACATTTGGGCCGGCCTACACATGTTGTAGGCTAGGCTTGGTCTTGTTTGTTAAATAAAGATAAATAACAAAACTACGAGCTATTACATGGACTATTGTTGGAGTGACCGATCCTTCTTAATACGTAAAACGTATTTCCAACAATCTCCCCCTAAGGGAGGTCACTCCAAACAAGGGCATTATCCAAGTTACAATAATAAGATAAACCTAGCATACTATGCTTGTCTTGAGCTCGTAGTCTTCGTCTTTCTTTTTCTTTTTCTTTTCTGGTGAATATGTTGATGTGATCTTTGATATCAATCTTGAGAATTAATCTCTTACCTTGTTCTCGTACATCCATCACTTGTGATCTTCGCCTCTTCGTGACACCATGTCCCACATACTTATACCTTTGTAATTCTTGAAAGCTTCAGAGTTTGATACATCGAAAGACTTAACTTTTAGGCTTTCTTGAATTTGTTGAAGTATTAAGTGCGAAAAGTATAAGCATGTGGGGATGACTTCTTCTCGGATTTCGCAACGCCACCGTCTTCAAATGCCGCAACATAAGTAGACACGAACGAAATGGCTTTGAACATTTCATTCTAATTCGGTAGCATTTTACCTCCGGTCGGTGAAGACCGTTGGACGATATAAAATATTGTACTTGTGGCAGGTAGATTTAATTAAAAATCTCCTTGACAAGATTTCGCGGGTAAACCCGTTCTCTTTACTCGACCGTCCAAAGATGATTGCGAACGTAAAGAGTGAATCATTTGGATAAAATTATCCGCATGATTGAAGCCGTCAATTCTGATTCCTGGAACAAGTTTGATTCATTTAAGAATCGCACCATCGTTGCTTTCCAGTTGTCACGAGCTTGATTCATATTCAATCTTGCAAGTTACCTACCAAGTGTTGTTTGAGGTTAACACTAGAAGGATTTCCACTCATCACTATGAACACTAAGGTATCACTCTGAGTGTTCTGGCAAGATCACTAAGATATTGCGTAGAGGCCTAGAACGTGTTTAAATTCAGTTAAGAATTAAACCACTGTTGCTTTCCAAATATCACAAGTTTGATTCATAAAGAATCGCACAAGTCACCTACCATGAGCTTTTTGATATTCGCTCAAGAAGGATTTTCATCTTCATTGTAAATACTTTCGTATTACTCGGATGTTCAGGCAAGATCATGAAGATTTTGTGTAGGACTCTTAAAATCTTTCTTACTTTTCATAATGTGTGAAGAAGCAAGGAAATATGGAAGTGTTTCCTAATGAGACATTTGATGATCTCAAATGGCTCTAGACTCGATCGTGCACTTTGGATTTTAGTGATTGGAGGCTGGAGAGGAGTGCCACCTTTTCAATACAAATTTATTCAGAGTGAATAAATCAATAGATAATGTGTTGTCTCCGTGTAATTAAAACAAATATCTTTTAAGAGATATCTGAGTTAGCTGGGATGGGTTGTGCATTGCATCAGTGGGTCCATGATGTCTATCTTCAATATCAAGAATCATTAAAAATGATCTCAATATCATATGTATTTACCCAGTTTCTGCCTAAAGTTGTAAGGAGGGCTTCTTTCTTTACACCCTTTATCTTTACAATTCTTTTTCATTCTTCAACCCCTTCAATGCTTACCAATACGTCATAACTAGCACCTTGTTGTGATTGTTCCAGTGCTAACTTAAGTACTTGGTCGGCATTCAGCTACGTTCACAATCTTTCTCCAACTTTCCTAAGGACTACTATTTCTAGCTATGGAATGTCCTTGCGAAGATTCCTTCGGTTCTGGAAGAGTCATAGGACTTAACCTATCCTACCATCCTTATGTCACCACAATCTTTATCGTCGTGAAATAACTGGGTTGTGGGTAAGAATAAATCACCATGAAATCCATTTTGATATGGAAATCCATTTTGCTCCCCCTTAACATATGCCACGATATTCGAAAACATTTCGCACATGTCGGGATGAGCCATCACGTTAAGTCAAACCATTTTTGATAATTTCCCATATTAAATCACATTTTCTCCCCCATATTAAAAATATTAACCCAATCGATATTTTTAATATCAATTGATTTAATGAAGTTTTAACAAAGGTTTTGGGAAGAAAAATGCAAGTCCATTTATCTTCATGATACCAAATGTATGAGATATGATACCGATTTGTAACATGATCACATATTCACCATATTAGAATAAATTGACAAGGTTGGACCTGATTGATGAGAACACCATATGATAAGATCAAATGGTTCTTGTCAGCGTATGTTGGTCGCCTCGTCACGTCTGAAGTCATCACTTGACACCACGTGTACGATTGGTATTGTTGTCTTGACACCAGTTAGTGAGCTTGGCACGTTCGGCATCGAAGATTCTGAATGCTTGACAATTGCTCCCCCTCAATTGTTGACCCGTGTTCTATTGAAAGAGTTGTAGTCGTCGGTTGAGTAGTTGCATCGTCGAGTATTTGGATACCAATTGTAGATAGCTATGGTTGTAGAGATGATAACTTCATAAAAACAAGACTTCTCTTGTTTTAACAAACAAATGCACTAAAACTTACATATATTTGTGTTAGACCAAGAAATACTTGATCCCTTACAAGGTTTTAAAGTAAACCTTGCCCGAGAAAATTAATTCCCGTTGTGAGCCAAAGCTTTCATAAGAAATACTTGACTTTAATATGAAAACCGGGTTGCAGTCTGAAATAACTACAAGCCATAAGGGCATGTTTTATGAAATATTTACAACTTTTGTACAAACTCTATTTATGGTGACGTATCAATATTAATCGACATTTCTAAGGCCGTAAATATTATCGTACCAAAAGACATGCCTTTGAAAATTAAAGTAAAAATATTTTTGGATTTTTCTAGATTTTTCAATTTTTATGTTTTTATATGGTTTTATATTTTTGTATTTTGCTTTTGTGGATAAAAATATAAACAATATATACAAATGATCACCTAAGATACGGAGAATAGTTTACCACCACTATTCTTTCGCTTCATCTGCTAGTTCCTTAAGAGTCTCAGGCGAGAAGGTTCTCATTCCTAGCTTGTCGGCCAAAAATTCAATTCAAGCGCGATCTAAAGCCTTCGTGAAAATATCCGCCAATTGATACTCAGATTGGACAAAGTAAAGCTCTATTACTCCATTTTCCACTTGCTCCTTGATGAAATGGTAGAGAATGTCAATATGCTTCGACCGGGAGAATTGAACATTGTTGCAGCATAAGGCGATTGCACTCTAGTTGTCGCAGTACATCGAAATTTTGTGGAAACCTAGACCATAGTCGGTTAATTGCGATCTCATCCAAAGAATTTGAGCACAACAACCGGACATAGCTATGTATTCTGCTTTCGTACTTAAAATTGCAGCGCTGTTCTGCCTTTTCGATGCCCAACTGATTAATCGATCTCCTAGTAGTTGTAAAGTTCCACTCGTGCTACGCCTTGTATCTTAACAACCTGTGTGATCCGCATCTGCATATGCCATAAGTGCAATCGAAGAGTCCGTCGAATACCAAAGTCCTCGGTTAATGGTTCCTTTAAGATATCGAAAGATCCGTTTCACCATAGCCAAGTGTAACTCAGTAGCTCGAGTTTGATACCGAGCACACATACATATAGCAAACTGAAGATCAGGTCGACTAGCTGTGATACACAAAAGAGTACCGATCATTCCACGGTAAAGTGTCGGATCAACGGCAACTCCATGTGGATCTGCATCAAGCTTTGTTCGTTCCACCATTGGAGTATCCACAGGATCACAAGATTCCATCTTATATTTCTTAAGCGATTCAAGGGCATACTTGAATTAATTGATAAAGATGCCTCTGGGACTCTAAGATATCTGAAGACCTAAGAAGAATGATACCTTGCCCATCATTGACATCTTAAACTTGGAAGACATGAGTTTCCCAAATTCGTCGGATAAGGTTTGGGTCGAGGCTGCAAATATAATATCATCAACATATATTTGTACCATAATCATATCTTTACCTCGTTTCTGAATGAACATCGTGGGATCCACCTTGCCTTTAGCGAAGCCTTGCGTAATGAGAAATTGTGACAATAGATCATACCATGCGCGTGGAGTTTGCTTCAACCCATAGAGAGCCTTCTTAAGCTTGTACACATGATTAGGATAATTAGGATTCACAAAACCATCCGACTGTTGTACATAGACCTCTTCCTTGATTTCACCATTAAGAAATGTCCTCTTCACATCCATCTGATAGACCATCATATTCATATGGGCTGCATAAGCGAGGAATAGTCTAATAGCTTCCAAACGGGAAACAGGTGCAAAGGATTCCATAAAGTCGATGCCCAATAATTGCTTGTATCCACGAGCTACTAGTCGAGCTTTGTTCTTCAATATTCAGCCTAACTCATCGAGTTTCACCTTGTAAACCCATTTCAAAGTGAGTAATTGCACTTGATCCGGGCATGGGACAAGTTCCCATACTTCAAGACGTATAAATTCATTAAGTTCTTCTTGCATAGCTTCTATCCAACATGATTGAGTAAAAGCTTCTGGCCATGTCTTAGGTTCAACTTCAGTGAGAAAAGCATCAAAATGACAAAACATTGCATTTTCTTGTAGCTGACTTCGTGTGGATACCGGACGATTAGGGTCACCAATAATAGAATCTATAGGATGATCCTTTGTCCACTTGTTGTCATGTTCACGAATCCGTGGATTGGAGTAAACTGTAGTTGGAGCTTCCTCTGAGGTGGACGACCCGACTTGATTAGGGTCGGGAATTGGTACACCAAAGAATGGAAGTTCACGCATTTGAGCGAATTCCAAATCGTGATCATCATCATCAATAGGCATGACATGAGTAGTTTATTCGTTAGTTGGTAGTGAATTACTCGTTGAAGGTATGTCTTGACCAGTGGTAGGTGCAGACGTATCTGATTTTGCAACGGTTGCTGAAGCGACAACTTCAGTTACCAGAGCTATTACCTCAGGTTCTGGAGAAACAATAGTTGGAGGAGCAAAGAATTCATCAAAGAACGGTTGAAACAACATATCCCATTCATTCCTAGTGGGTGGTATAAATGATGATGAAGTAGGCTTATTTGGGACAAGACCAGAGCTAATGTTACTGGGTCCCATTTCATGAAGTGCGGGTTCAGAGCTGCTTTGCTCAGAAGCCATTGTTGTCAGCTCATCAAAATCAACATTCATAGTTTCGAGGATCTTGCGAGACTTACGGTTGTAGATTCGGTATGCCTTCTTTGCAGGTGCATAACCAATGAAAATACCAATATCAGCCTTTGGTTGAAGTTTTCCCAAATTGTCACCATCATTATTTGGATAGCAAAGAGAACCAAATACATGAAGATATGATAAATCTTGTACTTTTCTATGGAGAAGCTCATAAGGTGTTTTACCATGGCGTTTATGAATTAGTGACCGGTTTTGGGTGTACACTGCTGTAGATACTGCTTTTTCCCATAAAAACAATGGAGCCTTTGCGTAAAGTAACATCGTTTGAGCAGCTTCCATAAGTGTGCGATTTCGCCTTTCAACGACACCGTTTTGTTGTGGAGTGCGTGCAACGGATGTTTCATGAGATATGCCAACTTCTTCATAATAATCACGCAAGATTTGATTCACAAATTCGGTTCCATTATCTGTACGAATGCGTCAGACAGTGGTGTTGAGACGCACTTGAATCATCTTGAGAAATCCGATGATGAATTTAGGTGCCTCATTTTTTGTTGTAAGAAATTTCACCCACGTAAACCGAGAGTAATCATCGATAATTACGAGGATGTACTTTTTGCCACTAAGACTTTCAACACGCATTAGCCCACAAAGATCCATATGCAACAAATAAAGTTTCTCTTGGTTGGTGTCTTCCATCTTGAGTTTGTATGATTTCTTAGTGCTTTTCCCCATTGTACACGTGGAACACAAATGATCCTTGTGAAAAGAAAGTTTAGGAAGACCACGAAAAAGTTCGTTTTTCACCAAATGATTAATAGCGTCAAAGTTAAGATGAGATAAGCGTCGATGCCATAACCATGACTTAGTCTTTGATGCTTTGGAGAGAAGACATACGGGAGACACGGCCATCATATCTTGTAGAGACAAAGTGTACAAATTATTCCCTCGAGTACCTTTCAATAAATCAACCCCTTCCAAATTACGAATGAAGCAGGTATGCTCTCGAAAAGCAACTTCTAGGTTTGCATCACAAAATTGTCCCACAGAAAATAAGTTGTGACCGAGACCTTCCACGTAATATACTCTTGAAATAATAACATTCCCAATATGATATTCACCGTAACCCATTATCTTTGCAGTATGATCATTTCCAAATCTAACCGTACCAAGAAACTTGCTGACGAAATTTCTGAGCGGAGAGCGATCTCCGGTCATATGCTTGGAGCAACCAGAGTCCAAATACCAGAGAACAATTTGGACCACCTGTTTTGAATAACAACAGTAGACAATGCATTGGAAACTATTGGTTCCGGAGTGTTAGCAGATATAGATATAAGATTATCAGAATTGCTAACATTTGTGTGACCCTTAGATTTCCTGCGTTTTCTAATGTGAGTTTTAGCACTAACAGGTTTTACTGTTCCAACTTTCTTAGGTTTTGGATTATTCGTGGGCACTACAGTAGGAGTAGACCTATTTAAAGGGCACTTGGTTCCTACAGTAGTGTCGGTGTTCCTATTTAAAGGACACGCTTGTGTTTTGGTAGCCTTGGTACTCCTAGTTAAAGGGCACACTTTCTTCGCTTTAGTGGGAGAGATCCTAGTCAAAGGGCACATATTTCCTACTATAGTGAAAGTTCTACCAGTGGGGCACCACATCCAACCAACTTGGGTTAACACTTTCCCAATCGGTTTCCATTCTAATCCATTTTTCCGGGCATTCATCTCATTCACATGGTCAATAAGGCAAGAATCATGATGACTAGAAAACATACATTCATTGCAATTCCACCATTTCAAATTAGAATTCACAGTAGGCTTAGAACACTGCACAACCGCAGAGCCTTTAGGTTTAGCTACATGATTCTTTTTATTCAAAACAGAAATAACATTCCTAGGATGGGCTTCTACTTTCTTCTTTACTGGACTACTAGATGAAGGCAAGATCCTATCATTCTTCTTGTTTCTTTTAAGCTTAGATCTTTGAGCCTTAGTAGTGGTGCTTACTCCTGTAGAAGGCAACACGGAAATATTAGAAGCTAGTTTTGATTCCGCCTTATCTTTAGTGACCAAAGTTTGAGATGGTTTTGTCCTAGGGCCCTTATTAAATGGTGTGACGGCTATAAGGTTCCTTTTGATTGCACTAGAGGACGACGCTGAGACAGTAGCTGCGTTATCCACAACATTCTTACCTTTTAGAGTACAAAGTGTTTCCTTTAACTCAGCCAAGACCAGATTTTTATCACAAATTTGTTCCCTCAAATCAGATATTTCCACCGACTTTCAATTCAATTGTTCAATCAAGGATTGATTCTGTGCAGTGGTATTAGCACATGCGGGCTTTACTGAATCGAAGAGTCGTGTATCTTTCTGTTTTAATTTATCAACTTTGGACAAAATCTTGGAAACTCGATTATCTAGATCAAGTTTAAAATTCTCAGCGGCCTCAAGTACGTTCACACAGTTAAGCTCCTTAGATTTCTCTATTTCTATCGGCAAAGATTTAGCAACTTTGTCACTTGGCTGACGTTGTTTTGATTGTAAATTCAATCGAAAATTCTTTTCAAAGTTTGCATCATCGATATTAACACCTTCGAATGACGTTTCAAAGATTTCTTGAATAAATTGTTGCTTGCATTCAAGCGAAATACAATGTGTTTGAATCTCATCAAAACGTTAAGCGAAGAATATGAATCTTGAAGCTTTAAAAATTTAGCGTCAGATTCGTGACAAGTACTATCTACCACATTATCCACAGATTCAACATTATGCACAATAGAATCATTATCAACACTTTTATTCACACAGACAGAAACTATATCATGAGACATCACTTGCTTCAGAAGCTGATCATTTTGGTGTGAAACCCGTTCTATTTCAAGTAAGTTATTTTCATAAGCATCATCAATTTCATTGCAAAACACGTTTAACTTCTTCGATTTCCAAATGCAAATCTTGATCAAGATTACTAAGACAAGCTTTAACATTCTTTACAAACGGAACAATTTCATCTCGGAACGCAGCTCTAGTGTGATCAAAGTTCCATTCACCTTCCGTTATGGCCGTGGCCGTCGTACGTTCCAAAATGACCTTGTCAAAATCGGCTAAGTGTTGGTGTACCGCGTTTAAGTTAACGGACGCCTTACTTACCGGTGGAAGTAACTTTGTTAAATCTGTTTTGACAAGTGTAGGAGACGTACTAGGAGGGTTTTCATTTGACAAACTTGGGGGCACAAGAACTGTTAGTTCTGCTAATTCCTTTTGTAAGCGAATTCGTGTCTTTTTAGAAAGTTGATCTTTATTATTCTTATCATAATCAATCGTATGGAATTTTGAAAGCATTTTAGAATGAGTTTCTTCCGCAAGTGACTGTGTCTCCTCAGTACTACGAACAAAAGGTGCTTCTTTCGATTTGCCAATTATGGTCATATCATAAAGACCGGGAATATATTCCTGAGCTTGTTTTGCATAACCGAGATTAGGTGGTAAATCTTGAAGACGCTTAAGTTCGAGTTCTTTAAATGATTTAGTTAAAAGATGAACCTTTTCTGTGGAAGCGTATTGTTTTAAAAGCTGTTGTTCTTTGAATTTAAGAAGTTTGGTAGCATTAATTTCCGATTCAAACTTTTTAGACTCGAGAGTTTTGAAATCCATTTTAAGTTTCTGAAAATCATTGACAACCGACTCTTTTGCTTTTAATTCATTAGAAAGATTAGCTTTTAATGATTCTATTTCTTTCAAGTGTTCAATATTTTCAAAACGAAATTGGTCAAAATCAGAACATGTTATTTTGTCTGTTTGAGGGACCATTTCAAAAGTTTTGACCTTTTCTTTATGCAACGCAAGCTCAGCAGTTAGGGTGGAATTCGTATCTACGGATTGTCTGAGGGCCATATGCATTTGATAAATAATATGTTTAGGTACCATGACCAAATCATGTTGAGCATAAGATTCCATACCCATCGTAGCATTTGGTTGAGGTTCACTCAAATGTGTAGGATTGGGTACCACATCATTTGAGTTACTAGTTCCCGAATGCTGTTCGAGGTTGTCATTTTCATGCCTAACTTGATGTTGGTTATCATCATTACCAAGATTGGTTATGGCGGGTACCTCACTGACGACATCAGAACCGTAGTGAGAGAGATTAGCAACGAGAGCAGCTTGGGCAGAGTGAATGTCATCATAATCCGAATCATATGCATCAAGATCATCTGCTTGATAAGCTGCATTAGAGGTGGAAACGAATGTAATGCCTTCAGTATCTGCTGCCCCTGGGTCTGCAAGAAATGCTAATTCCTCTGAATCCAAAATCTTTCCCTTAGACTGAGCATCAACTAAATACATTTTCTCACGAAACAACGCGTCATCCCTTCTCCTTTTCGGCTGAGTGCATTGCCTAGCCATATGACCTTGTCCTCAGCAATTGTAGCAAGTCACAACCTTTTGAGGACCAATGGGGCTTCCATTTCCATTAGCTTGAGAATTCACAGCTTGAGCATTCACAGTCCTTGTAGGAGGTCCATTTGAATTTTGCCTTCCTTGAATAGGTTGCACTGTTACTTGACCATCTTGATAAGTAGCTTGTTGTCGAGGATTTGAAGAGGTGCGGAGCTGATTGTTTGTTGGTGGAAATCCTCTAGTTGCAACAAGTTTTGACAAGTAGGTAGTGAGATGGTTTAGTACATCAGCTGGCGTATCATTTTGAGTAAAGACCGGTGCTTGGATTGGTGGAAGTTCATTAGAGTAGAAAGCTTGTTCTGGTTGTGCTTCTATAGGAAAATATCATTGCTGAGGAGTATAGCCCATTGGAGAAGTTTTGGCTTGTGATGGTGATGTCTGATATGGTGGTTGCTGTGGAAAAGATTGTTGATGAACACTTTGTTGAAATGCTTGTTGTGGCATCATTGGTGGTTGATAAGATGGTTGCTGTGGTTGCTGATAGGTGTGTGGTGGTGGCTGCTGCAAGTATGATGGTTGTTGATAAGTATAAGCCATGTTTTTTTAGAAGCATACATGGCAAGTGGATCATGAACTTGAGGTGTAGACAACCGAGCCTCAATCATATGGCATTCGTGTTGTTGAAGAAAAGTTTGAAGTTGGTCCACATTGGTGTTATGCAAGTCCTTAGCCAATTTAACATCCGTCACGTACTTTTTCCATTCTGAAGGGAGAGTGTTCAAATACTTGGTGTTCAATTGAAAGGTAGGAATTGCCATGCCATATATATTGAGCTCATTCAACAATAGGGTAAATCTCAGATAGTAATCATTAAGAGTCTCCCCTGGCACATAGGCAAACTTATCAAAAGTATCATAAAGCTTACACTCTCGTTCTTGTTTAGTTAACGAGGTGCCTTGCATTAGAACACGAATTCTATCTCATAACTCTTTGGCAACTTTATGTTTGCTGACGAGTTTGTAGACATCTGGAGGAAGGGCTTGGAAAATGATATTTGTAGCTTGTTTATCACACTTGTCTCGTATCTTAGCATCTCTAGTTAATTAACCCGTAGTACGAGGACGAGTAACAACACCTTCCGTCACAGTACCATATACCAATGGTCCATTGAGCACCAATGCCCAAATTAGATGTCCATTCTCCTTGTTCAACATATAAAGTTCCATTTGGGAAACCCATTCCTTATACATAGTCTTCACCAACATTGGTGGACGATTATCCGTACCCGAGAGGATGGACTTATCTGTAAGAGATGTGTACTCCATTTCAATAAGTTAAGATTTACAAAACGTTGATCGAACAATGAGAGAAAGTAAATGTGTTTGTTGTTGTGTGTGGAAGCCGAGAAATAATGTTAAAATCCCCTAAATTATGTTCTCGATAAACCAAAAATTCCAAGATGAAATTGCACACGATAAAAAATTTCAAAAACACGTTTTTGAAAAAAATCTTGGAATACTTGTTGCCCTGTCGCAATGCCTAAAAGGAATGTTGTCGCAATGTCCAAAAGGAATGTTGTCGCAATGTCGTATCGCAATAAGTCCAATCGCAATAAACCCAATCGCAATACTCCAATCGCAATGCTGTCGCAATCCCTGTCGCAACGAGTCCTATCGCAATAAATCCTATCGCAATAAATCCTATCGCAATATCCCAATCCCAATAAGTCCTATCGCAATATTCCAATCGCAATACCCTGTTGCAATGCCCTGTCACAATACCCTGTCGCAATATCACAAAAAACAATCCAGTCGTAATGTGAATCGTAATATTGATCGCAAGAACAAGGAACTCCAATCGCAATCTGGATCGCAATAACAGAAGAACTCCAATCACAATCCCAATCGCAGTATGGATCGCAATGTTAAAACCCTAGATATTGCGATGGGAGCTGCCGCAATAGTACAAACAGTATACTCTTTTTTCCACTTTTCTCGGACAAAACACACCAAATTCGAGATTTTAAGCCAAAAATTGATCCAAACACCCAAACATTTTGCGTTTCTAACCAAAGAAACAATACCAAATCACTACCACAACTATGTAGATGATTTGTATCAAGATTAAACCATAAAAAACACAAAAAAATTTGGACGTGGGTTTGTATGGATCAAAAAGCTACAAAAATCAAGAACACGAACACATAAACAATACAATCATCCCATGGCTCTGATATCATTTGTAAGATATGTAAATCTTGCTTATGTTTTAGAGAGAGAGAAAGAGATAGAAAGATGGTGGATTTCACATAATTCTAGAGAGAGAAACTAATGAGAACTATGTGTAAAAATTATGAAAACCACTACCCTCTCCATCTAAGGAGAGGGTTTATATACCCAAGCCCTTGTCATGGGCTTGGGCTTACATTCGGGTCGGCCTACACATGTTGTAGGCTAGGCTCGGTCTTGTTTGTTAAATAAAGATAAATAACTAAACTACGAGCTATTACATGGACTATTGTTGGAGTGACCGATCCTTCTTAATACGTAAAACGTATTTCCAACAAAATTGCCATTGCCTGATGAATAATTTTGATTTTTATAAGAGGCCAATGGAGTTTTTGAAAGACAATATTTTGCAAAATGCCTAGTTTTACCACATCGGTAGCAATCCACTCCCTCAGTAGATTGGTTACCAGCAAATCTAGTTCTTTTGATATAACGTTTGGTATTTGCCGACATTGCCCTTTCATGATATTCCCTGTTTAGATCTCTTATGTATTCAGCACTAGATCTTTCATCAACCTCATCATCTAAGGTTTCCTAAAGATCTTGAACAATTGCATTTGAGTAAAAAGCAGTTGTAATGGGGCCATGATCAATTTGGGTAGGTTTGGCAGATGTGTCTGTTATTAAGGCCTTCTTGGACTCAGGATATCTTCTATTTATTAGATTATCCTCATAGATAAATCTTCCATAAATGTCTTCAAGATCCTGAGTCTGTATGTGATTAGCATTTCTCAATCCTTGAGAAAAACCAAGCCATTTTTCAGGGAAACTGTTCACAAAACCAACATTGATTTCATGCTTAGACAGTTTGTACCCCGTCATTCGTTAGCTCATTGAGCAAGGTCTTGTACCTGGTGTAAGTCTAAGGAAGTGTTTCAGATGGTTTGGCCCTGAAAGTGTTATATTCTAACTTCAGGTCCATGATCCTATTTTCCTTAGTGTCAGATGGTCCTTCGAAACTATGAAAAAGATCTGTCCAAGTCTCTTTTGCCGTCTCACACTCAATGACAGCCTTCATAATATCGTTAGGAAGACAAGATATTATGATGCTTTTGAGACGTTGGTCTTGATTGACCACTCTCCTTTCATCGTCAGACCATTGGTTTTCAGGTTTGTCATCACCAGCTGTTGTTTTTGGTTTGAATGGACCATTCTTAATACAAGTGATGTAATAAGGTTCCATTCCCATCAAATAACATAGCATTCTTTTCTTCCATTTGTTAAATCTTTCAACTTCTAACTTAGGAGCGTTAACAGAGTAACTCGCTCCCTTTTTGTTAACAAGTTGAGGTACATTACTTTCAGCCATAATGGATCAAGGTTTTAAAAACTTTGAGACGGTGGTTAAAAAGTTTTATAATCCCAAAACTCTAGTAACACTTGTTGGTCCCTTGTAATTAGTGCTATACTTAAGAATACTAAGTATAGTCATAACCCATGGTTAAGTAATGCAATAAACTTAATACAAAGTAAAGTAAATAACACAAAGGTTTTTCAACGTTTAACTCTTAGCTTTATTAAAGAATTATACCCTATTATATACGAAGCTACAATAGGGATTGAACAGACAATGTGTGGTTTTGTGATCTCCTCACTAACAAGCTAGTCCAATCCTAACAATTGCTAAGCTTGACGATTCTATCAGCAAGAGTTTAGAACTAAAGTGTTTGATCGTATTTGGAGGAGAGAAAACTTTGTTTGTGAATGACTAAAGCATTAAGTGCACAAACTTATTTTCTCTCCTTTTACAAGCATCCTATTTATAGAAGGAAAGTTAGATAGAAGACAAAGAATTGCCCATGTTTAATTCTTGTCTTATTGGTACAATGTAGTTTCTTGTCTTAGCCTATTCTAAGTAGTAAGACGTAAGTCCTTTTACACTTGTCAGTACCCTATCTATCCTAAAAGTGTAAGTCACGCTAATTGTGTGATGTACTTCATCTTATCACAATTCAACTTATACCGCCTTTACTTCAGTCTTGGATAATGCTTGTTTCTTCAGGGAGATCGTATGGGGTTTAGTGAGTCTATTGCCACAAATCACTGAACCCAACACCTTCTTCTTCGTCATAGAAGACATTCATTGAGCTTCGCCTCTCTGAATGCTCGAGTCTTTCTTTTAGACTCAGTCTAGGAACTCGAAGGCAACTCACTGAGTGACTGTTCACTCAGTGAATTCGTTATGTTCAAGGTTAATACTTCAATTAGGCTGATTGTTATTCAAATCCATCAGTAAGGTCATTAGGCACTGAATTGACCTAACACCTATGCCACTTAATATTTTCTTAAACATATCCACGCCCCTGAGAGGGTCTATGCGCATCACACATAGGTACAAAGATCTTCCTTTAGAGTTCGATGAAAGAATTCGTGAAGTTGACGCACTTCTATTAGACATGTGCCAGTTTGACATGATATTAGGCATGGACTGGTTACCCAAACACCACGTTACCATAGATTACCATTCATATCGGGTTATTTTCGGTGATGTCAACGCACCAGAGTACATTCATAATGGTTTCATACCAGGAAAGTCTGTACAAATAATTTCAGCCTTACAGGCGCGTGCCTTAATGTCACATGGCTGTGAGGGCTTCTTAGCTGATGTTCATGATATTGTTACTAAAACTTCATCCACTCAGGATCAGCCTATCGTGTCAAAATTTCCCAATGTATTTCCTGAAGAACTTCCGGGCATACCACATGCTCGTGAAGTAGAGTTTGGTATTGAGCTCATCCCAGGAGTTGAACCAATCTCTAAGGCTCCTTACCGCATGGCTCCCATTGAGATCAAGGAGTTAAAAAAGCAGTTGCCGGAACTTTTGGAGCGTGGTTTCATCCGCCCTAGTGTATCTCCATAGGGTGCACTAGTGTTGTTCGTGAAGAAGAAGGATGGCAGCATGCGTTTATTCATTGATTACCGTGAGCTAAATAAGATCACAGTCAGAAACCGGTATTCTTTTCCACGTATAGATGATCTGTTTGACAAACTGCAAGGCGCCAAACATTTCTCTAAGATTGATCTGAGGTCTGTCTACCATCAGCTTCGGTTGAAAGAACAGGATATCTCCAAGAATGCTTTCCGTACACGCTATGGTTACTACAAATTTGTAGTCATGCCTTTTGAACTCACCAATGCTCCAACAGCTTCATGGATATGATGAACCGTGTCTTCCATGAGTTTCTAGACAAGTTTGTTATCGTCTTCATTGATGATATTCTGATTTTCTCAAAATCCAAGGAGGAACACGAAGAGCATCTTCGTACAGTACTATAGATACTTCGCCAGAAGCAGATGTATGCCAAGTTCTCCAAGTATGAATTCTGTTTGAGCAAAGTGGCATTTCTGGGCCACATCGTATCCGTAGAAGGAATAACCATGGATCCTACGAAGGTTGAGGCTATCGCAAAATGGCTAAGACCGACGTCAACGACTAAGGTCCGTAGTTTTCTGGGCTTAGCTGGTTATTACCGCAGGTTCGTGGAGAATTTTTCACGTTTGGCCTTACCTTTGACTAATTTGATGCAAAAAAGGGATAAATTCGTCTGTAGTGATGAACGAGAGAAGAGCTTTGAAGAACTCAAGCAGAAGTTAGTATCTGCACCTATTCTTACTATCCCATCTGGCACAGGTGGATTTCAGATCTATAGTGATGCTTCAAGGAAGGGTCTTGGCTGTGTTCTCATGCAACATGGGAAAGTGATTTCTTACGCATCACTACAGCTTAAGCCTTATGAGGAGAACTATCTTACCCATGACTTGGAGCTTGCAGCAGTTGTTTTTGAACTGAAGATTTGGAATGGCATTATTTGTATGGCGAATCATGTGATATCTTTACAGATCACAAAAGCCTTAAATATATCTTCACCCAGCGAGAAATGAACATGAGGCAAAGAAGATGGTTAGAGCTGCTAAAGGACTATGACATCAATCTTCAGTATCATCCGAGAAGGCGAATGTAGTGGCAGATGCTCTCAGCAGGAAGTCGGGCATGATTAACGGCATTAAGATAGAAGATGAAATCATACGTGACTTAGAACGACTGGACATCGAGTTTATGGTACGTGGACAACATGGCTACTAGGCTAATCTTAGAGTTGAGCCAGACTTACTCTCTAGGATCAAGGAAGCTCAGAAAGATGATGGTGAAATCTGGTCGATTATTCAGAACATTGACCAACAGACGGAGTTTCAGGTAGATGATGATGGTATCTTATGGCAAGGCACTAGATTATGTGTTCTTGCTGACCTTACACTCAGGGAGGCTTTGCTGATTGAAGCTCACAGCTCTCTATTCTCCATTCATCCTGGTTCCACCAAGATGTATCATGACATCAAGCAACATTTCTGGTGGAGTGGTATGAAGCAGGATGTTGCTACCTTTGTCTCCAAACGTCTTACCTGCCAGCAGGTTAAGATTGAGCATCAGCGAGCTAGTGGTTTACTACAACCATTAGACATTATATGGTGGAAGTGGGACAAGATCTCCCTTGGACTTTGTCACCGGACTTCCGTATACCCAAAGGAAGCATGACGCCATTTGGGTTATTGTTGATCGACTGACCAAATCCGCTCATTTCCTACCAATCCGCAAGGATGATTCAGTTAGCATATTGGCGGATATTTATCAAAAGGAGATCATGAGACTACATGGTACTCCATCCAATATCATCTTAGACAGAGATCCTCGTTTTACATCTCGGTTCTAGAAGAGTCTGCAGAAAGCTTGGGGCACCAGACTTAAGCTTAGCACGGCTTTTCATCCTCAGACAGACGGACAGTAGGAGCGTACCATTCAGATACTAGAGGACATGCTGCGAGCTTGTGCTTTAGAATGGACAGGAAGTTAGGACGACTATATTTTCTTAGTGGAGTTTGCATACAACAACAGTTGGCATGCCAGTATCAAGTGTGTACCATTTAAGATGTTGTATGACAGGAAGTGTCGCGCCCCAATCTGTTGGGATTAGGTTGGGGAGCGAATTCCTGAGGGTCGAAGATGATAGAGGTGACCAATGAGAAGGTTGTCGTTGCCAAGGCGAAACTGTAGGAAGCTCGTGCACGTCAAAAGAGCTATGCTGACAAGCACCATAGAGATTTGTACTTCAACGTGGGTGATCATGTCTTCCTCAAGGTATCACCAGCACGTGGAGTAAAGCGTTTTGGAATAAAGGGAAAACTCAGTACTCGTTTCATCGGACCGTTTGATATTCTCGAGCGTGTCGGTGAGGTATCGTATCGTCTGGTGTTACCTCCGCAGCTATCTCACGTTGACAACGTATTCCATGTGTCCTTACTTAGAGGGCACAATTATCATCCCCTACATATGGTTCAATATCCACTCGACAGATTCGTGAGGATCTTTCTTATGTCGAGGAACCCGAAAGAGTTCTTGATCGTCAAGAGTGGATCATGAGAAGGAAGACGATTCCATTCGTCAAAATCCTTTGGAGGGACCATCCTGAACGGGAAGCCACTTGGGATACGGAGGAGTCTATCCGGACTTCTTACCCTCATTTCCAGTTTTGATTCGGGTATGTTCTCTTTCAATTTATGTTATCTATAATTAGGGGACGAATTATTCTTTTAGAGGGGAAAAGTTGTAAAACCCGCATAAAATATCATTAAAAGTACAATACATGAAAACACGAATAATTTAGAACTTTCCATTAATAATATATGACATGTGTCACGAACATTTATTTACAAGTATTAAGTATATTATTAATGCACGATAAACATTTACGTATAATATTAAATTCACGACAATTAAAACACGAATGCATACGAATATTATTTAACATGAAAAACAAATGAATATATGTTTGGGCTTGTGTGTGTTCGCGACAACAAGAAGGAAGGGAGAGGTCTGACCCATTAATTATCCATGTTGTAAAACAATTAACCTCCAGGAGATCCATAATACATTTTGTTAGAAAAATCAAGAAACCCTAGCCCCCTCTCACCTCCTAGCCGCGGCACACCAAAGGGAAAACAAGGACGATTTTTTTGATTTGATATTGGGTTTTTACGTGTACGTGTTCGTGATTCCATCTTAAATTCATTCACGCTTTCGGTATTGATCATAACCATCATCTTCTTAATCTTTTAATTTAATTAATGAATTATGTTCATGAATCTTTTAAAAACATTAATTAAACATGTTATGATTATGGGGTATACAAGATTCGGGGTTGTTTGGTGTTTGTTTTGGTTCGGCGTACACAACTGAGAGCCTCAAGGCTCTCGGTGGGATTTTTCCACCAACAACCGAGACCCCCAAGGGGCTCGGTGTGGTTTGTGTTCGGGCAGCAACAACCAAGGCCCCACGGTAGGGAACCTTGGTGAAACAGTGGGAACCGGCTCACGCCGATGGGTGTTTTGGCTTGGCAGGGGGAACACCGGCTCAGCCGGTGTGAACCTTGGGCTACTAGTGGCAACCGACGGCTAGGCCAAGGCCACAACCGCCAGCAGTGACCACCCAGTCGCCAGCTGGGGTGGTGTTTGGTGCTTGGTTTTTGTCTCGGGTTCGGGGCTCGGGATTACAGTATAATTAAATTGTTTAATTGGTTAATTTAATTAATTTGATTCATGTATAATTAAATTAACTTTTAACTTAGGTTATATTTATTTAATATAATAAATCATGGAATTAACCAAAGTATTTTATTTGGACTTAATTAAATTAAAACCATGCTTTAATTTAATTAATTGATATAAGGGAAAGTTTTATTAAATTAATCATGACATTTTATTAATTAATAAAGCATGCATTTTCATTATTAATTAATAATCACTTTAGCTTAAGTATTTAATTTAATAGACTTTACTAATAAATCATCATGACTTATAACTTATGACTAATAAGCACTAGCTTCTATTTTAGACTTATTAATTCAGTTTATTTCTATTTATGGAAATTTTCTATTTCAGGAAACTTACTATTTTTGGAAACTTTCTTTTTTTGAAACTTACTATTTTTGGAAACTTTCTATTTTTTGAAATTTTCTACTTTTGGAAACCTGCTATTTTTAGAAACTTACTTATTATGACACTACAAGTATAGTGATACAAGAATACATGAAATACATAATAAGAATACATGTAAAACATGAATAAATACGGGATAACACTTAAAAGAGTAAAACATGGCAAGAACATATAAAATAAGCTAAGAACACACATAATCAGTAAATCACTCAGTAATCAGACAACTCATACACGTCCCTTATTTATGTAGTATCCGCGAAGTCGGAGTAGATCGTTCAGCTTCCATTCTAACTTCACTACTGGACATAAGGTAGGGATACTCCGTCCTTCAGTATGGAAATTCTTTCGTATGTTTGATTAGGATTCCCCGTTTGCAGCCATCTATATTTTATAACATAAGCATTTAAAACATATAAAATAACTACTGGACCAGTATTTTATATGTTTTAAATGCTTATGTTATATTTTAAATGCCTGAGTTATATACATGCATGCCAGTTCATCTAGTTATGGAGGTACCATAACCATAACACTGGAGGCACCAGTGTTATGACTTCCCCACGAAGGAGTGATTGCTCGTGGCATCCCTTTTAGTTTGGCCATTTATTTATTTTATCATGTGGGGCGTATGGGTGCATCCTAGTTACATGTTTTCAGTCGGGATTTTCATGGTGAATGTGGTGTGTGCCTTGCATCCTTCACAAGGATTTGATCCCTCATACCCAGACCAGTATAATTAGAGGCAACCCCTCTAATTGCATGATGAGGTCACCCATATAAGTATTCATGCACGTTGACACCTCATAACCTATATGGACTCTTGGCTAAATTTAAAATACAGTTTTCATAAGTAAATCATAAGTTTTTCAAACTATAAAACCAGTTTTATAAACCTGTTCCAGGTTTTCTAGGACTTATACATTTCCGCTGCTAATCAGTCTTTAATATGATTTTGCCATTCATACTATGTTATATCCGTTCGCTGGACATTTTGCTCAGCCGTTTCCTTTCCATGTTCCCAAACGGCAGGTACACAGGGACGCGCTTAGGATCTTGATAGTATGTGCATTTGGATGGAAGCTATCCAACCTTCTTTACCTTATGTATTTCCATACACTTTTTCTTTTGAACATTGTTTAGTCCTTTCCTTTCAGTACTTATATTTCATATGTGTGCGCTTATGTTGGACTACCGATGTTTGATTCCGGTATTTGTCTATATGGTCATTTAATGTTTTAAGATATTTACCTTGCATGCTTTAATGACACGCCATAATTATCCTGTGATATTCCATTGATCAAAATGGGGTGTTACAACTAGTGTAGACATGTGCTGCTGAGCCTTAAGATTCCAAAGATTCTTCTCTAATTTGCTCAGCCGCAGCCATAGCTCTTAGTTCTTTATCAATAAGCCTCTGAAGTTCATCATGTGATCATCCCTTGGAACTACTGGTTGCTTCTTTGGTGGATTAGGCAATGTAGGTGAAACAAGAGGTAGAATAGGTACAAAAATATTCCCGTCAACATCATCATCCTCAGAGTCTGAAGTAGGAGAATATTTCTGTTATGTGTTTGTGCTAGTAGTGTGTTCTTCTTCATGCGTATTATTAGTTTGACTGTCCTTTATCATAGAATAGTACTTCATGGAGTTAGTCAGATAGTCTATATCAAACATCCACGCATAACCTATTCCTAGAACATTTAGGCTTATTCTCCAAGAAATTGACATGAGCATTTTCTTCTACCATGCTTGATGCTAAATTATAGACCCTAAAGGCTCTACTTTTCATAGAGTATCCAACTAAGTATCCTGAATCAGACTTTCCATCAAACTTTCCCAAACGATAAAGAGTGTTCAAAATAGAGACATGACATCTAAAAGGTCTTATATAACTTAAGGTTGGTTTAATACTAGTCAGAAGTTCATAAGGACTCTTATTATGAGGCTTGGTTACTAAGGCTCTATTAAGTACATAACATGCAGTATTGATTGCTTCTGCCCAAAATGTATTAGGTAAAAGAGAATCAGCTAACATAGTCCTAGTAGCCTCAATGAGTGTCCTATTTTTCCTCTTAGCAACTCAATTTTGCTGTGGAGTCCTAGCATTACTAAATTGTCTCTTGATCCCCTTAGACCTACAAAATTCATCAAATTCAACATTCTTGAATTATGTCCCATTATCAGTTCTAATGACCATAACCTATTTAGTGAACTGTTTTTCAACTAATGTAACAAAGTTTATAAGCAATTCATTGGTTTCACTTTTATGAGCCATATAGAAAATCCAACTAAACCTGTTAAAATCATCAGTGATAACTAAGCAAAAGGTCTTCTGACTAATACTCCTAACAGAAACAGGCTCAAAAAGGTCCATATGCAAGAGTTGTAAGGCTTTAGTCACAAAATTAACAGTCTTGGTCTTACAAGAGGGCTGCGTTTCTTAACTTTTTGACAAGCAACACATATGAGGTCATTTTGAAAAGACTTGGAAGGGAGTCCTCTTACAAGATTGCCCTTAACAAGTTTATTAAGATTTTTGAAGTTTACATGACCTAACCTCCTATGCCACAAATTAGACTCATCAATAGAAGCTTTAGCTAATAAACATGTAATACCACTTGCTGGATAAATAGTATGGAGATTGAAAGTGTACATGTTTTCTTACCTGGGTACCTTGAGCAATATTTGAGACTCTTTTGGCATCTCAAAGTCTGTAGAGACAACCATACAGTCAGTATCAGTAAACAATACCTAGTTCTTCTTAGCACACATTTGTGATACAGAGAAGAGATTGAAGTCATTCAATTCCTTCACAAAGAACACTTCTTTAAACTCCAATTTTTCTGTATTAATCCTTCCTTTTTTAGTGATTCTACCTTTGCTTCCACCAAGGGCTACTGGTCCAACTCTGAATTCTTTAAATTCAGCAAGATAGTCTTTATTCCCTGTCATGTGCCTTGAGCATCCATTATCAACTATTCCTTTATCCTTCAGCTCATTGATTAGATGCTCATGCACAAGTAAAAACCAAATTAGTTTTTAACAAGGACCCAAGCCACATTAGGCTTGGATCTGGTGGGACCAATATACTTTAGTGTTTGATAAGTGGTCTTTCCAGTAAGGCTACAAACACTCATGAATTTCATGGTTCTAGAAGGACAACAAAAAACATATGGAGTAGTTATATCAGTGACCTTCATTTGACCTACTGGATTCCACATTTGAATTGGATTGGGTTTCTGAGCATTAAACTAATCTGCATACTTCCTAGTAATGTCAAACAAGTTCTTCACATGAGTGTGAGACTTATGATTTCTAGACTTTTTACCAGCGGTACTTGTGTTTGTTCTAGCGGTACTAGCAGATTTTGGTATGCTAGTACTTGAAGAACTTGACCTTAAAGATACTAGACCTTCTTTTATAAGTACTGCTCTAGGTATAAAGTCCCTATTGGTATGAGGGTGACTTATTTTATTGGTCTTGTTTTGCTTATTCACCTTTTGTGCATAACCTCATTTAGGTTTAACATCCCTTGGTCCTATTTGCCTTTTACCCTGTGCACTCTTACCTTGTCCACTTTTACCTTGTGCACCTTTCTCATGATTTCTCATGATGACTCTTTTAGCAGCCTGTTGTCTAGCGATTTTATCTTCATGCACAGTACAGTCTTTGATAAAATGACTTAAGCTACCACATACAAAACATACTCTTCTTTTTAAAACATACCAAAAGGCAAGTTTGTACTAATGTTCTCAAAACCTAGTCCACCCCTTTTGATACTACCATGAAGTTTTAGGTTACTATCCATTGTCTTCCTAGGAGATTTTGTCTGCTTGGGAGCAGAACTAGGTGGTGACACAAATCCCTCAGGCACAAAGGTGCTCATTAAAGGTGGATAGACAACTTTCTTAGTCACTACTGGTTCTCTCCAGGTCAGTACACTAGAGTCAGAGGTTCATGAGGTATAGTTACTAGAATCAGAATCTGAATCACTTGACTTTTTTTTTGGTAAAGGGGAAACCACCCCGGTAAAATATATTACACCAAAAAAGCATTGAAGTACAAATGGAATGTGGCAGAAGTACCACATTAACCTCAAGCACATTCGCTTGATAAACACTTAAACTAGTGTATATGACATGCCATACACACTTACAAAGCTATAAAATAACAATACACTTTACTAGCAAAACATAGAAGGATTATGATTTAACTTTAGCCTTTTCCCTCTTATCATGGAACATGTTAGAAGTCTCATCATAAATATTCTCAACCTCTTCTTCATCTGATTCGTTTAGAATGTCATAAGCATTATATGTAGCCACACCACTATCATTCGTATTATAATGAACAGATGTAGACGTCAAAGGTATATCAGCACTCTTAGAAGTCTTCTTATGAGCCACTTTAGATGGAATATTCACTTTAGTAACATACAAATTATTTGTTCCTACTTGAATTTATACCATACACTACTTTTGATCATCCAATTCTACACTACTATCATTATTTGGGGGCATGTAAATTCCTAATAATGGTGGAGGAACAGCTTTCATTCCTTCAACATACCTATCATTCTTAGGAACATCCTCTAAATCACTACAAGAGCTATCAAAAATACTTTTTGACAGATTCTTCTCAGACAATGTTATCCCAGGTTGTTTATCTATATACCCCAAACCAGTCTTCTCATAATATCCCATTTGAGAATTTATCAGCTTTCCAATGCCTTTTGAAGAGTTGTGCCAGTTTTTAATAGTTTCTCTTTCATTAAATAAATTAGCTTTTAACACTTCATTCTCAGTTGAAACTTTTAAAAGTTTTCTTTCAAAAGCTTGGATAGCTGCATCTTTCTCTCTCATTTGATGAGTCAAAATCCTAATTTTCTCTTCATAGTTTTACTGACCTTTCTGGTACAAAACTATATTGGCCTCTAATGTGTTAACACCTTGTTTAAAAGCATTCACTTCTACAGTGCATGTGTTAACTTTTTGATATTGTTCTTCTAGTTCTACTTTAAAACTATTAAAATTAAGAGCACAATCTTTAAAACAAGGGTGTACCTCACTGTCTCCTTGAGAAAGAGCCATTAGACCATGCTCTTGTTCTTCATGTGCTTGAGCCCAATTGACTGACCCATCTACTGATATCATTGCCTTGGAACCTTTTAGACTCCATGGACTTCTGGTATCACCTTTTGTAACACTTTCTATGACTCTAGTGTTGGATCTGCTGTTGTTCTTGGAATTTTGGTTGCTTCCTTTAGCTTTCTCCCTCTTGCATTCCCTCGAAAAGTGTCCAAGATTTCCATAGTTATAGCATTCAACCTTTGACTTATCATGTCCTAATGGTTCATTATGGTCAACATTCATTTTTCTTCTAGTCCTTTTGTAGAGTCTTTTGGATATAACAGATATCATAGCTGCTTGCCACTTCAGATATATCTCTTCTATGTCAGCATCATCCATTTGGAAAAGATAATCAAGGGTTAACCTTGGTCTATTGTCTTGACCAGCAAAGAATGAGAATGCATCATTGACATTAAATGATGATAGAGGTCTTTCTTGTGAGCTTGAAGGATTACTAGCAGTACCTTGGAAGTATGTACTATTAGTTGGGTTGCCAACGTTATTTTGAAAGTAAGTACCGCTAGTTGAACTACTAGGGGTACCTTGGAAGTATGTACCGGCTTGTTCCTTTAGATACAAAAGCCAAGTTAGGCTTTGATGAGGGTGCCTACAGCTGGTGTAGTACCTCTAACATCCATCTTATACACTCTAAGATTGTTGTAGAGATGATCAAATGATGTGACATCTAGATCATCTTTTGTAAGGAAGTGCATAGCCATTGCTTTCCATTCTGGTGGAACACCTCTCAAGAACTTTTGATTTTCTTCATCATTGGGGATATCAAGTCCATTAACTGCTAGTTTTACAAGCAACTTGCTGAACCTTCCATATCCTTTATGAATTCCTTCTTGACTTGAAATTATGAAGCAATCAAACTCTTGCTTCAACACATTTTTCTTCATCTTCTTAGATTTGTCGTTTCCTCCAAATCTAAGCTTGATTGCATCCCACATAATCTTTGCATCTTTATAATGATGAAAGCTAGGTAGGATGTGACAATCCGTCAATTTATGGTCGATATTTTATTCTCAAATATTATTTAAAAACATTATTTTAATGTTATAATATGAACTCACTCATTTTTGGGAAGATATTTGGATTTACGTCTTGAAGTAGCATCGACTACGTCTAAACCGGAGGACTCTACGTTACGTGCTTACGTTTATATACACCGTTTTTGGTGACAGTCCGACATTTCAGGAAAATAAATTTATTCGTGAATATTACTTTTGAATTTAAATTTGTGTTGGTTCATAAACTCACAAATTTACGAGAAGAGATTAGGACTTACGTGCATAATTTAACGTCCTTTACGACTAAACCGGAAACCTTAGGATTACGTATTTATGTTTTTGAACTCCGTTTTTGATGAGACAACTTTTATTAGATTCGTTTTGTGCCGTTGATTCATAATTTATAAAAACGTTTTTCATAAAATGACCCGAGGGCACGCAAATCGAGGAAACTAGAATCGAGGAATACCCGTAAATAAATAAGGATGAGACAAGATAACTCTTGTCCCATCCCCACTAAATAAAATGGCAAGCTTAAGCTACACACCTTTGAGGTGTCAACTTTACATGACTAGTTAAGACACTTGTCTTAACTTTCTATCAAACTAGCAACTACACAAAACCACCTACACTAAACCATTTCCTCACTTTGTTACATGCAAAACTCACACACTCTCTCTCTCTACTCCTTATGAACGTCTATCATTCATCAACAACACCACCATTGATCAAAAAAATCAACCATTAATCATATGTATAATTTACATATGATGAAAACCCATTGAAAAGATGAAGATTGGAGGTGGTTATAACATGTGGAAAGGAGTTTCCATGGAGTTCCTAGACTGATCTTCATGAATATATTCATCCATTTGAAGGACCCAAGAAGTTCATTTACCAAGTTGAAGGTTTGGTAACAAGGAACCAAGTCTTGTTCATCATCAACCCCATCTTTTCATCACTTTGGTGGTATAGAGATTGTTCTTCCTATCCTTTTGTTATTTTGAATATGTAATCTTGTAATTTCTTTATTTATGTATATTTATATGATGATGAATAATGATAAAAATGTTGTGTGGGGATCAAGTGTTGATAAATATGATTAAAAAGATGAAAAACCATAAGAAACAAGGCTAAAATCTTGCTTAAATTGTTGGCTGTATAAAAACAGTAAGTAACCAAGTTATAAACTGATAAAATTGCATAGTGGAATCCATTTACAGTAAGTGTTAGATGTCATACACATGTGAGAGTTGGCCATGCAATGGAATCATCAAAATGAGTGAGATATGATCAAAACAAGATGAGTGTGCCAATCTGAATAGTCTGTTTTGTAGGGACTGTTAAGGATAGTTAGACATGGAATGATCAGTAGCTATAACTAACTTATTTGTAGCACATAATAAGAAGTTTATTACATCAAAAAATGAGCTTCTATCTCCTTATAGAACTCAAGATATGATAAAAATGGTGAAGATGAAACTAAATATCAGATTTTGAAGAATTAATGTTTAATAGTATTATATAAGCACTCAAACTAATATAGTATAAAAGGTGAATTAAAACCCACTAACTTATAAATTTCATTTATATAAATATGTATAAGGTTAAATAAATGGACACTTTATAAAAATGGTATTTGAATAAGATTTATAAGTTATAAAAACAATAAACATGATTTTTACGACTTTTTCGGCTATTACCGTAAAATTAACGTTTTTCGCCAATTAAAACTTAGACGATCAGACCCGTCTAATGTAAAGTTTTTAAAAGTCATATACTGATATATATAAGTACCTAATACAAGTAAAAACCGATAAAACCCGAACTATATGACATACGGACATTAATGAGCTAAGTTAGCATATTTGGACTAATAATTTAACTAAATAAGTTAGACACTTATAAAAATTACTTATTAGGCTTAACCCATTTGGGCCCAACATGTAACGTATAAATACTGATAATACAAGTATGAAATGGATTAATACAAGTTAATGAAGTTATAATAGGCTTATTGGACCTAAAACACGTAAATAGGTAAAACTAGTAAACTAGTAAAAAGTTACCAATACATAAACACTAAAACGAGTAAATGAGAATATGTAAACCCACTTGATCATCATATATAAAATCATCATAAATATACATAACTATTATTTTTATGAAGTCATTGGACAAAATTCTAAGACAAGTATTATTTGTCTAGGTTTCCGTGGTTGAAGCACGTACAGTACATCCGAATTGCCGATAACCCGCTTTCCCACATCAACGTGAGTTCATAGCCTCGCACTTTTTTAAATGTTTTTATGAAATGTTTTATAAACCCGCGAGGGAGATAACATGGTAGTTTTTATGAAATATGACACTAGTTGTCCCGATTGTTTGTTTATTGATTTGGACCCGAATGATTGTATGACCCGATGAATGATTAAATGACCCGATAGATGAAATGAAATGGATTATTAAAGTTAGGTTATGTCACTAAAAGTCTCATTAGAATGAATTGTGAACTACCGGGATTTGGTAGACGCTTATGCATATAATAGTACTATTTGGGGACAATCACCCCAGTTCGCGCCTTGACGGTTGATCCCCGTCGTGCCACATTGATTGTAAGCGAATTTATGTATGAGAAGATTTACACAAGCGTGATTATTGTGACGACACACTAATTTAGATGGGCAAATGAGTTTTGGGCTAGCTACCCGTTGTTTGGTTTAGTAAGGTAACAATGTCATGCGGCTTGTAATAATCCATAAATAACGAAATACTGCTATACGCACTAAATTACGATATATTGCCTGACTAGCAATAGGGGGTCTTACTATTGATATTATGTTCGTGTTTTGGTTTTTCATAACCATATTCATATACGGTTTTTTTTATACAACGTTATAAAACATATTGTATGATGTTTTTACGACAATGGTTCGTTTAATGATTTTTAAGGCAAATGCCTATATTATGATTTTTGATAAGGATTTGTATAAAATGACTTTGGCTATTTTATGGCCTATTACAAAGATTTGTACAAAATAATTTTCGGTAATAATTATATACCGATGATATATTAATGGTTTTATTAAACTCTATGAATTCACTCGGCGTTATCGCTGACCTTTTCTTTTAACATGTTTTATCTCAGGTACTTGAAGGTAATTCTCGGGAAGACGACAAGAATTCATGGCCCGCACTTAAATAATAATTTCCATTCAAATGCTTTGTACCCTGTATGAAATATAATGACTTGGGACCTATGTAAACTTGATATTTATGAATGGAAATGCTTTATTATTAAACGAAGCGATTTATAAGCGTTGTCTATGATGTGAGTGATGTGCTATTCCGTAACACCAACGAGTCTTCCGCTGTATTGAGTTGTATAAATTTGGGGGTGTTACAGTTTGGTACTAGAGCTCTCGTTATAGAGAACGAAAGATTTTTAAAACTAAGGTTTTGAATAAAACATTTCAAAATCTTTTAACTATAAATATTTTTCTCAAAATGTCTAAAAATCTTTTGACTATAACGGTGCCGAAGAATTCCCGAGTTACCGACAAGGCCAGACTGAGAAGTGTTATTTTAATATATATATAACTTGAATTATATATATTCATATGATGTAATTTGATTACATGATTGTTTGATGATTATTTTTATATTTATATGAGGTATTTATACGACGTAGATTATCACAAGAAACCCTAACTCCCATAGCAAATCAATCGAAGCTATTCCGGTAGGAATTCTAGCTATATTCTAGATCTAAACCAAGTTGTGGATATTTATGATCCCAACAAAATGGTTGATATTCGTAGAAATGTTGGTATTAGTTGATTATGTTGTTAAAGAAGAATTAGCGAGATAAAATCTGATATCGATGTCATGACGATCTTTCCTTATAGAGTGGAGTTTGACAAAACGTTACCACCTGGAAAGGTGTCATCTGATTCGGTGTCACCCAATTCTTAAATTTTAAATCGGAAGGGTGAATGTTGCACTTGAGGCTGTCATTGGAACCATTACCCAAAAGCCTCATGCCACTATTACCTTTCCGAGAAGTCTAATTGAATGATCGAGTCATTTCATACTAGTGACTCATTTGATAGCTCTTCTTTTAAGAGCTATAGGATTGGAAATTAAGTGTTGATCATATCGAGCTTTTATTGCCCTATTAAGGTTTATAAATAAGGTTGAAAGTATTGGAGAATGAGGTAGGATATTGCATTGAGTATAAGTTGATTGAAACTTGAATAAAGTAAAAATTTAACCCGTATGGAATATGAGATTATTAAGAGGAAGTCATTAAGCCGTTAAGTTTTATGATTGAATTATAAGGTTTTAAATGATTGTTAGTTCGTGTTAAGGGTTGTTCCTATACCATTATCCAATAATGAGGATGCCCAGTGTCCAGGAAATAAATTGAAGAAATCTTCTTCTGAATAGGGACCGATGGATATTCCAGGACAGGTGGAACCCCCATGACTCTTGTATATTAGTATTCATTGTGGTATCTTTTAAAAATCCCTAACTTAATTGAGATATCAGTTGGTAGGATGAGTTCTTGGAATAGTATGACATAGTGACACGTAATGTGTTAAGGTGCAATTTGACTTGTTTGTGATTAATGAAAAGACTAGCTTTGATTGCTAAATTCTACATGTATCGATGTTATCTATCTTTTCTTTCTTGTTCCTAATGTTCGCATTAGTGATGCAACCATTGAACAAGTACTCATCTCGAATTGAGTTACGTTGTGGATTATTCTCTTTGTATTCCTGAGTGCCATCGAGGTCATGAACCTCATGATAAAGTGGCTAAGCTCATTTCCTATTATATTGTAGTTAGTTCTTGGTGAACAACTCTTCATCACTCTTTTGCAGATCACACATTCTTTTTATAAGTTAAAACAGTATTCATTGAGAAAAATTGGATTTTTATCACTATATGGATTATTTAAAGTGAGACTTATAAATAATCGTTATCGAAGTAAAGTTGTTTATGAAATGCTTTTGAAAACTAAATTGTTCTCACAACAAAGAACATCTCTGTAAATTCATTTTGAATTAAGTATGAATATATATTTTAAACATGATGACAAAGTTTTGACGAACTGAGTATTGCATCGTTAATCTTGAAATTGTATATAGTTGCGCGCCTACATACAATTTGGAAGTGACCATGCAAGGCTGATTAGTAGTCACCATAAAATCGTTAATAAACGCTACATTTTCTTTGAAGTTATGAAAGATTAAACTTTATGAGATCTGCAAGAAGTGCAAAAATAGGGACATATTGTTAGGAACACCTACATATGTGCCCGAACCATTTATTATTCTGAGTCGAATTTACTCATCTGTGGAAATTGTCTTATTTGACAAATTGATATTCCCTTCTTGTCCAATTCTCCCGTGGTGAGATTCTTTGGAAAAGTATATGATTACCGAGTGTTGATACCTGACTGGATGTATCGACGTTCCTATCATTTCTTTTGATTTGATTTCATTTGAATGACCTGGGTAACGATCCGAGGAGCTTTCGAATGCGTACTCAAATTATGAAAACATGGGATATACTCATATTCGTTAATGTTTTCGTCTGAATCTGATTTGAAATTCTCTTGCGTAGATTATGCGTTGACCTTACTCTTTTAAGGTTAGTTATGTCTCCAGATATCCTCGAATTGTGAAGGATTATGAGTTATTATTAGTTTTTTGAGAAGTTCACATCTTATCAACGGTAATAAAACTGAAAAGTTGGTAGTGCCATTAGAATGGATTGATTGATTATGACATGACGATATTGTCTTAATTGATGGGAACTCGAGTAGAATTCCCCTAAATGATAAGATGTTGATTATCAAAAGTGATCTAAATAATTCTTGATGGATGACCATATCCTGCATTTAGACTTGAAATTATACCGTGAATGGTTGTGAATTAGTCATAGATATTATAATATAGAAAGAACTAAAATAAAATTTATTAAAAGATGTTTCTATTATCTGAAACTTTAGGAGGTATTTATTGGTGAATTACCTAGACTTTCGCCATTAAGGCAAGTTGAAATTGGTATTGATTATATTCCCGGTGTTGCACCTGTGGCATGTGTACTGTACGTCAGCACCATCTGCATTAAAAGAATTACCCTACAACTGAGAGAGTTGTATGAGAAGACTTCTATTCTACCAAGCTCGTCATCATGAAGAGCTATGGTGTTATCATTCCTTATATTTGTTTAATTACCGTGAACTAGGTAAATTGACGATTAAAATCTATATCCACTACCCAAGATGATAGATTTGTTCGATCATTTATAAGGTTCTAGCGTATGTTCTAAAGATTTGATCCACGACATGGTTATCATCAACTTCGCGTCCGCGAAAAAGATTATCTATTCCAATCACTACATCCAGAACTTGTAATGAACATTATGAGTTTCACGTGATGTCGTTTGGATTGACCAATGCACATGTAGCATTCATAATTTTGGTAAATCACGTGTGTAGGCTGTAATTTGATAAATTCATGCTCGTGATCATTAAGGACCATTTGTTTGTTTATAAGAATAAGAAGGAATTAATAATTATTTATTGATTGCCCTGAGATGGCTGAGAAATGAAAACCTGTACCTTGAATAATTAACATGTGATTTAAGATTTAATCCTTTACATGATTTGACCGTATGATTAATAAGATAATGGGATATATATTGACTCTTCAAAAATTGGAACCATTAAGGCTTAGGATTATACCAAAAAGGAGGTGCAAATATGTTTGGACAAATGTTTTAACAAAGGATTTTTAACAAATTATTCCATTAAACACAAATCATTTAACTAAACTCATGTTTAGGGGTAAATGTTTGTGTATACCTCAAGACAACCTGAGAGGGATTGCGGAAACCATTTAAACCATAACTTGAATTTTAAACGACAATTTTTGCTTTTCAACTAAGAAAATTTTGACCAAAGTATAACCAAGGATTTTTCAAACATTTACGAATCTTATTAATTATTTTCGATAAATCAGCAAAAATCGTGTTAATTAAATTCAAATTTGTTTTGAACATTTTATTATAATTGGTCGAACTAAGAAATTTAAAACTTTTAACGTTTACGTTTCATAAAAACTTAATAATTATTGTTAATTTACGTGTAATAATTATCGACGCTTTAAAACGTAGGATCAAGCAAAACTGATAAAAATAATAGTTGAGATAGAACTAAGACTTAGAAAATATAAAGGAATAATTTCTGAATAAATACGGTCATGCTATTTATTTCATCGAGGAAGGTGAATATAATTACTGACACATTATGTAGAAAAGATAAAGAACCAATTAGGACATGTTCCTTAATAATGAAGGTGCAAAATAAATTGCCGAACAATATAAAAATAAACAATGCTTGTAAGAAGGATAATATAGATAATAAAAAGGGGTTCGCGGCTAATATGAACCATTAGAATTGAGGAGCCGATCGCGTTAAATGTATAAAAAGGCCACATGTGGTTGCCTAGATATGGAGATTTAGAGATTTAGTTATGTTAGAATCTCGTAAGTATAAGTATTCTATTCCTGTCATTTCTGATTAAATGTATCTTTATATGAAGAAGTTGTACTGATGGAAAATTATGAAGGCAATACATTAGTAAACGTCTAACTATTACAAAGGTCATCATCTGAATTTGATTCGATTTGGGTCATCGTCGACAGACTGACCAAATCTGCTAATATCATTCTTGTTAATGATAGATTCTTGATGAAGAAATTAACTCTTTGTATTTAAAGGAGTTGTGTAAACATAGTGTGCCTGTATCGATCATCTCTAACAAGATCCTCGCTTCGCATCGAATTTCTAGAGATTTGCTCAGAAGTCATTGAGAACGAATCTTGATGAGAGTACTGTTTACCACCCCAAACGAAGGGACGAGGTAAAGTAACGATACAAAACACTATAAGTGTTGTTTTATGCTTGAATGATTGACCTTTGGTAATGAACCGTATAATCGCTTTCCTTAGGAAAGATTATCATTGATAATTATCGTATTAGAATCGAGATCGAATGTTGTGAGGATATATATTAGAGCATCTGTAAGCAGGAGTTGGGATGAAGACACCCGACATACACCCATTGTGAGTTGAACATGTTTTTTTTTAGGTTTAAGGTTTCCTATGATGGCGAACCTAACCTTACAAAAGACTCGACTCGCGAGACCTGAAATGATTGTTGAAATTAGGATTTGATTATTGACTGCCGGTAGTGGGCAGGAGGTTATGTGAATATGAAATGTAGATCTTGAAGTGCCAGATGGGTAGCGAAGTTATGCCAAAAATTTTAACCATGGAAAATGAATGGATGATCTGAAAGATCATGGGATATAAGTCCCCGTTGTATGGGACCATTGAGATGATGTAAAAGATTGGTTTGAAAGGCATATAAGTTGGATCTACCCTAGGACTTCAAGACCTGCGTGAATTATGTTTCGTATATCGAACTTGATGAAATGTCTATCAAGTAAGAATCTGATTTTTTCTTAGTAAACTTTAGATCGGCGAAAAGTTGCATTCATCGAAAACCCGTGAACATCATGGATAGAGAAAGTAAGTCAACATTAAGCCTGATCGTATTCCCGTAGTTATGTTTGAAGAAACTCGCGTATTGTAATAAATTACACTTGTGAGAAAAGACCGAATGTGGAGGAAATACCCACATGGCTTTAACTCTATAAGAAGCGAGTAGTAAGATAAGATGATCTTTGAGGACAAAGATCCTGTTTAGGGGTAAATACTGTGACAATCCGTTAATTTATGGTCGATATTTTATTCTCAAGTATTATTTAAAAACATTATTTTAATGTTATAATATGAACTCACTCATTTTTGGGAAGATATTTGGATTTACGTCTTGAAGTAGCATCGACTACGTCTAAACCGGAGGACTCTACGTTGCGTGCTTACGTTTACATACACCGTTTTTTGTGACAGTCCGACATTTCAGGAAAATAAATTTATTCGTGAATATTACTTTGGAATTTAAATTTGTGTTGGTTCATAAACTCACAAATTTACGAGAAGAGATTAGGACTTACGTGCATAATTTAACGTCCTTTACGACTAAACCGGAAACCTTAGGATTACGTATTTATGTTTTTGAACTCCGTTTTTGATGAGACAATTTTTATTAGATTCGTTTTGTGTCGTTGATTCATAATTTATAAAAACGTTTTTCATAAAATGACCCGAGGGCACGCAAATCGAGGAAACTAGAATCGAGGAATACCCGTAAATAAATAAGGATGAGACAAGATAACTCTTGTCCCATCCCCACTAAATAAAATGGCAAGCTTAGGCTACACACCTTTGAGGTGTCAACTTTACATGACTAGTTAAGACACTTGTCTTAACTTTCTATCAAACTAGCAACTACACAAAACCACCTACACTAAACCATTTCCTCACTTTGTTACATGAAAAACTCACACACTCTCTCTCTCTACTCCTTATGAACGTCTATCATTCATCAACAACACCACCATTGATCAAAAAAATCAACCATAAATCATATGTATAATTTACATATGATGAAAACCCATTGAAAAGATGAAGATTGGAGGTGGTTATAACATGTGGAAAGGAGTTTCCATGGAGTTCCTAGACTGATCTTCATGAAGATATTCATCCATTTGAAGGACCCAAGAAGTTCATTTACCAAGTTGAAGGTTTGGTAACAAGGAACCAAGTCTTGTTCATCATCAACCACATCTTTTCATCACTTTGGTGGTATAGAGATTGTTCTTCCTATCCTTTTTGTTATTTTGAATATGTAATCTTGTTATTTCTTTATTTATGTATATTTATATGATGATTAATGATGATAAAAATGTTGTGTGGGGATCAAGTGTTGATAAATATGATTAAAAAGATGAAAAACCATAAGAAACAAGGCTAAAGTCTTGCTTAAACTGTTGGCTGTATAAAAACAGTAAGTAACCAAGTTATAAACTGATAAAATATCATAGTGGAATCCATTTACAGTAAGTGTTAGATGTCATACACATGTGAGAGTTGGCCATGCAATGGAATCATCAAAATGAGTGAGATATGATCAAAACAAGATGAGTGTGTCAATCTGAATAGTTTGTTTTGTAGGGACTGTTAAGGATAGTTAGACATGGAATGATCAGTAGCTATAACTAACTTATTTGTAGCACATAATATGAAGTTTATTCCATCCAAAAATGAGCTTCTATCTCCTTATAGAACTCAAGATATGATAAAAATGGTGAAGATGAAACTAAAAATCAGATTTTGAAGAATTAATGTTTAATAGTATTATATAAGCACTCAAACTAATATCGTATAAAAGATGAATTAAAACCCACTAACTTAAAAATTTCATTTATATAAATATGTATAAGGTTAAATAAATGGACACTTTATAAAAATGGTAGTTGAATAAGATTTATTAGTTATAAAAACTATAAACATGATTTTTACGACTTTTTCGGCTGTTACCGTAAAATTAACGTTTTTCGCCGATTAAAACTTAGACGATCAGACCCGTCTAATATAAAGTTTTTAAAAGTCATATACTGATATATAATTACCTAATACAAGTAAAAACCGATAAAACCCGAACTATATGACATACGGACATTAACGAGCTAAGTTAGCATATTTGGACTAATAATTTAACTAAATAAGTTAAACACTTATAAAAATTACTTATTGGGCTTAACCCATTTGGGCCTAACATGTAAAGTATAAATACTGATAATACAAGTATAAAATGGATTAATACAAGTTAATGAAGTTATAATAGGCTTATTGGACCTAAAACACGTAAATAGGTAAAACTAGTAAACTAGTAAAAAGTTACCAATACATAAACACTAAAACGAGTAAATGAGAATATGTAAACCCAATTGATCATCATATATAAAATCATCATACATATACATAACTATTATTTTTATGAAGTCATTGGACAAAAGTCTAAGACAAGTATTATTTGTCTAGGTTTCCGTGGTTGAAGCACGTACCGTACATCCGAATTGCCGATAACCCGCTTTCCCACATCAACGTGAGTTCATAGCCTCGCACTCTTTTAAATGTTTTTATGAAATGTTTTATAAACCCGCGAGGGAGATAACATGTTAGTTTTTATGAAATATGACACTAGTTGTCCCGATTGTTTGTTTATTGATTTGGACCCGAATGATTGTATGACCAGATGAATGATTAAATGACCAGATAAATGAAATGAAATGGATTATTAAAGTTAGGTTATGTCACTAAAAGTCCCATTAGCATGAATTATGAACTACCGGGATTTGGTAGACGCTTATGCATATAATAGTACTATTTGGGGACGATCACCCCAGTTCGCGCCTTGACGGTTGATCCTCGTCGTGCCACATTGATTGGTAAGCGAATTTATGTATGAGAAGATTTACACAAGCGTGATTATTGTGACGACACGCTAATTTAGATGGCAAATGAGTTTTGGGCTAGCTACCCGTTGTTTGGTTTAGTAAGGTAACAATGTCATGCGGCTTGTAATAATCCATAAATAACGAAATACTGCTATACGCACTAAATTACGATATATTGCCTGACTAGCAATACGGGTCTTACTATTGATATTATGTTCGTGTTTTGGTTTTTCATAACCATATTCATATACTGTTTTTTTACAACGTTATAAAACGTATTGTATGATGTTTTTACGACAATGGTTCGTATAATGATTTTTAAGGCAAATGCCTATATTATGATTTTTTATAAGGATTTGTATAAAATGACTTTGGCTATTTTATGGCCTATTACAAAGATTTGTACAAAATGATTTTCGGTAATAATTATATACTGATGATATATTAATGGTTTTATTAAACTCTACGGATTCACTCGGCGTTATCGCTGACCTTTTCTTTTAACATGTTTTATCTCAGGTACTTGAAGGTAATTCTCGGGAAGACGCCAAGAATTCATGGCCCGCACTTAAATAATAATTTCCATTCAAATTCTTTGTAACCTGTATGAAATATAATGACTTGGGACCTATGTAAACTTGATATTTATGAATGGAAATGCTTTATTATTAAACGACGCGATTTATAAGCGTTGTCTATGATGTGAGTGATGTGCTATCCCGTAGCACCAACGAGTCTTCCGCTGTATTGAGTTGTATAAATTTGGGGGTGTTACATAGGATATCTTCTGAGAGTGCCATAGCCAAAGAAGTTCTGGCTTTTCTCTCTCTAATATCAGCCTGAATTTCAGCAGCAGATTCATTAGGTAAAGCATAACATGTGCCATCAGCTAGCCAATTCATCCATTTAGGAGTGTCCCCATTCTTGATCACTTCCCACAGAGTATAATCTGTGTGATTCAAGTAATGTTCCATCTGCATAGCCCATGTTTCATAATTGTCGTTATTGAGAATGAGGAGTTTTACAGAGATAGAGTATGGGGAGTGGTTGTAGCTGTTTGTGTTGCAGCTACAACTGGTGCAGTTTGCACAGGTGGCACAGGTTGCACAACTGGGGCATCTTGTACAACTGGTGCAGGTTGCACATGTGGTTGTCCTTGAGTTATAGTTTCACCGTTTTGGAAATCATCTCAAAAGAGAGGTTGATCACCATTCTGAGACATTGTGGATTTTTTTAGAGTGTAGGTTTAGGGTTTGTTCTTCTTATTCAAGGTTTCTCAACAAGCTCTGATATTACTTGTTGATCCCTTTAAATAGATTGAGATCCTGTTAAGGATTGCACAATAGCTTGCAAACAAACTAGAGCACTTGAGACACTCCTACTCAACCTATATAAGTTATGTGGAATCTAACTTAAATAAGGAAGGAAGAACAAAGATATAAGCTAACTATTCGATTCTTATTAATCGATGTGTTGAGGTACCTCAAACTCATTGTACCTATGTTCCTTTTATAGTGCAAGGAACACCTAGAATATTCTATCAAGATAAGTATATCACGGACGATATACTATCAATATAACAAGAACGTATCATTAATAAAGATACATTTGTTCTTATCTTAACTAGCGGTACTTACATTAAGCCTAACGATATTTACTCATCTACCGCGCATACACTAACAGTACTTACTATACTAGCGGTATTTGGTTATATACTGATGGTACCTGGTAATAATACAATAATTCCCAACTAGAACCGCTTTTGTTAGCCGTTTCTTTCCACCCGATATGTACGACAGACTCATGAGAGAAATCCGGGGTTTCGCCCAAAATCCCAACAAATCACTCGTTGAAGCATGAAACTGAATGAAAGACCTACTTCGTAGTTGTCATGGACAAGGTTTTGTAAAATGAACCATAATCCAAATCTTTTATCATGGTCTCAATGAACCGACGTAAGCAATCCTTGACACTGGTGGAATCTTTCTCTATAAGACCCCTAACGAAGCATATCAATTGCTATAGGACCGAGTTCTCTTGAAACTCGATTGGTCTAAAGATTCTTGTTCCAAACCTTTCAAGAATACCGTTGCTTTTGTTAAAAGTAACGAAAATTCCAAACTCGTGGAATATATGGAAGCTCTTACATCTAAACTCGACTCACAATACAAAGATATCAAATATGAGATGAAAGAAATGTGAGATAGATGTAGCATTTATGGAGGACTTCACCCATATTTGGATTGTGATGACAGACCGATAGGAGGGCCTAAACAAGAAGCAAACTACGCTCAAGGATGATACCGAGGAGGTGGTTATCGAGGTAACTACTACGGTAGAAACTCCGGTATTTGGTGTGAGTATCCTAAGAACGAAAAATCGTGCCTCACAACCTCGTGACAACGATGATTCCACTCCCTTTAACGAAAAGAAACTCGAAGAATCAAGCTTAGAGAATACTTTGCGAGAACTCATCACATCTCAAAAAGCTATAAACACGTTTATCAAGAACCAATTCTTCGATCTCAAAACAAACGTAGAGAGAGGACAAAGACACCACACCACCTCAATCCATGATCTCAAAACCAAGTTAGGTCGATTTTCCGATCAGTTCGTCGACCGACCGAGTGGTTCCCTAACGAGAAACACTCAAACAAACCTAAAACCA
Source organism: Glebionis coronaria (assembly GCA_025667525.1). Taxonomy (NCBI): domain Eukaryota; kingdom Viridiplantae; phylum Streptophyta; class Magnoliopsida; order Asterales; family Asteraceae; genus Glebionis; species Glebionis coronaria. The sequence goes on from CM046876.1 coordinate 271,714,654, forward strand.
TCCGCATCTACGGATAAACCATACCGCCCACCCTCTGCTCGTAATGAGCATGTGAATGTCGTATTCACACGTAGTGGGAAGATTTACGATCTACCACCTAACCCAAACACAAAAACTGCCACTTTCGTCGATGAAAGTGAGGATGAAGCCGATGAACCCGAGAAGGAAGAAGTCGTTTCTCCTTCCAAACCCAAACAAACCACACCAACACCACCGAAGGCGTATGCACCCAAAATTCCATATCCTCGACGCCTAGGAAAAGAAAATCTGGAGGCTCGAAATGCCAAATTCTTAAACATGATCAAAGAGGTTAAGATCAATGTACCCCTTGTTGATATCTTAACTAGCATTCCCAACTATGGGAAATTACTTAAAGATCTTGTGAGCAACAATAGCAAGATGGAGCAAATCTCTGCTGCCATTCTAAGCGAAGACTGTTCCGCTGTTTTACAAAACAAACTTCCATCAAAGCTCAGAGATCCGGAAAGCTTTCTTATCCCATGCACCTTAGCCAAAAATGTTGAATTCCACGCCTTGGTCGATCTAGGCGCGATTATCAATCTCATGTCGTACTCATTGTACGAGTCTCTCTCAAACACTACCTTGAAGCCCACAAGGATGAGTATACGGTTAGCCAACCATACTTATCAATATCCTATTGGGATAGCCGAGAACATGCTTGTTCAAGTTAGAAAATTCATATTTCCTGTCGACTTCGTAATCCTTGAAATAGAGGAAGACCGTCAAGTCCCTCTTATTTTAGGACGACCATTCTTACACACCGTCGATGTTATCATTCGTGTGAAGAATAAAGAACTCAACCTTAGAGTTGGTGACGATAGAGTCACATTCTTAGTAAACAAAGCTATGCAACACTCCCATTCTAATTATGACACATGCTTTTGTGTGGATGTTATTGATGAATTAACGGATGAAGAGTTGGATGCATTGCTTGATGTCAATGAACCATTCAAAACCACTTCAGAAAAGATCAATGATACCGATCTTGATCGAGAATTCACGGAATTCATGGTCGTTGATTCCAAAGTAATCCCTGAAGAAGAAGAGGGATAAGAAAACACGAACTTTGAAGCCTTACCTTCGAAGTTAAACATTCAAGTTAGAACATCCATTCAAGAACCACCGATGGATCTTGAATTGAAATCTCTTCCCGAACATCTCGAGTACGCTTTTTTAGAAAAGGATTCACTCCTTCCAGTGATCATATCCGCTTTACTCGAGGAAGATGGGAAGAAACGTCTTGTTTCTGTGCTCAAAAACTACAAAGAAACGTTTGTTTAGAGAACATCTTATATATCGGGTATTAGCCCAAACTTTTGAAAACACAAAATCAATCTCGAAGACAATGCAAAACCCGTTATCGAGAGGAAACGTCGACTTAACCCAAACATGAAGGAAGTTTTCAAGAAAGAAATACTTAAACTTCTTGATGTCGGAGTCATCTATGCCATAGAAGACAACCCTTAGGTTAGTCCCATCCATTGTGTTCCTAAGAAATGAGGAATGACCGTTGTGACCAACGAAAACAACGAACTTGTTCCTACAAGAACCGTCACCGGTTGGCGTGTATGCATTGATTACCGTAAATTGAATGACGCCACACGAAAATATCATTTTCCTCTACCATTCATGGACCAAATGTTGGAAAGAATTGCGGGGAAAAAATTATTTTGTTTTCTCGATGGTTTTTTCGACTATTTCCTAATACCTATCGAACCATCCAATCAAGATAAGACCAAATTCACGTGTCCTTTTGGAACGTTTGCTTATAAGCGTATGCCTTTTGGTCTTTGCAATGCACCTGTGACTTTTCAAAGGTGTACGATCATGATCTTTCAAGACATGCTTGAAGTGTCCATGGAAGTTTTCATGGATGATTTCTCAGTCTTCAGAAACTCATTCGATTCTTGGCTTTTTAATCTAGAGCATATGCTCATCCGATGCAAACAAGCTCATCTTGTGCTCAACTTCATGGTGACTGAAGGAATTATGCTTGGTCACAAAGTCTCTGGAGCCGAATTGGAGGTAGACAAGGCTAAGATCGAAGTGATATCCAAATTACCACCACCCACTAATGTTAAAGTTGTTAGATGTTTTCTAGGTCATGCGGTATTCTACCGCTGATTCATAAAGGATTTTTCCAAAATCGCTAGACCGATGACCAAACTTCTAGAAACATACAAAGTCATTGAATTCAACGAAGAATGCATGAAGGCATTCGACAAGCTTAAAGACGTTAACGAATGCGCCGATCATGGTTTCACCAGATTGGCCGCGACCGTTTGAACTTATTTGTGATGCAAGAGATTTCGCTGTAGGAGCCGTGTTAGGACAACGCGAAGTAAAGCATTTCCGTCGTATACACTTTGCGATCAAAACTTTAAATAGTGCACAGGTCAACTACACAATCACCGAGAAAGAATACTCGTTCGTAGTCTTTGCTTTCTACAAATTCCGATCCTAACATATGTTATCGAAAAGGATTGTATTCACCGATCATTCCGCGTTGAAATATCTATTTTCTAAGCAAGATGCTAAGCCGCGTCTTATTAGATGGATTTTTCTACTCCAAGAATTTGACATAGAAATCCAAAATAAGAAAGGATCAGAGAATGTCGCAGCCGATCATTTGTAGCGAACCGAAAATCCAACTCTGGAAGAGTTAGGGACGAAGATATCGATGATCATTTTCCTGATGAAACTCTTATGAAAATCTCTACGGGTGAGGAAGAATCTTCGTGGTTTGCAGATTTTGCAAGTTACCTAGTTGGAAGAATTCTAAGAAAAGGTTTAACCTATCACAAGCGATGTAAATTATTTTCCGACCTTAAACACTATTTGTGGGAAGATCCCTATATTTCAAGATATACCCCGATGGTATGATTTGGAGATGTGTTTACGATTCGGAAACAAGAAAATTCATTTGATGAATGTCATCATGACCCGATCGGGGGACATTATGGTCCTTCCACCACCGCTAAAAAAGTATTTGATGTTGGTTTTTATTGGCCAATAATTTTCAAATAGGCTCATACTCTAGTCCAAAATTGTGATGTTTGCTAACGATCCGGTAGCCTCTCACGAAGAGATGAGATTCCTCAAAACAGCATCCAAGTTAGCGAAGTGTTTGACATATGGGGAATTGATTTCATGAGAACCTTTCCCAAATCCTGTAAGTTCGAATACATCTTAGTAGCTATTGATTACGTGTCCAAATGGGCAGAAGCCGACGCTTTACCCAAGAATGATGCGCGGGCCGTAATCAATTTTATGAAAAATATTTTCTCGCGTTATGGAATGCCGAAAGCTTTAATTAGCGATCGAGGAACCCATTTTTGTAATAAGCCAATGAAAAAAATCCTAAAGCGTTATGGAGTCGCCCATCGCTTTGCCACTGCTCATCATCCACAAACGAGTGTGTTAATGCAAGTAATGCCTAAAAACATTATTAGTGTTAACTAATCTTTCTTAGTTTTGATCACAACAAACCATACAACACATTTAGTGTAAAACACAAATTGAATTATTTAACTAACACTATCATCAAGGTAATAATCATATCACTAACCTTTCTTAATCATACTTAGTGATCATCAAAATGATTATCCTTAAAACTCACTTTTGTTAATAAGACAAAAGACTTTTTAATAAACTTTCTTTTTTAGAAAATGTTTTATTAAAATGGAAAATGAAAATTTGAAAGTGGCATATTCCAAATGCTGTTAGAATGTCCTTTGAAGGGTTCAAATACCTCAAATATTCCCACCCCACTAAAAGACAAAAAACGGAGCGGAGTCTAGTGGCGGTACCTTAAGTACCTACGCGGTACCTTAGCGATATGGTACCGCGGGGTGAGATAAGGTACCACGCATAGCCGTTATAGATCCGTTGTAACTTTGTCTCCTTTAAATAGTGGGTCAAATCTCATTTTCCAGCAAGCCTCTTGGACGTTTTTCTCAGCCCTCTTTCTATTTTCTATAGCATAATCATTAGTAAATGATCACTTAAATAGTTAAGGATGTTTACATATGATTATCCTCTTGATCCCCTCCTTTACCATGTCCAATGAGAAGATCACTCACTCACTAGTATAGTGATAAAGATGAATTTATGAGCTAGTCATATTCATCATGATACCCTTTTTGGTTTAGGTCAATCCAATGTATTTATGAATACTTGGACTAGTTGTGTTCATCCAAGTTATTTGTGGATACTTGGATTTGTTGTGTACATCCATTGCATATGTGTTTGCTTGGATTTGTGTTGTGTAAATCCAAGCTACATGTGTGTACTTGGATAAGTCTAGTTGAGTTGTAATAGATTTGATTAGGAGTTCTCACTAAACTATAAAGTGGTGTGGTTGTGTCTTGTGAGTTCTCACTAAACTTTAAAGTGATTAGTAGTTGTGTTGTGTGAAGTTCTCACTTAGCTTCAAAGTGAAGCGTCGTGAAGATTGGTTCTAGCTTTCGATTAGAACTCGACATCTAGCCTTGTGTCGTAAAATGGTGAAGCAGGCAACATCGTGAAGATTGGTTCTACCTTTCGATTAGAACTCGACATCTAGCCTTGTGTCGTTAAATTGTGAAGTAGGCAACGTCGTGTAGATTGGTCCTAGCTAAAGATTAGGTCTCGACATTTAGCTTAGTGTCGGAAAATAATGTAAGCAACGATGTAAGGTTTTCTCCGTCGAGAAGGGAGCTTGTGGATATAGTGGAAATCTCGAGTAGGTGTACTCGAGGAGTGGAGTAGAAACGAGGATAGAGCCTCGTTGTCGAACCACTATAAATCTTGGTGTCTTCCCACTAGGTTGTCTCCTTCCTTGCTCTTTACTTATTTCATTATCATTATACTTACTTATTATTCTTGCTAGTGCATTTCAGTTGAACCTAATCATTATGCAACTTAGCTTTAAGTAAAAGATAGTTTTGACACAAACCAAATTGAAAGCAATTTTAGTTTGGTCACCAATCGAAAAGAAACTATTCAACCCCCCTTCTAGTTTCTACAATTGGTATCAGAGCGATGGTCACTCAAGATCTTTAAAGTATATTGTACTTTAAAACTTGGATCGATCCATTGTCTCCTCAAATTAGAAGGTCTAGTTGTACTAAAGTTTCTCTTTGGTCAAAACTATGTTTTCTTTGAAAAATAGGTCTTTTTGCATCCCACTTAAGATTAGTAGCCTTTATGCATTTTAGATATACCCTTGAAATGTATCTACTAGTTTGCATCTTGCTTTGTGTAGGTACTCATGAAGATCAATCAATTAATTGGTTATGGATTGAGTTACTTGCACTTTTAGAAGAATCATCTTCATTGATCTTTAACATCTTTGAATGATGATACCAAGATGATTGAGAATGATACTAGTCCTTGAAGACTTAGTACTCATCATAGTCATTGATTGGGCATAGCACTTATTCCTTCATGGATTGCTCCGTGTGGCCAAGGTACGCTTTCGTTCTTCCACACGCCCTTTGATCATTCTTTTGATCATTACTTGACTATGTGCTTGTTCTCGGCATCCTTGCCTTGACATTTATTTGTGGTTTGTGCTTCCTTTCTTTTATCCTCTCAAACCTTCATTGCTTGGATACTTGACTCACTATGACGATGTAGAGTGAGTTAGTAGAAGCTTAAAGTATCAAGCATGATTTTCATGGTTTGCACCCATGGTTAGTAGGCCCTTTGTGGGAGAGAAAGTGAATTAATACTTTGCTCATATTTTAGTTTAGACTAAGACTATTATTGAAAGTGATCTTAGTCTATACTTGAATAATTGCTTTGTGCTTATTCATTACCAAAGCCGTTTAACGTTTCGCCGGAAAGGCACGTCTTAAACCACTATATATGACACAAGCTCTTTGTTTCAATTACTTGAAGATTGTCATTAATCCCTTGAGCATTGATCCTAGTCTTGATTCACCTCTCTTGACTTCTCTCCACTTAGTCGTTTTGCTACGAGTAGTCGTTTGTCCGTTTCGGTTCTTTTCGATCTTGATTTAACTCGTAATCCTTCGTTAAGGCATATTGCTTAGTGTTATGATGATCCAATGATATTCTAAAAGGCTAATGATTTAATCTTAAGTATTTTAGAAAAACTGGATTTTTAAAATTTGGCGTTTTTCATAGATAAAAACCTGCCTCTGTAGGCGGTTCTTTATCTACGCGGCTCAAACCCGCGGTTCCTTATCGATAAGGTACCGCGGGCAGTAACTTTTGTCAGAGCGACAGTTTGAGTTTTTTATTCTTTTTCAAACCAAACTCTCTCTCTCCCAAAAACACACAGCCGACGGGTTTTATTTTTTCCACCATTGTTGAAGCTTCCAAAACCTTCAATCACTCAAATTAATTGATTCCAAGTTGTGGGCTTCGCTCATCCTTCATCTAACATCAATTAGTTGTAAGTATTTTCTTTCAATTTCATCTATTTTGTTCTAGGGTTCATCCTTTCATAATTGGGGATTTTTAAAATTGAAATTGAATTAAAACCTTAATAGGAATGTGGGTTGACATGGTAATCTTACTATGATTCCTTAGGTTGATATTCATTAAGATTTCACTAAAACCAACTTGTAGAACAAATCCGAATTTAGGCCAAATGATTTTGGTTGAATGATGGATTTGAGATGAACCCATGAACAAGTAGGTAATGACATTGTTAATGCTTACCTAAAAACCTTGTTTTGAAAAACCAATGTTCTAATCCATTGTTGATCTAACATAGATCATGTGTTCTTGGTCAATGATGGAATAGACACATTGTGAACATGAAAATGATATGGATTCAATCCTATGTTTGTCAAGAAATTGATATAACACATTTTCATTTTTCGTTTTCCTTTTTATTTTTTCATATGAGTGATTGGAGAAATGTTGTCTTGTGTTTGTATTTAGGTACTTAATCATGCCTTCTCAATATCAAAAAGATCATCAATTCACTAGAGATTATATGCCCGACATCTCTCAAACCTTAGTTTCCTCTCAACTCCAAAACGCTTTTCCATCCCTTTCCTCTCGTTGTTTCCATGAGGGGTAGGATTGTAGATCTAAGAATAGCGGGAGATAATTATATCAACTCTATGTTCGAGCTTATTGGGTTTGATTGTTTGCTTTACATAGACGAGGTAATTTATCCCTTGTTCCTTCTTGAGTTCTTCAGTACTTACTCCATGCTTGAAATCAACGACCAAATCTTTATTCGTTTCTTGTTGAATGGTGAAATCATTCAATATTCCCTCGATGACTTTGGTGATATTCTTGGTGTGCCATTTGAAGGCACTTGTCGTTTCACGAACAAGTGGAGACTAGATGCTCTCTTGGAGTCAAACGATAAACCTCCAAATGACACCACCGAAGTTGATCTAAATTTCATCCTTGAAATCATCACGAAAGAGCGTAGTGGAAACGTTGTGAGAAGCCTTCATACAAATGTGTGAAATGTGAATAGGTATGAAGTGCTCTCAAGCGACCTTAAGGATTACATGCTCCAATGGGCAAACATTCTTAGGGAAAATGTGTTTTGTCTTGGTGGGAACCGGGATCATATCCTGGCTTGCATGGGGCATATGATGTTTTGCCTATTTACTTCCACCAAGTACAATCTTGCATATTACATCGCTCGACGTATAAATTATGCTCTTTCCAAACCCAAAACAAACCTCCCTTATGCTATGCTTCTTACTCGCCTCTTTATAAGGGTTGGTCAAGATTTTCCTCAACTCGATCTTTCTCGCTTTCACCCGGTTCAACGGGTTATGTTGCCTATTCAAGAGGCGTATCAACGAAAGCCAAGAAGTGACCGTGGTTCGAGAAAATCCGACCATCAAGAGCCGGATGAGGAGGACACCGATATGCCACCAAGTGATGGTGATGGCATCGGTCCTAGTTCTCACTTTGACTCTTCGAGCAACTCCCATCCATCCTCAAATCAATTCGAGGATGATTTTGAAGACTTAGCTCCTCCTCCTCACCCTTCTAGTGATGTTCCTGAAGATCTCAATATGGAGCATCTTTATCGTGAGAATCTTAGAACCCAGGGAGAATTACATGAACACCGAGTGGAGTCAAGAAAAGGGTTCAAGTACTTGGGAAAGATGATCAAGGGTTTAGGAAAGAAAAGGAGGTGAAGACTTTGAAGTTTTTTCAAAGTTTGGATTTGATGATTAAACATTTGGTTATTAACACTTTGGTTTAGTTGTTTATTAACTTGTGTTGCATGCTTGGATTACCATTTATTTTGATCCTTAATGTTTATTATGCCATCATGTTTGTGTTTTACATAGCTTTGTGCATGCCTTTTGATAGTTAGCTTATTAGATTATGATCTGTAGTTAACTTTGGCTTGTGAAACTTCTGGGAAAAATTTGGGTTTATCAAAAACTGGAATGGGAAATTTTTGAAAACCTTCTGGTCGCGGCTCCATATCGACCCGCGGTTCCTTATCAATAAGGTACCGCCGGTCCTAGATAAGGAACCGCCGGTCACTGTGCACAACAGCATCTTTGCTTTACACTGTTTTCTTAATTTTGTGTAAACCTTGCATGACTTTCAGTAATAAACTGCACATTTCCTAAACTAGGGCATCTAAATTCATTATTCACCTAAAATGATTTTAACCCATTACTAGTTTGGATCATCCCCTCACCCATTTAAACCCACCTTGTTTGCCATGTTCTTCACACATCAAACATACTTCCCTAAACCTTAAACCACCCTAATCAACCATGGTGTGTACCAAAACCTCAAACACTTCTAAGACCTCCATCCCAAGAAAAACACTCAAAATAAGGGTTAAGGTAGCTAAGCCTAACTCTTCACCTTTCCTCACACCTAAGAATGAGAATGCTCCTATCCTCATTTCTTCATCACCTTCCCCACCTCTTGCACCATGCAAGACTTCTTCCACCCATGGTACTAACCACTCCATTGGTTCTACCTCCTCTTCATTCAACTCTAGAATGAATGAGTTGTCTTCACCCTTCACTCCAAGTGCACCCTTGGAAGTGATCACACAACCTCAACCAATCCAAAGCATTCCTTTTGGGAATGACTTTGATGAATCTTTGGTGACTTCACCATTTACCCCTCACAACTCACCAATTTCACCAACCTTGGAGGATTTACCTCCACACTCACCCATTTCCCCTTTGAGGAACATGCCTCCACTTTCACCCACTTCACCCTTGGAGAACTTGCCTCCTTCACCTCCACCCAACTCAAACATCCTAATTTTGGGTGTCCCTCTTTCCCTCCTCTTGGGTGATCCTTACTTTGGGTTTCAACAAACTCATGGTCCTAGATGTCCATGTTGTCTCTACAACCACTTCCTCATCCAAAACCTAAGGATGGATATGTATGGACTACATAGGGGTTTGCAAGATTTCTTGCTTACTTTGTTCTCCATTCGTCCTCCTAGGAGATGAATGATGGAGTCATTTCATAATAAGAGTTTTCAACAACAAGCCAAAGAAAACTATTTATCTAGATTTTATGATAAGCTAGCTATGTATTAGTTAGTCTTTATTTGTCTTTGTACTTGTTTCACTAATGAATGTTTTATGTTGTTGACTTATGGATTTAGCTTTGTGTGATTCTAACCTTTTGTGCACACCAATCAACTTTAATTTGAAATTAAAATTGAACCTAAATCTATCACAACCCCTAAACTTGACTAAAATTGGTTCAAAATGATATCTAAATTATTTTGTCACCCTTTGTCAAGACATTCTTTGTGAATGTGTTGCTTTATGCAACCCTAGCATATTTTGGTTCTAATAGAGGTAAAATTCCAAGATTTGCAACTTTTTGAAAAAGTCTTAGTTTTTCCCAAAACCCAGGAAAAACATGGTTTAAAGTCCACTGGACGCGGTTCCTTAAGGACCCGCGGTTCCTTAGTGATATGGAACCGCCGGCCCATATAAGGTACCGCGGCCAGAATGTGGCTTTTGACGATTTTTTGGTCAAAACTTATAAAACCCTTTTCCCAGTCAAGATTCCTTGTTTACTCAAAATGACTAAACATTCCTTGACACTACATATTTTGTATTAAAATTCTTACCTTGATTACATTTTACTTATACCCCAACCTTGAGATTTCATTCTCACACCTTCCCAACCTTGAGAATTCATTCTCACATAACCTTGAGATATCATTCTCACACTCTCACAATGCCTAACTCTTACATTCCTAACATTGACATTTCTTTCTCACAACCCCACTCACCCAAAGCTTCCTCATCCAAGCTTTCAAAGAAACCGAAAATCTCGGTTCGACCCGTTTGGGTTAAGAAGAATGAACCATCTTCGTCCAAACCACCCAAAAACCCTACCTTCTCTCCAATCAAGTATTGGAATGAGACTTATACCATAAACCCCATCACCGGAGCAAAAGAAAATGTTCCACCACCACCACAATCCTTCAATACCCCCCAACTCAATGACCTTTCCACCTTCCCAAACCTCACAAGGCATTATGAAAACACTCCCAAACCCTTTACCCTACCACCACCAAACCCTAAGTTTGATGCCATACCCTCATCAAACGATTTTGTGTTGCATCATGGATCCTTGTGTGATTGTTGCCGATTTCAACAAATTGAACTTGCTCATGTGTATGAGAAGTTAAATTTTCTTGAATTCCTCCTCACTCGACCTCCTATTCAAGTTTTCGTTTCGGTGGACAAAACTTCGAATGATGCATCGTCGTCTTTTTAGTTTTATTTTATTTTTAGCAATCTTGGAAAACATCACTATTAGACTAGCTTATGCTTAGTGGTTTATTTTCCATATTTATTGCTTTTAGATACTCATACTATGTGTATGACTATCTTCTTTGTTGTATTTTTTTTACCTTTATGTTATTCGTGTGCTATCTAATTAGTTCTTTTTTGAGTTGATCTTGGTTAAATTTTTACAATTGCTTATGGGTGATTCCATCAATTCTAAAGCTTTAACCCATTGACAAGCTTATCATCTTCATAGGATTGAAGTTTGATTTTGTCAATTACCTCTTTGGACATACTTAGCAAAATACTTGCTTCTAATTTAAGATTTCTTCTCTTTCTCCCTCTCAAGTTACTTAGTAGGTAGTGATCATATATACATTGGTGTTTCTTTCCTTTCTACTAACCTTTGTGTAGCATGTCACCTTAGCTCACAAACTTGGTGCCCCAAGCAAGGGGGAGCAACCACCAAGGGGGTGCTACTAGCAAAGTTCGATGCACTTCAAAGACTTATGCTAACCTTTTTGCTATGACAAAGGGGGAGAAATGATAGTGATAAACTAGTTAATAATTCCATAGTTTGTGTTTCTACATAAATGAGTTTATCTTTTGTCGTAATCAAAAAGGGGGAGATTGTTAATGCAAGTAATGCCTAAAAACATTATTAGTGTTAACTAATCTTTCTTAGTTTTGATCACAACACACCATACAACACATTTAGTGTAAAACACAAATTGAATTATTTAACTAACACTATCATCAAGGTAATAATCATATCACTAACCTTTCTTAATCATACTTAGTGATCATCAAAATGATTATCCTTAAAACTCACTTTTGTTAATAAGACAAAAGACTTTTTAATAAACTTTCTTTTTTAGAAAATGTTTTATTAAAATAGAAAATGAAAATTTGAAAATGGCATATTCCAAATGCTGTTAGAATATCCTTTGAAGGGTTCAAATACCTCAGATATTCCCACCCCACTAAAAGACAAAAAACGGAGCGGAGTCTAGTGGTGGTACCTTAAGTACCTAGGCGATACCTTAGCGATATGGTACCGCAGGGTGAGATAAGGTACCGCACAAAGTAGCCGTTATAGATCCATTGTAACTTTGTCTCCTTTAAATAGTGGGTCAAATCTCATTTTCCAGCAAGCCTCTTGGATGTTTTTCTCAGCCCTCTTTCTATTTTCTATAGCATAATCATTAGTAAATGATCACTTAAATAGTTAAGGATGTTTACATATGATTATCCTCTTGATCCCCTCCTTTACCATGTCCAATGAGAAGATCACTCACTCACTAGTGTAGTGATAAAGATGAATTTATGAGCTAGTCATATTCATCATGATACCCTTTTTGTTTTAGGTCAATCCAATGTATTTATGAATACTTGGACTAGTTGTGTTCATCCAAGTTATTTGTGGATACTTGGATTTGTTGTGTACATCCATTGCATATGTGTTTGCTTGGATTTGTGTTGTGTAAATCCAAGCTACATGTGTGTACTTGGATAAGTCTAGTTGAGTTGTAATAGATTTGATTAGGAGTTCTCACTAAACTATAAAGTGATGTGGTTGTGTCTTGTGAGTTCTCACTAAACTTTAAAGTGATTAGTAGTTGTGTTGTGTGAAGTTCTCACTTAGCTTCAAAGTGAAGAGTCGTGAAGATTGGTTCTAGCTTTCGATTAGAACTCGACATCTAGACTTGTGTCGTAAAATGGTGAAGTAGGCAACGTCGTGAAGATTGGGTCTCCCTTTCGATTAGAACTCGACATCTAGCCTTGTGTCGTTAAATTGTGAAGTAGCAACGTCGTGTAGATTGGTCCTAGCTAAAGATTAGGTCTCGACATTTAGCTTAGTGTCGGAAGATAATGTAAGCAACGATGTAAGGTTTTCTCCGCCGAGAAGGGAGCTTGTGGATATAGTGGAAATCTCGAGTAGGTGTACTCGAGGAGTGGAGTAGAAACGAGGATAGAGCCTCGTTGTCGAACCACTATAAATCTTGGTGTCTTCCCACTAGGTTGTCTCCTTCCTTGCTCTTTACTTATTTCATTATCATTATACTTGCTTATTATTCTTGCTAGTGCATTTCAATTGAACCTAATCATTATGCAACTTAGCTTTAAGTAAAAGATAGTTTTGACACAAACCAAATTGAAAGCAATTTTAATTTGGTCACCAATCGAAGAGAAACTATTCAACCCCCCTTCTAGTTTCTACAGAGTGGAGAAGTTGAAAACACCAATAGAGCTTTAAAGCAAATATTCGAAAAAACGGTGAGGGACAATCCTTCCGTTTGGTCAAGTAAATTTGACGACACTCTGTGGGCATTTCACACAGCTTACAAAAATCCGATTGGCACAACACCTTACCATTTGTTGTACGGTAAAACTTGCCATTTGTCCTTCGAAATAGAACACCGTGCTTATTGGTATTGAGAAGCTGTAACCCCAATCTCAAGGTGGCCGAAGAAAAACAATTCTTGCAATTGCATGAACTCGATGAATTAAGACTCCAAGCCTATGAGAATTCCAAACTTTACAAAGCTTGTACCAAAGCTTATCATGACAAGAAACTTCGAAGAAGAAAGAGTTCAAGAAAGAAGATAAAGTTCTCTTGTTTAACATGAAATATAAGTTCAATGCTCCAAAGCTTAAATCAAAGTGGTACGACCCTTTTATAGTTAAACATGGATACTTGTCCGGTTATGTTAAATTATATGAAAAACTTAGAGGAAGCTTCATTTTCAATGGACATCGTGTTAAAGTATATCACGAGGAATCGAGTGTAGGATTTCCACTCGATAAAAATAAAGAAAACTAAAAAGAGTTATGAGTCCGGCTGATGACTCAATAATAAAATAAGCGCTCCTCGGGAGGCAACCCGTGTGTTTTTAAGTGTTATTTCCTTTTTTAATAAATTCATGCTTACACCCTACAATTTTGTAACCAATGTTCCGCTTAAGTGTGAGGGGTGTAACATGTGTCGTTTTATAAAAACCTATAAAAACCAAAAATATTATGTTTTTCGTATTTTGTGTGTTTTATCATTTTTGTAGGTACCGCAAATTGAAGGCGAAGACAAGACTCATATGTATTCTTTATGATGCATGATACGCCCATGATTTTGGTTTTTCTCTTATTTCCCTAACTTTTTGTTCAGTTTTATCACATTGAGGACAATGCTAAACTTAAGTGTGAAGGGGTTGTAGGAAAAACGAGAAATGATGCTTAATTGCCATATTTTTGGGCGATTTTAAAATTTTTATAAACTTGTTTGCCCTTGTAAATAGACGTTTCAAGCACAATGTATATAAACAATATCCAACCTGTGACTTTTGAAAATTGGAGATATATTTTTGTGACAAACTTACTTAAGTCAAAGTCTCATATAATAGAGATGAAAAATCTAATTTAGGAGAAAGTTGTAAGTTCGATGTTTGTCAATACAACATGAACTTTGCAAGTATGTCGATCCATAGCTAGGAGTTTTAGTAAAAAAAAGAGTCAAAACTTATAAAAAATAAATAAAAGAAAAAATTCAAACAGACAAATAAATAGCCAATGAGCTATAATATTATGAAGTTGAAGGAAGAAGAAGAAATAAAAGGTATCGATTGGCCAATGTGCTAAGTCGTGATACATGTTGCTTCAGTTTGTATGTTGCTAGCGTAGTATTAGTTAGAAATAAAAGACTTTTTCGAATTTTATGGGTATTGTCTTTATATCTCAATTTTTCAACCTAAAAACTTAAACCGATGAGTTTTATCTTGTACTCATACTTGGTAGACTTGCATCGTATTTTTAAAATACATGTACCTTTGGATTTTCTTTTCTTTTCTTTTTGCTTGAGGGCAAGCAAAGGTTAAGTGTGAAGGGATTTGATAACGCCTAAATCCAACATGTTTTTGAGAGCGTTATTCGTGCTTTTGTACATGTATTCTGGTTATATCTATAATACTTTTGTGCATATTTGTGCCAAAATGTGTTTGCAAGTCTATGTGTAGCCAAATACTGGGAAAAGAATAAAAGGACAAAGAAAGCAAAGTAAAAGTGAAGATTAGTACAAGTACGAAGAATCCTAGCCAAGTTCGAGACCCGTGTACGAGTTACAAGCCTTTGAAGATCAATTTTGGGTGCAAGAACAAGTGTTTTCAAGAATATACAAGCTTTACAAGTAATCCCCCGGCTTGGGAAATGCAAGAGAAATGATGTAGCTATTTGTAGTATCAAGTATGCAAATCACTCAGCATGGAAGTAGATGCCAGCCGTTTGAGTAGATGCCAACCATCCTAAAACTAGTATGGAAAATTTTTGAAATAACTTGACGTAAAAATTTAACTCTTTTTTTGTAAACTATGTTTCAGAATTAAAGGTGATGGTGGCTAAGTCTGAAAACGGATAGAACAAAAATTTGGCAGAATTTTATTTCGGTTTTTAGCTATCCCGATCTTTCTATCTCGGCATATTATCTTGGCCTTTTATCTCGGTCTTTTATCTCGGTTTTTTTTGTTTTTCTCTATTCCGGTTTCAAGGGTTTTGAAAAACCGAAATAATGGGACAAAAATGCAATCTTTCAAAAGACGATATTTTTTATCTTTTCGAACGAAACTAGTTGTACAACCGGAAAATCTAAGCCATAATAAATTATAAAAATGAAAAAAAAATAATTTTTAAGTCAAAAAATTTTAAATCAAGAAAAAGTAAAAAAAACTAATTTTCGAATAAAAACCTTAAAAAGATGATGATTTTGAATGAAAATCAAAGTTTTTCTTGAACTTCTATCTTATTCAAGGATAAATAAACTAGAAAGTATCAAACTTTTTCAAATCAAAATTTTATATAAAAAAATCCGTATGAGTTTGATGTTGAAAACCCACGAAAATCAATATGTAACCACACAAAAACCACAAATCCGTCCCGTGGCGAATGATACCAATTTTTATCCCATACGTTATTACTTGGTTTATTTATTATAAATTACCCCCTTTATACAAAAAGAGGAATGATAAAATACCTGAATAAAAAACATTATAAATATGTGAGGGAGAAACCTTTCAACCTCTTATATGTCATTCGATTTTGTAGCTTCCCTGTTCACTGGTATGGTACCTTAAACAAACCCACATCTCAACCGTGTATTGGTTTGAAAAGCTGTTCATTGGTATGGGTGTATTGGTTTGAAACGGTTCCTTTGCTATATCAGCCACACACAACAAACCAAAACCCAATCCTATCTCATCTGATCTCTCTAATTTTAAATATTTCTTTTTTCGATCTCATTTGATCTCTCTTTGTTAGATATGGATTCAAGATTAAAAAAAGGAAGAGATTGATGTAAGTTTTTTTTATAAATATTTCTTTTCATTCTATTACAGTTTTAATTGAATATTAGATGATCATGAAATTTAGGTTTTTTTTCGTTTGATTTTATTTGTTTTGGTGTGGATTCCTTTAAACTTAATTTTTTTCTCTTTTTGTTGATATTGTTTTTGTAGGATGATGGGGAGAGTGATTTTTTTTCTCAATAATTGCGCTACTTTCGGTGATGGTTATCCAAAATTAGTTAGTATTATACACTTGACTGAAAGCTCTAATTGATTTATCATATATTAGACCCAGATGTGCCTACTGTGGCATCTAAATGTTGATCTCATCTGTCTCTTAAATGAGGTTATGTGATGAGTCTGTGCTTATCTAACCTTTAAATCAGATATATGTTGTTTTTTTACGGTAATGTATTTTTTACCTTTTAGAAAGAATTTTTGTTACTTTGTTGTTATCCATCTCTGTTTGCAGGTTTTGAGGGGTCCGATTTGTGTCTCAATACATTTTTTTCATATTAGGTAATGGTATTTGTTGTTATGATTGCGACTTGATGTCATTGCATAATGATGGCTTCGGGGGTGTTTGTTTACGCTTATATTATCACAGTATGGCTTATCAATCAAGTAAGCCATACACAGGCTACATATTAGATACCACAAGTTTATTAGCTACTACAAATGGTAATGTGTCATTTTGTTTGCCCACAGATTGATGGTGCGATTTGTGCCTAAAAAATTATACTTATCAGATGACTTTGTTAGCGGTATTGATTTTAACAGGTTGTGGTTACTCTTAAGTGGTCACGCAACACACATGGATCAATTTCGGGTTGCTTATGCTTCCGTCTTTTGCGTTGCATATGCTTTGTGCTCATGTTTTAACGCAATGGAAACGAAAACTGGGTATCGATTAGAAGATGCTTTGTTGTTAGTTTCTTTATGTTTGCTAAGCCAATAGGCTCGAATGTCCCTACGTTGCCCCCGTTGTTTTCGTTGTCGCTGCCTGCTGTGTGCGACGATCTTGATGGGTGTGTAGCCTTGGTCGTGTTTCTTTGCTCATGTTGGCCTTCGTTCACTTGCTTACGGCTACTTTTATAATCTCATGGTAATTTAAGATTGTGAATTATAGGCAATGATGATATTGCATTTACTATTGATCATGGTGAGTGAAAACGGCCCGTGTCTTGGCGGGGCAGCACCATGTGCATGGTGTTTGCAGCCATGGCAAATCGGCTCCTCTTTTATCCATGTCAACACTCGTGAATCTGAGCCGTTGATGTTATATGATTATGGAAATGGCCAATCGTATTACTTTTTTTGTAGTCCCTTTCTCTAATAAACAAATGCGTAAAAAAATAATTTACGTGTTTGTTGTGTAATGTTTTAACCCTATTCACTCACATACTCAGATTTGCACTCTTGTGAGTATGATAAGGATCGTCCTGTTGGTTAACTGATGCTATTGGCTACTCCATATTTCTTGGAAAAAAATGTACACTTCACATGTTTAAGCCGCATTATATGACCTTCAGAGTACGGATCTAGGCATGTGCAACTATAGCCAGGTATATAATTTGCAAGCTTAAACACTCATTAAGAAAATTAATCTCTACATTTTCCCAGGCTTGACCGCGTATATTATATTTATTAAGAAAAAGAATCTCTAAATTTTAAGCAGGTTGTAGGTATTCCCATAAAGCTTGCATCAATCTTGCGGATTGCTGCTGACTGTCTTCACAACTACTGCTCATTTTAAGGTATTCTCCATTTTGATTACTAGAACACACATGTTCAATTCTTAAAGAAACTAATAAGTGTGAAAACACTTATCCTTTTACCACTTAATTATAATAATAACCAAGCCAAAACGTGTATTTTATGTCGTAAATGTCGGAATTATGTGTGGTTTGTGTTTTTGTTGTGATTTAGGATCAAAATGTGAAAAGGGAAGAAAACATGGGTTTTCACGGGCTTTTATCGAAGAAAAAGACAAAAGACGAAGTCAAAAGATCTAGAGTGCAAAAAGAACGGAAGTCCAAGGCCTATTCTGAAGATTTATCGAAGAAAAAGTCTAAAGATGGAAGTTTAATGAAGTCGAAGAACTCAAGTCTAATAAATGAAGAAATTCTAAGACGAGTTCAAATAATCCCGAGACAAAGTTGAAAAAGTCGAAGAATTTATAAAGACGAAAAGACGATAAAAGGAAGGAAGCATCAAGACATACTAATCCTCCTATAAATACCCTCCTAATGTGTCATTAGGAGGTGTTAGCTAAATTGACAACTTAGTCTTTCCACCTTTATTTTCATGTCATTTATTTACTTGTCAATTTACATTCCTTGTCTTGCACCTTAAATTTGTAAGTTTCTTTAATTCATGCTTTTACTTTTATTGTTGAATCCTTAATTTTAATCAAGTTTTTATATTAATCTCTTATTCTACCTTTCTTGTTTTGCTTAATCTTTATGCTTATTATCTTATTGTCATGCTTATTTGATTAATTGTTATGTTTTTATGTGTTTGATTGTGTTAGCTTATTGATTTTATAGCTTATTGTGTTTTTCTTAAATTTGATTAAGTGCTTTTTAGTCAAATTTTATAAAAAGTTGATTTTTAATATTTTTATCATTTAGTTTTCTTAAAAGTTTTTAAATTTTGGCTTAATAGCTTTTTCTTAAAAGTGTTTTGGTTAAAGTTTTAGATAAGTGCTTATTTGTGTTTAGCTTAATTCTAGTTTATAGCTTATTTGAACTTAGTTGTTATCCGGGTTTGGTAAACCCTCTTATTCCGAACATAGCCTTCATCCCATCATTCCGGATAGTGATCATCTGCTGATTATTCCGGATAAGTCTTCTATTGTGTATTCCGAGTAAAGTGACAGTTATTCCGGATAAGCTACCGGAAGATTATTCCGGATAAGCCCTAGGAGAAAGTATTCCGGATAAGCACTTTAAGAAGTATTCCGGATAGTGGTCTGCTGATTATTCCGGATAAGCAAAAGATTTACATTCCGGATAAGGGCCAAGTTTTGAGTATTCCAGATAAGTGGTTATTCCGGATAAGGAGGATTGTTTATTCTGAATAAGCCATGAGATATTATTCTGGATAAGGGTCCAAACTTATTCCAGATAGTGACAACTTGTTTGGTATTCCGGATAAGGACCAGAACGTGGATTCCGGATAAGCTTCGGTGGAATCATTCCGGATAAGGGGTCGTTGAACATTCCGGATAAGGCCTATTTTGGGTTAGTTTTCGCATTTAAGTTTTTTCTACTTTTAAGCATTTACTTTTAATGCCCTTTTTATTTAGTCGCACTCTTAGTTTACTTGCCCTTAGTTTATTTTAAGTTTACACTTTTAGTTGCCTTGCCTTAGTTTAAGTTTTAGTTTTCGTTTTAAGTTTTCGTTATCTATTTTTATCGCTTGAATTTCTCGTCATTTACCTTTCAATTATTCTTATCTTTATTTACTTTGCCTTTACTTAAAAGTTTTGCACTTTTTATTTACAACAACGACAAATATTTTTCTTAACCAAAAACAATTAAGTCACACTTTGAACCGGAAATCAATTCGATTAGACATACGACAAAGAACTTTTTAACTGAGTAAAACCTAGTTATTAAATGGCGCCGCTGTCGGCTCTTTTCATGAAGATTAAAGGTTTTCTGTGAGAGACGCGTTGGATTTTGGGATCCGTTCATTCGTGAACGTTATTTTTCGTGTCAAAAATTTTCAAAAATCCATAAAAATTAAAAATTTTCAAAAATCCATAAAAAATAAAAATTTCAAAAATCCAAAAACATTAAAAAAACTTATAAAAAGAATTTCTTTTCAAAGTTTTGCACCAAAAAGATTTTATTTTTACAACTACATATATATTCTCTATTTCTTTGGTATCTTTTTCTTTTTCTTTTGCAGGTGTTTAAAATGGGGAAGATCACAAACAAATCCAATGGAAGAGAATCAGCGAATATGATTAATGTGCTTGATGATTTTGTCGTCTACAACAATCCTCTTTTCGATTCTTGCTATGATAATCCACTGTTCCAATATGATGTGGATGATTCTCTTTCCAATGAAGATCTTCCACCAATATATGAGTCTCCACCAACCTATGATGACTATGATGATGATTATAGTTCTGACATGGATGATTCTGATGATTTTGCTTCTGAGTATAAAGAAATGCCAACATATGATGATTTTGAGGATGTCGATACTCTTTCGAGTGATTCTTCACATGATGACCTTGCATCCACTTTTGATGAAGATCCTCCACCAACCATGCTTGATCCTACTTTGGATGACTACTCATTTGAGGAAGACTTTGCTACTTTTCTCAACACTTACTTCCCAAATGAGAGTGATTCTCCTCCTTTGGACTTTGATGATGTTCTTTATCCTCCTTTGGATATGAAGAAACCCGTTTCAAAGGAGAAGAAGCCGGACGACACCGATATCGAGAGTACTTATGTCTTGACACCTCTTTATCCACCTTCTGAGGATGAGATTGTGAGATTTATGAGCGAATCTTCTTCAAGGTCTACTGAGCCTGAGTGTTATTTTCCCCTAAAGGAAAAGGTGTTCGATCCCGGAATTTCAATTTTTAAGCCATCTCAGTATCCATCTGATGAAATAAAAGGAAAGATTTTTGGAACTTTTGGAGATATGCTTGCACTGCGTCATACTGTCTACCGCCGTGCTCAATCTTTGCTTAAGGGAACATTGCCTACTCTTCTTTGGCTTGCCTTGTTCGCCTTAAGCTTGTGCTATTTGTTGGATGAAAACCATGTCTTTGATCCTGGTGGATGTGTTTTAAGCTTCTTACCATGCTAATCAAGGTCGAGTCAGGCTCACGACTCGGTTAACAAAAACAAGCGCTTCTCGGGAGGCAACCCGCAGTATCTATCCTTTTTCTCTGTTTTTATAATAAGTGTAGGGGGAGACCGTAGTATGTGGTTGTTGTTTTCTTTCTTATAATGTGCAGGGATTCGAGCTTTCAAAGATACATTCTTGATGACTTTTGACGACCCGTGATTCCGTGTTCCCGTCTTCCCGGTTCTATCCTAAACACTTTTGATTCATTATTTTATCAATTATGATTGAAATAGGAATCACTTTAGTTGTCCTTTCCTTAGCAAGATTTAAACAAAGTGCACAATGTCCTAAGTGTAGGGGAGGTTACTTCCACAGGCTTAAACATTGAGGACAATGTTTATATTAAGTGTAGGGGGACTTCTATCAAAGTTAAGTGGGCTTTTCCTTGCATTTGTCCTCATTTTAACCGGAAAATAATTTTTCGACATTTTTCAAAAAATTTAATCTATTTTGGCCTAGTAGTTTTTCCTTTGTTATCGTTATTTACTTTCTTTGCTAGAAAAAAGTTTAATAAAGTGGTTTTAAATTTTTAAACGTTGTGAATCTTTTGACTCAACCCGAGTTTAGTTATCTAAGTTTACTCTAGCTAGTATCCTTAACATGTTTAAGTCAAGTTTTGCTAGGCTTTTATATAGGGAACTTTAAAACGCGAAAGTCTTAACTCTTACGGGTTAAGAACAAGAACTTTTCGCAAGTTCCTATAATTGATCCTAGAAAGTCGTTTATCAAAGGAACTTTAAAATGCGAATTCTAAACTTGAAAAAGTCTAAGAAGTTGCAAGATCCTATAGATGACTTGAAAACCCGTAACTTTGATTTAATTGGCTAAGCATCCACGAGTCTCATTCTTTGAGATTTTAAATTGTGGAGAACGAGAGATGATAGAGTCAATTATAAGTTTGGTATTCTTTCATGAATTTATGTGAGTTGATTATAAGCTTTTTCTCCCATCGCTTGTTAATAAATATACTTTCAATAAATAAGGTTGTACGATTTGAAAAGTTACTTAGCTTCTAGCACAAGATCGTTTAAAATTTGCTCGGTATCAATTAGAGTTCATAGCCAAGGCATAACTTATTGAAGCTGGATGTGAAGATTGGCGAGTCCGAAAAGGTCCTAACAAGACATGAGGGCTACATTTTGTTGCTAAAGATCCCAAGTGATGTGAAGAATCATTTATCAAAAATCAATATGAAGGATCGAGACACATGATGAAAAGCAAATACTCCCCTAAAGATCATGGAGAAGTCTATCCAAAAAGGCCCTAACAAGGTATGAGGATAAATAGATCCAAGTCCTAAAAGGAGGCGGATCGTTGTATATCAAAATCCCAAATAAAGATTGGAAAAAATGAAGAAGTCGTGGTCCAAATATGAAGAATCTCTCAAAAAGTTCAAGTGAAGAAATTCCTATTATGAAGAGAAGACCATTATTTCATGAACGTCTCTCAAGATTTGAAGTATGAAGTCGCTGCCAAATATCGGTCCGAGAAAGGTCTCAAATCGTGAAGGGAGTTATGCCAAGATATGAACTTTATGAGGTCCCGAGAAGCAGTTTTAAAAGATTTTGTCCTTTAGCTAACTATTGATTAAATCGTCCTACTTTATTTTTGGCCTAAATAACTATCGAAATAAGTCAACAATGCATCCTCGTGATCATTCAAGACAACAATAAAATATAAGAGATACACCTAGGAATAAGGGAGTCTAAGTAAATAATTGGCCCACATGAATTTGTGATAGTTTGCTAACTTATAATAACAATGATCTCGTTTTTAAGCTTGGTTTGGGGAACGTGAAATTTGAGGGTGATAATCATTCATGACATTCCAAAACCCTAAGATAAGTTTTTGATCTTTTTACTTGTTTTCTTCCTTTAAATATTTTGTCTCTTTAATAAAGGCCAATGTGGATTGATTATGATGAAAAATGTAAATCTTGCTTTGTAATTAATGCATTGCATAAGGACATTGCAATGGTCAAGTGTAGGGGATTTAATAAGTGTGAAAACACTTATCCTTTTACCACTTAATTATAATAATAACCAAGTCAAACGTGTATTTTATGTCGTAAATGTCGGAATTATGTGTGGTTTGTGTTTTTGTTGTGATTTAGGATCAAAATGTGAAAAGGGAAGAAAACATGGGTTTTCACGGGCTTTTATCGGAGAAAAAGACAAAAGACGAAGTCAAAAGATCAAGAGTGCAAAAAGAACGGAAGTCCAAGGCCTATTCTGAAGATTTATCGAAGAAAAAGTCTAAAGACGAAAGTTTAATGAAGTCGAAGAACTCAAGTCTAATAAATGAAGAAATTATAAGACGAGTTCAAATAATCCCGAGACAAATTTGAAAAAGTCGAAGAATTTATAAAGACAAAAAGACGAGAAAAGGAAGGAAGCATCAAGACATACTAATCCTCCTATAAATACCCTCCTAATGTGTCATTAGGAGGTGTTAGCTAAATTGACAACTTAGTCTTTCCACCTTTATTTTCATGTCATTTATTTACTTGTCAATTTACATTCTTTGTCTTGCACCTTAAATTTGTAAGTTTCTTTAATTCATGCTTTTACTTTTATTGTTGAATCCTTAATTTTAATCAAGTTTTTATATTAATCTCTTATTCTACCTTTCTTCTTTTGCTTAATCTTTATGCTTATTATCTTATTGTCATGCTTATTTGATTAATTGTTATGTTTTTATGTGTTTGATTGTGTTAGCTTATTGATTCTATAGCTTATTGTGTGTTTGATTTGATTTTAGTTAAGTGTTTTTATTAGTTTATTTTATTAAAAGTTGATTTTTAATTTTTAGTTTTATTAGTGTTTTTCAAGTTTTTAATTTGTGATTTAATTAGTTTTTCTTAAAAGTGTTTTAGATTAAGTTTTAGTTAATTGCTTATTTGATTTGTGCTTATTTTTGGCTTATTTTCTGATTTTTAGTGTTACTGTATCTTTTATTTTTCATGTTTTCGGATTAGGGTTTATTATTCCGAACTTTGTCATTTCTCTGAATTTGTCACTTTTTTGAAATTATCTTTCTCTAAAATAGCATTTTTCTGAATTTAGTCATTTTTCCGAAGATTTTATTTTCTCTGAATTTATTGTTATTCCGAAGTTTTAGTCTTTCTCTGATTTAGTCAATTTTTCGAGAAAAAAACAATTATTCCGAAAAAGTTTTATTCCGAAGAAATTAATTTCTCTGAAAAGTCATTTTTCCGAAGAAGCAGTTTTCTGAAATCAATTTTATTCCGAAAAACAAGTTATTCCGAAATTTTTTCCGAAGAAATTGATATTGCGAAATTTTTTCCGAAGAAATTGATATTGCGAATTTTTTTTCTGAAGAAAGTGGTATTGAGAAGAAAACAAATCTCCGAAAAACACTAACACTGTTAAGTTCACCATCTAGCTTGCTAGCTTAAAGTTTTGGCGCCAAAAGTGAGGAGTGTGCTTGCTAGCTTCCAGCTAGCTGCCTGGTAGCTTGTTTATTTATTAGTATTGTTCCGTAATTGTTTAGTTTTATCTGAAAGTTGTTCCGTTTTTAATTTTGAAAGTTACGTATTTTTAGTTAAATTTTTCGTCTAATTTTAAAATTAATATTTTTTTCGTAAAGTTCAAGTTTTATCTTTTATTTAGTACCCGCTTTAACTTTTGCCTCGTTTAGCTTTAAAGTACCATTTTAGTTTTATTCTCTCCTTTTTCATTAAGCAAACTTTATTTTCGAGTCGATAGTTAATTTCGTCTTTTAGTTTTATTTTTATTAATTGTTTTGCTTTAATTTACGTTTTATTATTTGTTTCGCTCCTTTATTATTAGTTATTTGTTTTAATTTCTCGCACCGTTTACTTTTTAATCAGTTTTAGTTTTAATTACCTGTCATTTACTTTAAGTTTTGCAATTTAATTTTACTAGAACGACCAATATATTTGTTTTCACCAAAAGACGACTGAGTCGCACTTAAACTAGGAATCAATTCGAATGGAATCGAGACGAACAAATTTTCATACTTGGCAAAAACCTTGTATCAGAAACCATATGAACGTTTGTATTATATGTATAACTGGAAAAAAATTGAACACTATATGTAATGAAAAAGTTTTATTTCATGCATCAGGTGTACTCAAACTATAAAATGCTCTGTTATTTGCCGCTTATTAGTCATGATCATATAAAGTAATTATGAGTGTTTAGATATGCGTATATTGTTTATATTTGTGAACTATAATACACATGTTTTTGTGTTAGGATCGTTTAAGGATAAACAAGTAATCTGGCCCCTAAGAAATCGCATAGTTAGTATCATATTTGATAAAAAATAATTAGATAATGTTGTCCCTTATATTTGTGATGATTCTATAAGAATAAAGAAGAAAGAAAGGTAGATAAAAGATACATTCTAGAGAGAGAAACTAGAGAGCGAAATGAGAAAGAAGTGTGTGAAAACTTGGTGAATATTAGATTAGGAGAATTAGAGAAAATGAGACAACCAACCTCTCCTAACATGCAAGGAGAGGTTTATATAGCCTTGCCTACATGTGGCATAATGGGCTATATGATAATGGGCCTGGCTTTCCTTTTGGGCTTTGGTTACTTGTAAATGAACCTTAGCTTAAAGTTAAGCCCGTAATACACGACTAACCTACTACCTATTACAACGTTCTAATATACGATACATAATAAACATATTACTGAGCATTCTTGTTTGACTCAATATTTTGAGGCTAACAATCTCCCCTAATGTGAGGTCATTACCCTTTATGAGAGGTCATTACCCTTTGTCATTTGTAGATTTATAGAGATTACTAATCTCGCCAAAAAATGAGTCTTGATCGTGTAATAGCAGTCTTTTTCCTTCATTTTGTTCTCTTTGAGCCTTTGTCGTTGTCTTTCGACTTTGTCTTTTATCTTCAAATCATCCTTGACTTGTCTTTGCCATCTTGCGATCTTGTATCTTCATCCACATGCTCACACTATTAATTGTTGAATATGTCTTTAGGCATGAGTATGTGGTTTTGAATCTTTGACTTTGCTGAGTACACCGTGACGCCACCTTCTCGAGACAAAACATAGACACGGACTGAATGGCTTTGACATTCGTCTTAAATCGGTAGCGTTTTACCTCCGGTCGGTGAAGACCGTTATACGATATTACATACC
Organism: Glebionis coronaria; assembly: GCA_025667525.1. Taxonomy (NCBI): domain Eukaryota; kingdom Viridiplantae; phylum Streptophyta; class Magnoliopsida; order Asterales; family Asteraceae; genus Glebionis; species Glebionis coronaria. Next base: position 271,740,760 of record CM046876.1, read on the forward strand.
GTACCTGTGATAGGTAGACTCGGTTAAGAGTTTCCTTGACAGGGTTTCGCGGCTGTACTAGCCGTTCTCTTTACTCCACCGTCTCAAAGCAAGACTGCGAACATAAAGAGTGAATCAACTGGATAGATATCTTCTTTATCAAAGTCGTCAATTCAAATTCCTGGAACAAGTGTGATTCATAAAGAATCTTACCATTTTTGCTTTCCAGTTGACACAAGCTTGATTCATAAGAATCTCACAAGTAACCTACCGTTGCGCTGTTTGAGGTTGACGCTAAAAGGATTTCCATTCGTCACTGTGAATATTAATGAATATCACTCTGAATGTTCTGCCAAGACCATAAAGATATTGCGTAGAGACCTAAAACGAGTTTGAATCAATTCAGAATCAAACCATTGTTGATTTTCAGTTTTACACATGTTCAATTCATAAAGAATCTTACATATGACCTACCGCAGTGTTGTTTGATGTTAACACTGGAAGGATTTCCACTCATCATTGTGAATACTAAGTAGTATCACTCTGAGTGTTCTAGCAATATCACAAGGATATAGCGTAGGACTCTCTAGTTCGTCATCCGTGTGTCCTAATGAGATTTGATTGATTTCTTGGCTCTAGACTCGATTTGTGCACTTTTAGTGTTCGGAGGCTGGAGCAGATGCCACCTATTCAATATCAACTATCTCGGAGTGAGAAAGTCAATAGAAGTCATGTTGTTCTCCGTGACAATAAAACAAACTTCTTTTGGGAGAAGCCTGAGTAGCTTGGAAAGGGTTGTGCACTTCATCACTGGGTCCATGATGAGTTTGTCTTCATGATGTGTTGACCCGGTTTCTACCTAAGTTGTATGGAGGGATTCTTTCTTTACACCCTTTATCCTTACATTTCTTTTTCATTCTTCAACCCCTTCAATGCTTACCAAGACATCATTACTAGCACCTTGTTGTGATTGTTCTAGTGCTAGCATCAGTACTTGGTCGGCATTCAGCTACGTTCACATTCTACTCCATCTTTCCTAAGGACTTCTAATAATCTATTGAATTGTCCTTGGGAAGATCCCTCCGGTTCTGGTTGGATCATAGGACTTAAACCTAACCACCCTTTTGACACCAATAACGTCGTGAATTAAAGATGTTGTGGGTATTTGATCGTAACCATGAAAACCACTTCAAATGTCTAACAAGGTGTTTGAAAAACATTTAACACCTTGATAATTTTGTCGTTTTAGAAATGCTCCCCCTTCACATGTGCATCAATAATCGAAATTGTTTTGCATATGTAGGTAAGAGTTAAAGTGCTTGAGTCTTATATAAGATCACATTTTAATCACATTTTCTCCCTTATCTCTAATATATAAAATCTTTTTATATTAGAGATTCCAAATTTGATTAAAATATATTTTGAAAAATAGTCTTGAAAATCTCCGGGAGAAAGATGTGTCAATCTTTGCATGAAGTTAAAATGCTCCCCCTTAAAAATTGATCCAATTGAATTGTCATTGTGAGGATATGATCCACATTTCTCTTTTTGAGGATGGGAGTTGTTGAACACGCAATTTTTGAAAGATTTTAAATAATCATTGAAAAATTCTTGAAAAAATTGTGTTCAATGCTTTTTGAAAAATCCTATTTCTTTTTGGCGAAGAGGTTTTTCTAAAGCATAAACTTGAGTTCATAGACTTTGAATGTCTTGACGAATCCACTCAAGTGTAAGAAGATTTCTCTTCTTTTGCTGAGGGTAAGCGCACTAAATCGTACACTCCCCCGTGAATATCTAACCGGGTTGCAATCTAAAAGTGATTACAAGTCATAGTGTTGAGCTCAAAACATTGAATGTTTTGTGACAAGATCAACCCGTGATAGATTGCTCTACCCGTTGTTTGGAAATATTGTCCAAAATAGACAATTTCCATTATTAAAAGAAGAAATGACATGTTTTGAAAAATATTTACAACTTTCATTCGAGCTTTATGTACACACCCGTGTCGTTATTGAGCGACATTTCTAGGCACGTCCATATTATCGATACTGAAAGACATGTCGTGAAGAATATTGATGGATTTTGAAATATTTTTAATTTTGTGTTTTGTTTTTATATGTTTTATATTTTTGTATTTTGCTTTTTCAAAGGTATTTACAAGTAGATGTTTGATAGATAAATCAAGCAGGCACCTTTGCCAGAATCTCCAGGTCTGCTGGAGTCAAACATCTCATACCAATTTGCCTAACGAGGTACTCAAACCTATCTTTTGACAGAGCTTTGGTAAACAAGTCGGCTAATTGGTAATCCGTTCCAACAAAGTATAGTTCAACGATACCTCTTTCAACTTGTTCCTTTATGAAGTGATATCGGACATCAATGTGCTTCGTGCGGGAATGTTGTACCGGATTGCAGGAGATGGCTATGGCCGACTTTGAGTCACAGTACGTAGGTACTTTATCAAAGTGAAAGCCATAATCCGTGAGTTGTGTTCTCATCTATAGAACTTGAGCACAACATGCAGATAGAGACACATACTCCGCTTCGGCTGATGAAAGTGACGTGCAATCCTGCTTCTTGGAAGACCATCCCACAAGCTTATCTTGACCTAGAAATTGTGCACCACCAGAAGTACTTTTTTGTGTATCAAGACACCCTGCATGATCAGAATCTGAATAGGCCGTTAGAAAGAAACCGGTTTCCCTCGGATACCAGAGTCCCAAGTGAATGGTATTCTTGAGGTACCGAAAGATCCGTTTGACCTCCTTGAGGTGCTTTTCAGTGGGTCGTGCTTGATAACATGCACAATAACATGTAGCATGTGAAATATCAGGTCTGCTTGTTGTGAATTACATGAGGGAACTGATCATGGAACGATATCTCGTTTGATCTATGGTATTTCCCTCCAAGTCAGCATCTAGCGATGTAGTTGATAATGGTGTCCCAACGGGGTCACATGAAGTTATACCATGATTTTTGATTATCTCTTGACAATACTTAGCTTGGTTTATAAAGATACCACTTGGGGATTGGTGAACTTGAATTCCTAGAAAGAATTTTAGTTCGCCCATCATTGACATTTCAAATTTGTTGTGCATGAATTTTTCAAACCGTTTTGAAAGTTTTGGGTTTGTAGACCCGAAAATGATGTCATCAACATAAATCTGCACAAGCAAAATGTCATCCCCATATTTATAAGTGAACAGAGTTAGATCAATGGAACCTTTTGAGAAACCTTTGGATACTAGAAATTTCGAGAGCTCATCGTACCACGCCCTTGGAGCTTGCTTGAGTCCATAAAGTGCTTTGTGGAGACGATACACCTTGTCAGGATAATAAGGATTAACGAATCCTTCCGGCTGCGTAACATAGACTTCTTCCTTCAAAGGACCGTTCAAAAATGTTGTCTTTACGTCCATTTGATAAACAGTGAATCCCTTATGTGCAGCATAAGCAAGGAAACTCCTGACCGCTTCCATACGAGCAACTGGTGCAAGTGATTCGTCAAAATCAATTCCCTCTTTCTGGCCATACCCCTTAGCCACTAGCCTAGCTTTGTGCTTGATGATCGTGTTTTCTTCATCCATCTTGTTTTTCCAGATCCAACGAAGATTTAATGGAATCAAATCGTATGGTCTGTCAACAAGTTCCCAGACTTTAAGTTTTTCAAATTGTTGAAGTTATTCCGTCATCGATTCAATCCAAGCATGATCATCCATGGCTTCTTTGATGTTTTTCGGTTCCGCTGTACTCACGGCGAGTGCGAACATACAAATATCGCCATCGATGGCTAGTTGTCGTCTTGTACGAACAGGCTGTGAAGGGTTTCCAATTACTTGAACCAAAGGATGTTCTCAGGTCCAATGATGTGTTGAAGGATGTCATTGATAGAACGTATGCATATTAGACGGATCAACATGGCGAGTAGAAGACTCTCCAATTTCGTGTACTGGTGTACCGAATGGGTTGTGAAAATCGTCATCGTCAGATAATGCATCGTCTGCTTGATTTGTGTTATCTGGAGCAATGTCAGTAGTTGTGGATGTAGTAGGATCGATTGTTGAAGAGATATTCTGAGGATGTAAATCTGCAGCAACCTGTGTTGAAGTAGATGAAGTTGTATCATTTTCTTGACGATGATCGGTATCATCATTCTTATCATGAGTGACAGCGGAAGACTTTGATACAACATGTTTCTCCCCCGTGAAATATTCATCAAACATTGGTCCATATAACATTTCCAACTCTTCAAGTGTCGTGTCCACTGTCATATCTGCTCTAGGAACATGTTCAGGAACCAGCTTTGAACTTGACGGTTCATTGCTGTGGTCTTGTGTTCCGAGTTCCATGCGGTTGTGCACAGAAGTCTTTTGTCTTTGTGGATCGGGACTTAAACTGTTTTGTTCAAGTGCCATCTCTTGTAATTCATCAAATCTGATATGAATAGTCTCGACTATCAATTTTTTTCTCTTGTTTTATACTATGTATCCCTTAGACTGAGTTGCATATCCCACTAGAATGCATGCATCACCTTTTTCTTTCATCTTGTCCAGATTTTTACCATCTCGAATAATGTAACACGTACATCCAAAAACATGAAGGTGTTTGAGGGAAGTTTTGCGATCATTAATTATGTGATATGGTGTCTTTTCGTGTCTATGGATAATTAAGGATCGGTTTTGTGTGTAGCATGCGGTTGATACGGCTTCGGCCCAAAAGAATAATGGTAGTTTTGAAGTAGATAATAATGTTCGAGCAGCCTCAACTAAAGTACGGTTTTGTCTTTCAACAACACTGTTTTGTTCAGGTGTTCTAGCAATAGATGTTTCGTGTTCAATCCCTTCGGCTTCAAAATACTTCTTTATAGTTGAATTCAAGATTTTTGTGCCTCTGTCAGTACGTACCACTTTTACTTGAGCTTGAAGACCACGTTGTATCAGCTTAAGGAATTTAATAAGAACCTCAGGTGTTTCATCCTTGGACCGTAAGAAGAGGGTCCACGTGTACCTTGAGTAGTCATCGATAATTACCATAACATATTTTTTCCCATTGATGGTTTGAACACACGTGGGACCACACAGATCTATATGAAGAAGATCTAACCGTCCTTTAGAGCTTGGTGTAGTCTTTGTCTTGAAACTACTCCGTTTAGCTTTACAAAGCTCACAAGAAGAACAAAGATGATCTTTGATGAATTTCAAGTTAGGAGGCCTCGCACAATATCTTTCTTGGAAAGCAAGTTGATGGTATCAAAGTTAAGATGAGATAAACGTTGATGCCATAACCAAGCTTGAGTCGTTGAAGCTTTAGCCATGAAACAGATTGGAGTTGAAGATGTGGAGTCTTGTAGTGAAATGGTGTAGAGATCAGTACCCCGTGAACCGGTAAGTAGGTCTGATGTAGAGTTTTTACACACCTTTAGGAAAAGGAGGTAAAATAGGGCAAGCGTTAACAAGTGACTTAGGAAAATCACGAGTTATGACCCAAAGTGGGGATCGTTCTCAAGGAGGCTTGGTGTGTGTGTTAAGAAATGATTAATTATGTGATTATATGATTATGAGAAAGAATATAGAAATGAGATAAGAATAGAATAACAGTTACGATGACGGATTACACTAAGACGAAAAGGTCGTACACGTAAAACCGTAAAAGCACCAAAATTAAAAATTTACCCTAAAAATTCCTAAAAAATTGCAATAAATCCTAAATAATGTAATTAGAGTTTACAAAAAAAATCAAAAATCACTCAAACCTTTTATTTAATTAAATAATGATTTTTTAATGCTAATTAAAGCCCTAAAAATCAATTTAACTAACAAAAAGCCCAAAATGAGTTTTATCACTTTGTAAACCTCTAAAATACCCTAACTTAATTTAAAACTACTTTTGATAATTTTAAAATTAATTAAAACTATTTAAAATCAATTAAAAACTATTAAAACTTAAAATAATTATAAAAATTAATCTAAGAACAACAAAAATATTCTAAAAGTTGTAAAATTCCTAACTTTATGTATTTAACCTAAGAAAAATGTAAAAACTTGAAAAAACTAAATTTTAATTTTAAAAATAAAATAATATTAAAAATCCAAAATCTATAAAAAAAAATTCTAAAAACTTGCAAACTAGCTTAATTTAACCTAAATAAATAGAAAATGAAGTTGAAATTACAAAAATACCCCTAATAGGCCTAGAAATGGGCTAAAAGTCAAAACAGACCCCTTAATGGGCTCAAATAGGCCCAATAAGAACATTGTTGTCCAATTTAGCCCAAAAGCTCCTATCTGACTCAAAATTTGATTTTAAACACAACTTTTCAAAGGCTCAAAAGCTGAAAATGTGGAATAAGTTGACTTATACCAAATAGCTTATTCTTAATGGGCTTTTTGGCCCATTAAGCTATAAGCTGATGCCATAAGCTCAAATTAGACACACAAGCTTCTTTTAGGTTGCTTAAGACTTCTGTAAAAAGAAATTTGAAATAAGCCAAAGGAATAAGCCTGAAAATGCAAAAAGCAATCTACATAAAACGACAAAATAGTCGTTTTTGAGTTCTAGGCTATCCCAAGAGCTGATTCAAATTGCAAAAGCTTTTAAATGACTTAACTAAGCTTAATCAACAAAAAGTTTTCAAATAAGTTCACTCAATAAGCTGAAATAAGCAAATAAGCACTTATGAAAAAGTCAAATGAGTTGGTTTTCTAGCAAAAAGTCAAAGCCAAAGTCTAATAAGCTCCAGTTCAAACAAATGTGTCAAATAAGGAAGATTGATCACAAAAAATAAGTTGTTGCAGGTCTGGATAAGCCAAAATGGCTTATTGATAAGCCGAATGCAAAATTACACTAGCAGGGGCTAGTTTTGGGTGTTGAGCAGTGGAAACTTTTTCCACTGCTTGACTTCTTGACTTTTTGTCTTTAGTGACTTTTTTGGAGATTCAAGTTACATAAAGGCACCCAATTGATCAGTGGATCAAGAGGAGTCAAATACAACAAAGAAATCACAATCAACAACAGCCTACAGTTTAATCAATTAAGCACCAGATCACTCACAGACATGAACAAATAAGCAGTTGAGGTTCAATAAGCACTTATAGCACAATTCAGCCAACCAAACTTAACCAAATGCATACACAAGCAATATTAAACTTAAATAAGCAAGTCTAAACAGGTCTCATGCACTGATTCAATGTATTGAGCAAGATTCAAGCACTTAAAGTTACTGATGAACACTAAACATGCAGTTTTTACTTTTGCTGATGTACTTGACCAACAAGCCAGATTCAATCACTCAGATCTATCACATATGTTATATAAATGATGTTTTAACAACTTTTAGCCCTAAGCATGCATAAATTCTACATTTTACCAAAATCTTAGGTCAAAATCAGTCAAACTCAACAAGATATAGCACAATGTATGATTCAAGGTTTCAAACCCAAAAACTTGCAGCAATATGCACTCAACCAGGTATTTAACAGATATAAAGCAAATACACAAACTTCCAACCACAAAATAACACAATATGATTCAAGACAGGTAATCCCAAACACCCTTTAACTTTTCAAATCAAGATTTTCAAATCAAAAATGCATTCCAAGGTTACCCAAGCCCAAATCAACACAACAACAGATGAGATATGCATATTAGAACAAGATTAAGCCACAAAATTCACAAGAACACTAGTCACACACAAATATCACAAATATCTAAAATTTTCTCAGATTTTGGGATTAAGTATGCAAACCTCATGGATGTACATCCACACCCACGAATTTTGAGCTTATGTACTAGCAAGAACAAGTACAAGCTTCCACAACAAAGCCTGCTAAGAATAAACAAAGTTAGAAGCACAATATGAAAATCAGAAAAATGGAAAATTCTTGATTAATGCAACCTTAGTTCCCCACACTTGATTATCCCCAAGTTATAAGCTTCACCACACCTTGATAACTCAATATCAGGATGCTATGATCAGCCTTATAGCCCAAGAATTCCAAGGTTTGAACTAGACTTAGCAAAATATCAAGAAAAGTGGAAAATGTACAAACTTTTGCACACTCCTTTTGAAAACAGGTTTGAGATTCAAGAACTAGTAAACATTAACAACAAGAAACAGATAATAAGAGTGGCACTTGAGCTTTCTTCAACAAATTCAAACACATTTCGTTAATATGAATATGAGATTTATAGATTTGTGAACCAAGGAAAATTCAAGAGCAATTTGATACTAAGCTAGTGCTATGCCTTATATAGGCTACAAGAAGTGATTCCAAACTCTAAAAACATGAACCGTAATGTTAAAAAATCCCTGAAATGCCCTTGAGGACTTTTGGCAGTTTGTTGAATCATATGATGGAATTGGCTGTTTGTGTGTTGCTGGCAAGTTTCAATTGCATCCAATGGCTTGAAATAAGCTTAAGGAGTAAGCAGGATCCTTAGACGTTGGATGACTGACCTCTTTTGGCATTTTCCCCAAAGGTGGTGTAGAAGGGTTTATCATGTGAGCTGGTATGGTGACGTGGACAAGGGTTTAAGGTGGGGTTGGGTTTAGTCTCACCTTAATCACAAATCTGGAGTGAATTAAGGTGTAATTGCAAGTGATTTAGAAAAACCCAAATTTGCTAAGAACAGTAAGAACAGGTGGTTTGATCTTCTTTTGTGTTTAAAAGGGGTGTTTAGCGCCTTAATTAAATATATAATTAAGGTTTGGTTAGACGGTTGTGAGTGGAGAGTGAGGTGGAGGCAGGGAGGGATTTCATTGGTTGAGAGGTGTTAATGGGACAGGTGGCATTCATTGGTTGGTCTAGGTTTGTTTGTGATCTGCCATGTTTAGCCCCCCTTTTTTCCTTTGTCTTTCACTTGCAAATAAAACAGCCTAAACTTCATTTCCTTTGTTAATGAAGTTTCACTTTTCACACTTTTGCCCCAAAAAGTTTTGTAAAATGATTTCAGGGGTATTTCTTGCCAATTCTTGATTCTTGAAGGACTGATTTGGTATTTTCTTCAAAGATTATTGTCACACCCCATCATGGCGGAATATGGGGCGCGACGTATGGATATCATCACAACATGGCGTGTCTATAGAGATAACTATATGAAATAAGAAATGTCATAAAATGGTGACACAAAAGTCATGACAATATCTCAATAAATGCAGGAGTCTAGGTAAGTAGGTATCAGTCCTACCTCTTACCCAAGACAATCAAATATCACAACAAAACAAACATATAGGTGCCAATAATATCACTTATTAAACAAGCAAAAGAAACTAAGAAGGAACGGGGATCTCCTTCTATATGCAATCCTAAGCTTCTCCAATCCTAGCCACTTATGTTCTCATGCTTAACCATAGTATCACCTGAAAGAGACACTAAAACACGTCAACATAAAGTTGGTGAGAGTCATAGGTTTAGACTCCAACGCTAAATCAGTTACAAGCTGTGAATAACAATCATCAACAAAAGAACATAGGGACAATGTGTTACAATTATGTATTAACAACTATCAATCAAGACCAATCATACCAAACCAATCCAAGGCTCCTACCTTGCCAAACAACACCATGGTACCTTAGATGATCACCCTATGTACCTATCCCAAGGCCACTACCTTGTCAAACCACAAGGCCACTACCTTGTCAAACCACAAGGCCACTACCTTGTCAAACCACAATAACATATCAAAAATCGCATAGCAGTTAATCACATAAGTGTACACACAAGTCCATCACAACCATAAAACATTCACAGCAACAATTTAGAAACAACTCAACACAGTGTCTCTTCCATCCCATCTGGAAGTAAAAAAATAAATAAATATGGGACTATGAACACTCACCAGATAGCTCCTTCACACGTCCTTGCACTAGCAACAAGCTAACAAACCAAAAACACGAAATCAATAAACGAACCAATCACTAAGATGGCTCATTAACCTATGATGGACATCTAACCCATTCTCACATATTTACCTCATTAATAAGCTCTAATTACCCCATTACCCGTCCTTAACAAGTCCTTAACTTGGTTAAGTTTAATAACTAACCCGTTCGTATTTTACCCAAAACAGTACCAGTTTTTAGGTCTCAAAACTTTAGGTCAAACGCCCACTTAAACCTACCCATTGTTTCTGTAAAAGGAATATTCACACCCTTACATATGTTGGCTAACACCTCCCACTTGCCCTAACCTTAAAGCTACTGTTAAGGCCCCGATACATATATATCTACTTTCGATATTCCAGATTTCCTGATTTTAAACGTACTAAAAGTTTGTTACCATTAAGGGGTCTTACCCTAAACCACCACCTTAGCCCAAGTTCAGATATTAACTACAATATATAAACCATCTCTCACGTTCGTGAGAAGATCCCAATGCAACCCTAAGTGCCCCAAACAACCCAAAACTTAAAAAGAAAACAGGCTGAATTCAAAACTCTTTTGACCTCCGACTGTTGTAACCTGTTTTTGACCCACTTCGCGACCTCCAATTTAGTTCTAGTTTCTTGCATTAGAAATCCACTTCAATTACCTTTTCAGGGATACTTGGATCGCATCTTGAATGTTCTTAGAACTCCCGATATGATCAAAACAATTGACTCAAAATTCTGCCCAGTTTTTAAAAACGGGTTTAACAAAATCAACCACATTAATTAACCCTAATCACTCTAATTACAAGCCCTAATTTATGTGATCATCATATAATGATTAATTCAACATTAATTTACTATTTTTATATCAACCCTAACCTAATTCCATCATAAGAATGATTAATTAAACATAAAATCAATTTAATTAAAAAGGGATTAAAGGTTTTTACCTTAAAATTAATGAAAGATGAGAAAAACCCAATTTTTGAAGAACCCTAATTCTTCTCTCTTTTTTTTTGTCGACTAATACCTCCAGGGAGAAGGAAAATTCGTTTGGTCTATGTGTATAATGTCCCTTATATAGTAAAAAAAAATTCATGTCCAAGTATAATTGTCCACTTTCCTTTTTTTCCTTTTTTTCCCTTTTTTTTCTTTTCCAAACCGCCTAACATCCCCTTAATTTTCGTTTTTTTTTTCCTTTTTATTATTAATATATGTATTAATAATATTACCTTAATTTTTCTTAATTATTTCAGCTCCAAAAGCCTCCAAAACCCCAAAACCGTAAAACTAGTCAGTTTTTACGCGTTTTACCGTAAAAGACGTAAAATATACACTTTTATAAAAAATCTCAAATTTTGAAATAAACTTTATAACTAAGTCCTAAATGACTTGAAACCATCCCGAAAAATATTCATATGACTAGTTACCTCTTCCGAGGCCTCTAAATGCTAAACCGTAAATCCTAAAAAAATACACTATTACTATAATACTTATACGTATACATAAACACCAAAATATCACTATTTCATTTCATAGTCACCACTTGTGAGCTCATGAACATGAAATAACCGTTCCTCGATTTACTTATGAGTACTCTATACTCATAAACGATAACCACACAAACCTCGTTCACACAAAATAAACACGAAAACACAAAAATCAAGTAGTCACACATAAAATAACCTAAAAGTAAGACCAAGTGACGAACCTCAAAACCACGGTTGTCACATCACTCCCTCCTAATAGAAATCTCGTCCCGAGATTTACTCCTTAGGATCAACACACAGACAACAAATCACACGAGGATACTTGTTCTAAATGAACTCCTCTCATTTCCACGTGAACTTCAGTTCAAGTTTCAAGATACCACATGAACAAACCAAAAATAATTAAACCCATTGCCAAACTCTTGACCTCACAGTCAATAAATCTCGCAAATGACTCTTCGATAAAAAAAAGACTCTTATTAGCACAAAACCCGAATAACCGGTCATGCAAATATGCATCCTCAAACAACATTTACCAACCCCAATACATGAAATGTATCATGTATACAAATCATTTCCCCCAGGTAATTCTATGCTCATAAGCTAATGGTCTGATCTTCCCAAAGATCATAAATGGACCTACAAAACTCTACATCAACACTTACATCTTTCCAAATCATACCACCCGTTACTATGGGTGAAACTCCATACATAACTTTGTCACTAAATCTAGTGGTTTCCTTCTTTTCTACATAGCATCCCTTGTTGCTCTCATTCTGTCCACAAACACCATTACCACATTAGTAGCCTCTTTTACCAATTCTAGTCCACAATGAGGACAACTCACCCTATCCTTCATATCGTGCCTCAAATGGCGTTTATCGACTTCTAGTACGATAACTATCATTATATGAAAACTCAGCCATCGCTAACGAGTTTCCGAACTACCTCTAAATCAATCACCCATGTCCAATTACGTTCATCAACTCCCTTCAGTCCGTATCCCAAACTACTTTAAATTCCAATTTCCTTACAAAGTGACCTATGACGGTCTTTCACATATCCATTAATTCTTCCAACTTCCCAACTACGTGACTTCTCATTCCTCTTGAAATAGGTGATGAATTAGTCAGTCTATCAACTATCACCCAACTCTCATCGTACTTAATCCCCCACCGCATTATGTATCCCTTCCACCAACTTCGTCCTTACATCGCCCTTTCTAAACTACTCCTATCCATGTAGGAAGTATAGTCTACGTCCCTTTCCTCCTTACGATTGTCCAAGCCACGCAACATAAATGTTGACGCGTTCACTGCTTTAGACAACTCAACTCGTGCAACCCACATCCTTCATCCAAACCACTCTAATACATCATCCCTATAGTTCAAGTTCATCTCAGCTTCACCTCATCCTTCTTATTCCATGTCTCATCGACCATGCTTGCCTTTCCCAGATGGTACTTGGCCTTGCAATTTTCTTTCATCAATTAACTCCACCCATCACCTTTGCCAAATGTTCAATCAAGATGATTGAATATGTGTTGGATACGTTCATGATCCGTATAGATCATTCTCCACGTCTCGTACACCAAATGCCTCTAGCATTCTAGGCAGATATAACAGTCCAGCTCCACCAACTAAGTCTATCCCGTTCTTCCAAATCTTCAGTTCCTGCAACGTATAAGCGATCGCCTTTCTTTGTCGTCCTCGTACGCGTCCAAATCCCTGCTCCACGTATCGTCATGCTTCGCGAATTCATCCAGTCCTTTTGATAATGCCAAGATCTGCTCATCATCCAATCCACCTCTTCAGCCTCCAAAATGCTTCCTCGTCCTTCTTCACTTCGCCCCATGCTGGTTCCACGATATGCCATCATCTCTGATTACTAGTCCTGGCCAACTAAATCCTAAAACTCACACTTAAAAATCTCACGTTTCATTCCCTTTACTAACAACTCCAAAACCAACACATAATTCGCCTCATCCTCCTTCTAAGATTTGAGTAGATCAAGATGTCGTCGATGCTCCCGATGACAACTCGTTTATAGACGTTCATGCACACTCGGTTCATTGACTCCATGAAAACCGCTAGTGCTTTGGCGAAGCCAAATGCATAACCGTAAACCCAAAGCGTTCATACAACATCCTTAGCAATTTCAACTATGTCCTCCTCACACCCTCTCTTAGCGGCAATACGAATAAATTCCTTGCAATTTCTAACAGCTCTTGTTCTTAATTCACTCTATCAACGATTTGCCTTGGATGACACTAACTACAACTCCTCTCACTTCTCCTACTTGCTCTATTTCATGGTTCTACCTCAACGCTCCTAAACCATACAAAACCAAAACTACATCCTGAATACACCAAATACGATCGACGAATTAAACCCACGGATAACTAACGACATTTCACGTGCACCAATTAAAACAAATCAAAAACCACGAGACTCAAAAGAAAACTCAAACCCAAAACATGTATCAATTTCCAAATGACCCATGACAACGAAAAATAATCCAAGAAACACCCAATGGCAACCAAAACATATTACGCCCCGCCACATATTATTTAAACCGTGCAAAGATCGACTTTCCAAAAGAATATATATATATATATATATTTTTAAAATTTACTATTACCTCCCACATCTATGTGACTCAAACAATCTACAAACAACCCTCTTGACGAACTCAAAACTCAACTCAAAAACTAGGTATCTCGTGCACCCCATATCAAAAAAAAATAAACTACTATTCAAACTCAACCTCTAACCCGACACTTGCACAATAATTTCGGCCAATATACTAACCTCCCATGACTATACATTCTGAATATTTGAAAAGTACGTTCCGAGTACATAATTTTTGGCTTTTGAATCACTCAAAAAGCTCTAAAAACGAACAAGTTATGACCAAATCAGTTTTATACTAGTTGTTTTAAAAAAAACTAAAGAATAAACTTAATGATTAATGTAATCCTTTTAAATGACAGATATAATTGTACGTGTAACCTTTATAAACTCAATTTAACCTTGTATTAATAATTATAAATGACATGAATCAGTTAAATCCGATTATATAAACTATGTAAGTAGAAAGAAATTTTACTTCGCTTTATTTTAATGAAAGACTTTTAGAATTTGAAATAAATAAGTGTTGATAAAAAAAACTTATGTTACATCTTGTTTCAAACATGACTCCAACACCTTACCCTTATTTTACCGAATACAACCAACTATCTAACTCTATAGTAGATTTCCAAGTCCCCCCCTTTTTTCATATACCAACCAAAAGAAATGTAAGACTCAACCCAAAAGATTTCATTATCCCAAAAGAAATCTCCATTTATTTCAACGGACTTAAAACCCAGAACAACATTTTAAAACGTACACGTGAAATACGAACTCAAAGAATACGCTACAAGACACAGTTCAAAAAAAATTTGAAACGTTGTTGAAACTCCATCAACTCCAGCACCATAAAACACGAACAAACACAAGGTACGTTCAAGTTATAATAACTAGTGAACGACCATATACCATAACTTAACACATAGTAGTATATATACATCCGCATATATATACCTATTAAATCACCCAAAACATACTCGTTACCATACATGTCGGATCAATCAATCACGGCATACACTCGTTTTTCCACACGACTAATCACCATCTCACCGTGCCACTAAAAGACATAATGCCCACCTCCAAAACCATATCGTGTGACCCCATAATCACACACCACAACTATAACCCAAAACATAAAACACAAAAAGAACAATAGCCATATCATAGGCAGTCATTACATAAATCCATATATAATACGTATACCCAAATTCTACATCTCATCATATACAAGCATGTACTAACCCTCTTTCATGCAACCATACTTGAGAACCCATTGAAGTTGTGGTACTTGTATAACTATGTTGGCCACCATACTTATACAATTACCCTTTCCCCAATGCACTCCCTCCTATGATGACACTTATAAGAATCAATACAACATATAACACATAAATCTATCTACTCACATAAGCTCATAACCACATAACCAATAAGGTCCAAAACTCCATCTATAAAATAACATAATAAAACTCTTGGAATACAGAAATCCATAGTCTAGCTAAAACAGCCTAGACTAAATCCAAAACGAAAACATAATCAGTTATAAGTCATGTCACCCATAAGATTGGAAACAGCTTAAAATCCTTCCTACCCATGTACTCCTAGTAACTCGAACCACCACACGATTCTTAGGGAACATGACTTAAACATCAAAAGAAAAATAACATACCTCAGGTATGTAAAATAACTCGATAAAAGATAAAAACTACCTTGTACTAAATTATGTACTATAATGTACAATTTAAGCAAAATACAACAATGACTAGCGTGGACGATTATGGTTCAACCAGTACTAGTCACATCCCTAAAAGAAAATAACATGTGACTAAGTATGAACATACTACGGTTCAATTCATACTAGTCAAAACATCACAATAAATAACATCCAAACACATCAATTATAATAAAATACACACATACTCCTATGACGCCTATATGCAGGGACCCTTAAGCTATAGACTAGGCTACGCGACTAGGCAACCTAATTCTCTATAACCATTGTCGCTGATACCATTCTGTCACACCCCATCATGGCGGAATATGGGGCGCGACGTATGGATATCATCACAACATGGCGTGTCTATAGAGATAACTATATGAAATAAGAAATGTCATAAAATGGTGACACAAAAGTCATGACAATATCTCAATAAATGCAGGAGTCTAGGTAAGTAGGTAACAGTCCTACCTCTTACCCAAGACAATCAAATATCACAACAAAATAAACATATAGGTGCCAATAATATCACTTATTAAACAAGCAAAAGAAACTAAGAAGGAACGGGGATCTCCTTCTATATGCAATCCTAAGCTTCTCCAATCCTAGCCACTTATGTTCTCATGCTTAACCATAGTATCACCTGAAAGAGACACTAAAACACGTCAACATAAAGTTGGTGAGAGTCATAGGTTTAGACTCCAACGCTAAATCAGTTACAAGCTGTGAATAACAATCATCAACAAAAGAACATAGGGACAATGTGTTACAATTATGTATTAACAACTATCAATCAAGACCAATCATACCAAACCAATCCAAGGCTCCTACCTTGCCAAACAACACCATGGTACCTTAGATGATCACCCTATGTACCTATCCCAAGGCCACTACCTTGTCAAACCACAAGGCCACTACCTTGTCAAACCACAATAACATATCAAAAATCGCATAGCAGTTAATCACATAAGTGTACACACAAGTCCATCACAACCATAAAACATTCACAGCAACAATTTAGAAACAACTCAACACAGTGTCTCTTCCATCCCATCTGGAAGTAAAAAAAAAATATGGGACTATGAACACTCACCAGATAGCTCCTTCACACGTCCTTGCACTAGCAACAACCTAACAAACCAAAAACACGAAATCAATAAACGAACCAATCACTAAGATGGCTCATTAACCTATGATGGACATCTAACCCATTCTCACATATTTACCTCATTAATAAGCTCTAATTACCCCATTACCCGTCCTTAACAAGTCCTTAACTTGGTTAAGTTTAATAACTAACCCGTTCGTATTTTACCCAAAACAGTACCAGTTTTTAGGTCTCAAAACTTTAGGTCAAACGCCCACTTAAACCTACCCATGGTTTCTGTAAAAGGAATATTCACACCCTTACATATGTTGGCTAACACCTCCCACTTGCCCTAACCTTAAAGCTACTGTTAAGGCCCCGATATATATATCTACTTTCGACATTCCAGATTTCCTGATTTTAAACGTACAATATATAAACCATCTCTCACGTTCGTGAGAAGATCCCAATGCAACCCTAAGTGCCCCAAACAACCCAAAACTTAAAAAGAAAACAGGCTGAATTCAAAACTGTTTTGACCTCCGACTGTTGTAACCTGTTTTTGACCCACTTCCCGACCTCCAATTTAGTTCTAGTTTCTTGCATTAGAAATCCACTTCAATTACCTTTTCAGGAATACTTGGATCGCATCTTGAATGTTCTTAGAACTCCCGATATGATCAAAACAATTGACTCAAAATTCTGTCCAGTTTTTAAAAATGGGTTTAACAAAATCAACCACATTAATTAACCCTAATCACTCTAATTACAAGCCCTAATTTATGTGATCATCATATAATGATTAATTCAACATTAATTTACTGTTTTTATATCAACCCTAACCTAATTCCATCATAAGAATGATTAATTAAACATAAAAACAATTTAATTAAAAAGGGATTAAAGGTTTTTACCTTAAAATTAATGAAAGATGAGAAAAACCCAATTTTTGAAGAACCCTAATTCTTCTCTCTTTTTTTTTTGTCGGTTAATACCTCCAGGGAGAAGGAAAATTCGTTTGGTCTATGTGTATAATGTCCCTTATATAGTAAAAAAAAATTCATGTCCAAGTATAATTGTCCACTTTCCTTTTTTTCCTTTTTTTCCCTTTTTTTTCTTTTCCAAACCGCCTAACATCCCCTTAATTTTCGATTTTTTTCCTTTTTATTATTAATATATGTATTAATAATATTACCTTAATTTTTCTTAATTATTTCAGCTCCAAAAGCCTCCAAAACCCCAAAACCGTAAAACTAGTCAGTTTTTACGCGTTTTACCGTAAAAGACGTAAAATATACACTTTTATAAAAAATCTCAAATTTTGAAATAAACTTTATAACTAAGTCCTAAATGACTTAAAACCATCCCGAAAAATATTCATATGACTAGTTACCTCTTCCGAGGCCTCTAAATGCTAAACCGTAAATCCTAAAAAAATACACTATTACTATAATACTTATACGTATACGTAAACACCAAAATATCACTATTTCATTTCATAGTCACCACTTGTGAGCTCATGAACATGAAATAACCGTTCCTCGATTTACTTATGAGTACTCTATACTCATAAACGATAACCACACAAACCTCGTTCACACAAAATAAACACGAAAACACAAAAATCAAGTAGTCACACATAAAATAACCTAAAAGTAAGACCAAGTGACGAACCTCAAAACCACGGTTGTCACAATTATGGTCTTGACTTGTTTGTTTGACTTCTTGGAGGACTGAAATTGCCAAGTCATGATTAATGAGGGACCATTTTTGCCATTTCTTCAAAGTCAAGGGTCCTTTTGGTAATTTTGATATTTTCAAAGGACCAAACTTGTAATTTCTTGTAACTTAAAGTCCTTCTTGGTATGTTTGACTTTGAGGAGGATAAATATTGACATTTTAGTTTTGATGAGGGACTAAAATTGCCAATTCTTCAAAGTAGAGGGCCCTTTGTGCAATATTAACAAACTTTAGGGACCAATCTTGTAATTATGAAGATACAAGGGTATAAAGTGTCAATTCTTCAATATTGGAGGACCCTGTTAGGACCATTAGAATAGTTAATTGTAGTAGGTAGACTAGGAGGTATGTAGTTCCTCCTGGTCCTAGTAGTAGTAGGAGCAAGTCGTGCTCCTGGTCCTAGTTAAAGTCAAACTTTATTATTTATTTATTATTCTGTTAGGATATGCATGAGATATGTTAGGAAAGGATATGCATATCAGTTTTACACGTTTTGTTTAATGATGTATTAGGGTTTCCTTGTAGTATAAAAGGAACCTTAGGCAGAAGGGTTATACACACCTTCATCAAACCTAATTCTAGTCATTATCAATATTAGAAATCCTTAGAAAGGATCAAGTCTTTATAGTTATTCTGTTCTTCTTTATAGTATTTGTATTCCGCACTTATATTGTGTATAGAGTCTCTCTGTGAATAGACTTGTGATTATAGAAGTCGTTCACCGTTCCTGACAGGTTGCAAGATCCACATCTAGTGGACCCAACAAGTGGTATCAGAGCCTGGGAGAGTCTCTGTACAAGAAGAATCAATTTTTCTTATTACTAACATTTTTGCTTAATTATGTCTGCCTCAAGTTCTACTCAAACAGGAGAAGATAGCACTCCTAAAACTCTGCAACCTCAGCAGATCGTTGCCACGGTTTCCAATACAAATGGTAAATTTCCTATTCTGAAAAAGGACGAGTATGATAGTTGGGCAATGAAGATGGAATGGTGGATCACCAACACTGATCAAGACCTTTGGAAGGTTATTCTGAATGGGAACAGCATGAAGCTGACTAGAAGAGACAAGAATGGTAATATTACTCTTCTTGACCCTAAAACTCATGAAGAAATCATAGCCATTCAGAAGGAGGTCAAGGCAAAAACTATTTTGCTTCAGTCTCTTCTTGATGATCACATGGGTGACTTCTACCATTTGGATGATGCTAGAGAGATCTGGAATGGAATAAAAGCAAGGTTTGGTGGGAATGAGGAGTCAAAGAAAATGAGAAGATCCATGCTGAGAGATGAATTCACAGAATTCAAAATCTCAAAAACTGAAGGTATTCATCAAGGGTATGACAGGTTCCAAAAGATGTTGAGCCAGTTGAATCAACTTCGGTCAAAACCTGACGATGGTGATATTAATGCCAGATTGCTTAGAGCCTTACCTTACTCATGGAATCAGGTGGTAATCTCTCTAAAAGCAAAAGGTGGGCTTGACCATCTCAACTTTGATGATTTATTTCATAAGCTCAAAACTTTTGAACCTCATGTGAGAGGATATTCAAGTGATTCTTTTCCCACTCCTGCTAATTCTGCCTTTGTGAGTTCTATGGCATCCAGTCCCATGTCTTATGCTAGTAGCCCAAGCAATACTGTGTCTTCTCAACATACTTTTCAGCATACTTCTGCTCCTGATCCTACAGCCAAATCTGGTAGCATGGTAGAAGCCGTTCTTCATTCTTTTGTTGCTGACGTTGATGCTCAACAGAAACTTGCTTTTGATGACTTCAAACAGGTTGATAAACTCGACCTGGATGAAATGGATCTCAAATGGCAGATGGCCATGCTCACTCTTAGGGTTCACAAATTTGAGAAGAAAGCAGGTCGTAAATTTAATTACAACCCAAGAGAGCCAGCAAGGTTTGACAGAAGCAAGGTTCGATGCTATAACTGCCAGCAGCAAGGTCACTTTGCAAGGGAATGCCCTAACAAGAATGACCAGGAGAAAAGCAGATATTCAGATTTTAAGGTTCAGGAGGTAAAGGATGACAAGAAGGCATTGGTATATGTTGACTCTATGGTCAATGATAGTTGTAAAATCACACTTGTTTAGGAAAACAAGGCAATAATATAGGGCAAGTGAGCACGACGATTTAGGAAAACCGTGTGTGAATGACCCAAAGTGAGTTCGTTCTCGAGGAGGCACATGTGTTGTGTAATGAGTTGATTAATGTTTGTGATTATATTGAGAAAGAAGAGAAATAAGAGAAAATAGAAATAAGAAAGAAAAGACGGTTACGAAGACGGATCGAGCTAAGACGAAAAAGCGTTCACGTAAAACCGTAAAAAACTAAAAAATTAAAATTTTATCCTAAAAATTACTAAAAATTACTAAAAATCCACAATAATATTCTAAGAGTTTACAAAAAATCCAAACTTGCTAAAAATTTTTAATTAATTAGATAATGACTTTTTAATGCTAGTTAAAGCCCTAAAAATCACAATTAATTATTAAAAATCCCTAAACAAGATTTTAAAGTTTGTAAACCTCAAAAATAACCTAATTAAGCTAAAAAGTATTTTTTTAAATTTTAAAACCAAATTAAACTATTTTTAAACACTTAAAAACTATTAAAATCAATTAAAACTTAAATTAATTCTAGAAAATAAATGAAAAGCCCTAAAAATATTTGGAAAGTTACAAAATTCCTAATTTAGTGTCTACAATCTAGAAAAAATGAAAAAAGTTAAAAAAATCAAACTTTTAATTTTTAATAATAAAATAATATTAAAATAATCAAAAAAATTCAAAGTCTACTAAAAAATTCTAAAACATTACCAAAAATCTAAAATAATGTAACTAAGACAGAAATGCAATTAAAAGTTTCTAAAACCTATTTAATAATTTATATTAAATTTTAAAGTTGGTAAAAAACCCTAAAATCCTATAAAATCAAAAATAAGACTTTTTGAAAACTTTATTGGCTGTAAACCTCAAAATACTTAAATAAAAACTAAAAACATTTTTTATAAAATTTTAAAACTACTTTATCTATTTTTAAACTAATTAAATAAAAACGGGTAAATAAAAAATGATAAAAAATAAATAAAGAAAGAGAAAAATCCAAACTTAGGCTTGAAAAATTCCTAACTAAGTTACAAACTTAGGAAAAATGAAAACTAGCTAATAAGCTTAACCAATAAGCTTGAAATGGCTTATTTAGCTACGGCTTATTTTAGATAAGCCAAAACACAAACCTTTTAAGTATATTATGATTTGAATACTTAGCAGTCAAAGACCCTAGTGCACGCTGGTTAAGACGTTTGTGTGTGGGAGGAGTGGCACAGGTTCGAGTCCTGGCCACGTCCTTTTTAAAAAAACTTTTTTTTCTTTTTTAAACCTTGGAAACACAAAACCAGTAACTAAAAATACTCTAAAACACAAATTTAAACAACAAACAACAAGAATCAAGTTGCTTAGAAATCAAAAACGTGCCCAGGTAGCACTTTTAACTGATGAACACAAAGGTGAAATCTTCACTTGTGCAGATATGATCAATAGGGGCTTGATCTTTGGAATTTGAGGTGTTTTGATGGACAAATGGGCACCCCTATACTCAGTTGAGTATAGGGAGTCAATAACAACAAGAAACAAGCAAGTATCAAGCACAAAATCAAACCAAAATGCTCCTACAAGTTTCTGATATGGCACACACTTTCTGATGAACAATGAACACAATTTACTTGCACAAATGTGGATTTCAAACCCTCAAAATTTGCACATAAGTCAACCAATCAGCATAATATCAGTACACAATCCTCAAACAACCTTAAATCTAACAGACTTCAAGCTATGATGCACAAATTGCACAAAAATCAGTCACAACAAAGGCTTACTGATTTTAGACCATTTTTCCAAAGTTTAAGCATACAAATGTGTGTAAACTTCCCCAATACTGAAAACCAATGACACTTACAACCTAATAGCAACCCTATGAGTGTGTTCAGACAGGTATTAAAGCAAGATTAAATCATTACACCCTACTTAAGCACTAATCCAAACAACCCTTTATAAAACTGAAAATCAAGATTACAAAGCAAATCACATCAAATCTTAACCAAACTGATTCTAATCAATCCTAACATGCATATTACACCAAGTAAACTCAAATCAAACCACAAGAACACACATAAACAGCTTCTTACAAATTTCATGCAAAATCACAAAATACTGAAAATGAAGACTGAAAATGGGACAAGGATTCTAACCAATAGGGACCTACATCCAGGTCCCTCAGTGGTTGCTTAACCACCTCCAAACAGGCCCGGGTCTGTGCTGAGCCTTGAACAAACAAGCTCTAATGAAACCTGCTAAGAGTCAATGAACAAACCAAAAAAATGCAATAATCTGATTTCTTGAAACTTTTCAAACCCTTTTCACAAACTTGTGAAACTTGAACTTGGAACACGTTTTTAAAACAAGTTCAAATTCACAAATCCAAAACTCCAATTCCACTTTCACTTCTTTGGAGTCTTTGATTTCTGAAATTTGAACCAAATTGAAAACCTTTGAAAAAACTGAAACAAACAAACACAAAGTGTTTATAAATGAAAAATGGAACTCAGCAAGCTTTCAGTCACACACCAACTTTAAAAAATCATAAAAAGGAATTACTTTGACTTCAAATACCAAACTTTTATATTAAATAAAAAGGTTTACAAGTGATGAAAGCTAAAAACTGGAACAAGGAAATACAACCCACATACGGGTGTATTTATACTAGGCTATAGAAGATACTAGAACTACAAAACCCTAGCCATGGAATGCCCTAAAATGCCCTTGGTCTTCTTTCTTCAAAATCAGTCAAAAGGTGAACATGTGATCTTGTACTGTTGCCAGCTAGCTTGTTATGATCTTGGACATTTAAAAAGTCCTTGGGGGCCAAGGAGTAACATCCAACCATTGGTCTTGTCGGTTTTAGGGTTTTGAGGGAAAGGACGGGGCAGGGGAGGGTCCCACAAGACACATGGGTGTGTCTTGTGTGTATTTGGGATGTGGGTTTTGATGTGGATGGGATTAATTTGCAATCTGGAAATATTGAAACAAAACCCCTTTGATTTAGATGAAATGAGGATTAGGGTTTATAGGATAATAGATGGGGATTTGATCTGAATTAGGGGAAATTAAGTTTAAAATTGTTGTTTGGTGGGAAAAATGTTGACTAATTTGACCAGGTTTATTTAATAAACCTGGTGGGTTTGGGTTGGGTAATGGACGGGTTGGGTAGGGTAAATGGGTAAGGGTTTGGGTAAATGGGTGGGTATGGTGACGTGTCAGTCTCTGGGTGGTGGTGAGGGTTTGGTTATTTGGCAGTAATGGCCCCCAAGGTTTCTTACTCTCTTCATGTTGTAATAAACAGCTCCAAACCATTTTTCCTTTGATAACAACTTTCAGCTTTTGGCATTTTTGGCACAATATGTTTACAAACTTAAACAAGGACTTCTTATGCCAATTCTTCATTCTTCAAGGACTGATCTTGTAAATAATTGATAATTTAGGGACCCAAATGCAATAAATGAGATTTGAAAGGGTATAAATTGCCAAGTCTTCAATAGTAGAGGGACCAATCTTGCCAATCTTCAATTCTTCAAGGTCCATTTTGGAAATTCCAGATTTGGGTCCGGTTCATTGTGCGGCTTCGTTTCCCGTGTTCGTTTTTGAATGATTCTTGTGATCTTTTTGTCATTTCCTCAATATTCGTACCTAAAATACACAAGTAACAAACACGAGCATATATTTGGCAGTTTTAATGATATTTTATGCATATTAAGCCCAATTTGGACGATGAGACTATGTATAAAAGCAGTCTCATCACTCCCCCATACTAAACCATTGACGTGCCCTCACGCAATGCTAGAATAAAGTATCATAGCACCTCCAAAATTCATTTTATTCACTTTATTGGAATGATAAACTAGCTACACTACTACTTGCGTTTTAGACATAATGTATGATTTTCATCGCAAAATGGGACGTTTAGGTTCATAGAATAAGAACACGTGAATTCTTCGTTTAGAAATAATTTCATCGTCCTCGATTTTCACCCTAATTCCATGCCAAGCGTGCAACGAGATCATTGTCATTATAAGTTAGTAATGCTAACACTACTCATATGCCCTAATCACGTACTTATCCTCCCATTATTCCTAAGTTGTATCTCTTATATTTTATTTTGTCTTAATGATCACGAGGATACATCATTGACTTATGCGATAATAGAGATTTAGGTCTAAAAATAGAGTCCTAACGGTGTAACTAAGACCATCAAATCAATAACCCCTCCTAATAGACAACGATGTTAAAAAATTAAGTTGACAAGAAGGATCGATAAACACGGTTTTATAACGGTTTTGAACATGAGACTTATTACCAAGACTTTCATACGCCCCCTAACGGAAGGGCCTTATTATCTTTGGTTTACCTCCATCTTTTATTCAACTTCGCCATGAAGCTTTTATTATGACTTCGGTCTTGCCTTGCCTTTTATTATCCGCCTCATCGGTGGTTTTATTAGCCAAAGACGTATATCCTCACGCTAAAGCGAATTTTGGATCTTTAAAGCTTCGAAGATTAAGGCTTGATTCACTTTCAATTTTGCATAGATTTTAGGCCTTGTGGGGCTTCGAATTGTTTGCTAGATTTAGGTGAGCTCTTGAAATCTTATTATTAGGTGAAGCTTTCGATTATTCGGGTTGCCAATACTTCAAAACCGTGACGCTGGCGATACCTTAATATCTTCCCAATTTAATTACACGAAAGCTAATAGAAAAGACTAGAAACCCAACAATCCTAACTAAGCCGCTAAGTCAATATTTATTAAGCAAAAATATTTACATGCGAAGGGAGAATAAGCAAACAACGAGAACACATGATTTTTTGAAAGAATACGAGTACTCTACGTTTAGCATAGTAACTTATAATTAACTCTATCATTTCTCGTCCTCATTTAAGAGATTTAGCCTAATGTGTAGTTAAGGAACCAAAGCTAAGTGCTCAACACGCACGGTCGAGTCAAAAATTACTCTTATTCTCGCCATCGGAAAACCTGCATTCGTGTCTTCAAACACTTATAAAAAACAAGAAAAAATTTAAAATTTGGCCATTTTTAGCCTTGTTTTGCAATAAAAAAGATAAACAAAAAGATAAACTTTGGAAAGCGTGAAGGTTTGGCAAGGCAAGTATCTATTCACCCCCCCATACTAAAGTTAAACGTTGTCCTCAATGTTTCGAGTCTAGGGGTGTAAACACCCCTATACTAGAGACGTAGTCGAATGCCTAATCTAGCATGGAAAGGGTGTAACCAATAAATTAATAGCCGTTTATGAAGTGTGCTATAAACCTAAGGTTAGAACAATCAAGGATATATCATTTGGATATTGAGAAAGTCTCCAAAGCAAACGATCGAGTGCTCCCATAAAACGAACACGAGAGGCTCCAATCGTGAAGATCATGATCTAAAAACCACAATGCACAAACAACCACGGAACAAAGGTTGGAAGGGCACAAATCCCATCACATTAACTAATTAGAAAGCAATAATATGTACATGGATAAGCATGGGTCTCCCCCACGAGGCACCTTGTTTTTGATAACCAAGTCAAAAGCTCGACTCGAACCCCCATAAATGTGATCATTTAGGGATATCATGGTGTGGTCAATTTTTGGTGGGGCTTACATGATAAACAAGGCCCAAAAACAACCGGTATTAAGGACTAAGTCCTTTGATGGTGCAAAATACCAGGATCGAATATGGCGTTCTCGTTTTCATTGTTAAAACAAATCAACGCCACTTCATCATTAGTCAACAAAAACTCAAAGAGTTTCAAGAAAATAGATGAGAAGAAATAGAAGGGTGGGACAATGGGTAAGTCATGAAAACATTGAGCTACTCGAGGTAGACTCGCACCAATCAAATGAAAAGATTTTCCATTTATTGCATCGGTGGAAGACCGAGATTTCCCTATATAAGCAATTCCAGGATCAAATATCTCGTCCTCGGTGGAGAAAGGGGAGGGAACATAAGGGGATTCCCCCACACTAAGTCCACACAAAGCATCGTCAAAAGGAAAAGACGAGCTTGTAGTACTCAAAATACGTGGTGATGACGGAGTTAGAGTTGTAGAAAAATCTTTTAAATTCAATTCAAAATCTTTCCCTTTTTCATCTTTTAAACTCTCCTTGTGAAAACCCGATTTAATTATGTCAAAAATATTTGGTGTATCTAAAGCAATATTAGTCACACTAAAAATTCTCACATTTTGAAACCATTTTGGTAAAGGTGGTGGTAAGTTTTCAAAACGTTTGTCAACAAAGAAAACTCCCCCATCGGGATCAACGTATTCATCATCCGAAGAATCACTCGAGATTGGAATCGTAGGCTTAACACTCTTAACCTCCACCGGCGGAGGGGACGGAACTTCATTTTTCTCAACAACTCCTAAAACTCTATTAGAAATTCTTTTGCAAATGTTTTTGATAGGATTGACATTGTACAAAGACGTGATAGAATACACATGAGAAAGTGTGGAGTTTTGGGTTGCATTAATGACGAGTTCTTCCTCATTGAAACAAAGAGTGATTTTCCTTGCATGCACATCGATAAGTGCTCTCGAGGTATCCAAAAAAGATCGACCTAAAATTAACGGAACTTTAGGATCGATAGGAATGTCAACAACAATAAAGTCTACGGGATAGTAGAACTTTCCAACTTTCACGAAGACGTCCTCGGCTACTCCACAATCTAGAATCGTAGAATGATCGGCCATTTCGATTGACATTGTTGAAGGAGTGAGATTGGGAAGCTTGAGCGATTTAAAAATCTGAAGAGGCATCAAATTAATACTAGCACCAAGATCGGCGAAGGCGTAGCATTCTTCCATGTCTTGTATAGCACATGGGATTAAAAACTTTCCAGGATCACCGACTTTTTGAGGTATGCGGCTTAGAAAAACCGATGAACAACTAGACGATTTTTGTAATTTCTCTTTGTTATTCAACATACTTTTGAAGTTCGCGGCAAATCGAGGCATCATGACTAAGGCGTCGGCAAAACTTATATTAAAATGCAAGTCACGAAACATTTTCATAAAAAGTTCAAATTGATAATTATTTCGTTCTTGTGCCTTTTCCTTGTCTCGTCTTGAAGGGTAGGGTAAAGGTGGTGTGGGTTGGGGCATAGTAGGCATAGGCATCGGCCTTGGAATCTCGGGTTCCATGATTGGTATAGGTTCAACCGTAGGTGTGGTTTGAGCGGTACTTCGTGGGCTTGGAATTTGCTCCTTTTCTACCAACACCTTGGGTTCTTTCTCTTTTTCCTTCTCCATAGAAGTACTTGGACGAGAAATGGGTTCTTTGAAAGTTTTACCACTACGAGTGGTAATAACCTTCAATTCTCCTTTCGGGTTCACGATGGTATCACTAGGAAGACCACCCGAAGAAGAGGGCTTACACATGATAGCTTCAAACATTTTTCCCATTCTATCTTCAAACTTAGATTGCCTAGCATCCGCTTTTAACAACTCTTGCTTAATTTCATGTTGCCCTTGCTCCATTTTTTGTTGGTTTTGTTGGAGACGTTGGACATTTCCTTCCATTTTATTAGAATGATTTCTCAATTCATTAGCAAGTTCGTTTTTAAGCTCGGTTTTTAACTCGGATCTTAAGCTAATCATCTCACGTTGCATGTTATCAAACTTAGCATCATTAGCTTTAGCATAATCTAAGAACTCCCCACTAAGATTTTTGGTGTGAGCATTTTGAAAACCTTGGTTAGTGTTTTGAAGATCATGGTTTTGATTTTGATTAGAAACTTGCCCATTTCCACTTTGATAATTACCCTTATTATAGTTACGTTGATTTCCTTGGTAACCACCACTTTGATTGTTTCGATAGTTATTAGCATTTTGATTTTGTGGAGCTTGATTTTGGCGGGAACCTTGACCGTTTTGGTTATAAGTTCCCATGGCTACATAAGCATTCTAAGTGTTACCATCCGCGGTAATGCACTCGGAAAGATCATGAGCTCCACCACACGACAAACAACTCTTAGAAACCGCTTTAACAGAAGCGGAATTCGAAGCTTCTTGAGCTTTCCAATGGGACATAAGAGTCGAAAACCTATCGAAAAACCGATTTTCCTCATTAGCTTCATCATGTAAGGCATTGATACTTCGAGACGATGACGAGCCCATTTTGGCAACACTCGGTGTGTTACGAGGGCTATAAACCTTAGACCTATTCTCAATTATGACCAAAGCTTCTTCAACCGTTTTACACAAAAAATTACCACCCGCGGCGGCATTTAAATAATCTCTTTCATGATCATTAAGTCCATTGTAAAACGTGTCTATTTGATGTAAGTCGGAAAAACCGTGATGAGGACATTCATGCAACATCTCCTTAAACCTATTCCAAGCCCTTGAAAAACTTTCATTTGATTCTTGTGAAAATTTAGAAATCTCATTTTTCAAATGCGTAGTCTTAGAGGGCGGAAAAAATTGGTTCACAAATTTCGAAACGAGATCCTTCTACGTCAATATAGAATTGGGTGGCTCTTTCTCTAACCAAATTTTAGCGGGCCCCGTGAAATTGAGTATAATGCAGTTCGTTTTTCTCAGTTCTTGCTAATTGAAAGTCCTAACAATTTCGGGTTTTTAACTGTTTTTGGTTGTTAATCTTTTTTGGATATTCTATTTGCTAATTCAAACAACACGTAAAAAATGGAAAATATTAATCTACTTATACGTAAAACAAATTGTCAAATACCACATTTTTATTCAATTAAGGACAAGGTACTAGTAAGTAAAGCACAAGTAACTAACTAACAAGTTTAACAAGAAAATGTAACTAATCCAACTATCTAACAAATTTACCAAATTTAACAAACTTAACCAACTAGAAAATGTAACAAATTTCAACAAAATTACAACTAACTATTTAACCGAATCTAACAAACTTTTTAACAAAATTTTAACTAACTTTTTTTATAAAAGTACAATTTCCAATTGACAAAATCTAATTTTTATAAATGTAAAAATGTAACTTTTTAGAAAAAATCTTAATTCAAGGTAAAGTAAATTTTACTTTACTGTTCAAAACTTGTATTACTTTTCTGGCCCAAAGCAATTTGTAAACCCACATTTAGCTTGTAAATGAATACAGATAGGCCCAATTAATCAGTGATAAAAAAATGACCATTAATTGTGAAATTTCATCATTCATGCATGCATGTATTTACGTTTCATTTAAAATTGCACATATTCACGTTTTATTGACGAAATGAGTTGACTGACTACTAGAAGTATACTAAAATTTTGAATTATCTAATGCACCTAATTATTCATACTACTAAGAAACTACTACGACATTGATAAAAAACTCAAACAATGGCTATCCCAAACACTCTATATCAGCATATACAAAAGTTCAGACTACAAAATCATATGAAACTAGCTATAAGCAAGAACTGAACATGAATATCATTCAAAAACAGAATAGCAAGAAAGATATAAGATCAAAGTGAAACAAGTAAAAGCTAAGATTATACTACAAGACCTACTAGCTGTTTACACTATTACTTGTAGAAAGAAAATGAATGTGACCTCATCTTCCAGGCCAAGTCCGTTGTGGGCGAAGCATAGTGCTGAGCTAGCTTAAAACGATCAACGCCTAGCTTCGAAATTGAAACCGAAAGCTGATATCGAACTATTTATCGAATGACTAATCTAATCCAAATGAAACGCAGCTGCTCTTCTATCTACACTTGAACCCAACTCCTCCGAATTACCGAGGGTTCGTAGAAACATAAGAAGATCCTGTTATGCTAGAAGAATGAACTGAAAGCTGATAACAGTCGTGTACTCGAACCGATTCAAACTGATCTAAACTAATCCGAGACCTCTGATGATGCTGAGAACTAGTCGACGAGTACTCAAGTTCTACAATGAATCGAAACTGATAACGAAGCCAACCAAAACTGAACTCGTCTGTCCAAGCAGTTTCGCTCCAATTTCCAAATGATTGAAATCAAGCCTCAAAATAGTGAGAATATGCTGCTACTCATATCCACCTCAACAACAGTAACTTAGCAACTACTAATAGTAACTGAATTCAGTCCATCATCGAAGTGCAACTTACTAACAACTAATCCTATACTTTTATGAAACCGCAACCGAGATCGAAATGAAAATGATGGCTCAATCGTTGATGCTAAAATAGCCTCATAAACTCTCCTCAAACTAACACGATCAAGTAGTCTTATAAACTGCAACTAGATTCTAAAATGATACTTCTGAACAACTCATGTATAGCGCTCGAAAACAGTATATAATCGGTATGAACAAACCAACTGCATAGAAAACCGAATCGAAACCGATCAAAACTCGAACTGAGCTACTAAATCTGCTACCTACGTATCGTGCATCATCAATGAACTATCTCGATCAAACTCCATTGAACTCATTTGTTAGCAAGTTCGACTCAATGAGATTCACGTTTGAAAATGATATGTAACAGTAACAAAGATGTATGATGATTAATAGGAAATGGAAGGAATTTTATTGCTATCGAAAGTAATATGGATACAATTCAGTTACAACTAATGTAACTAAGTAACTGATCTATGAAAACTAACTATGTGTTTCACTGTGTGTGAAAACACACAGTTAAGAAGGAATGAAAACTAGAGAGCTAAAATTTTTCTACTATATGTGTGTGAAAATACACACTAAGTCTACGTAACTTTAAAATGAAGTACAAAAGGAGGTATTTATAAGCGAGAGAACATGCAGGGGTGGTGAGTTATAAATTGTTCTGTCCAATGGGAAAATGCCACGTGGAGGAAGCTGTTGGAGTTTTAAGGTCATGATCCGTGTTAGAAATACGTTTTACGCATTTAGAAAGTCTCGGTCACTCCAACCATGTAGTTATAGGCTCGTAGTTAAGTTAAGTAGTATTTATTACATAGCCCGACCCATGAGCATGTTCATGGGCCGGAAGCCCAAGTCCTTTAAGGACTTGGGGTATTTAAACCTCTTTCCACCATGGAAAGAGGTGTTGGTTGTTTTATTCTCTCATTTCAATATATGTGTTTTCTTTCATTTCTCTCTCTAACTTTCTCTCTCTAGAAAAACATCAACCCCCTTGTTTCACAAGATTATCATTGTTCTACAATTGGTATCAAGAGCATGGGATGAGATAAAGGCTTGTTTTTGTGTTGAGTTGTGTATTTACATTCGTAGATTACAAACTAGCTTTTTGGCCGAAATATTCAAAAAAAAATTTCGTTTGATCTTAGTGATAAGTAGTGTAACATAGGAATTTGGGCTTAAACGTGTTCTTGGTATCTTGGATTTCATTAAAACTTCAGTTTTCTTGGATCAAAAGTGCAAAAAAGTGTGTTTTTCTACATTCCGAAATTTCAGCAGACGCATCCATCGGAAAGTACAAAAGGTACTTGGGCCTCCATCGCAATACCTTAACCATCGGAAAGGGTTAGGGTACTACTTTGCGATCGTTGGATTTTCATTACTTATTCCGATCTGAATCATTCCGATAGCTATTGCGATCTGAGATTCCGACGGGTATAAGGAAGGTGTGTTAAGTCGTTACTCTGCTCAAATTTTGTAAACCACTTTGCGATCTAGATCATTGCGATAGATATTGCGATCTGAAGCATTCCGATAGACATCGCATTGCGATCTAGACATTCCGATACCATCATCATCGCTACACGGTTACATTGCGATCTAAAATCATTACGATCTGAACTGATTCCGATAGTAAGACTTTCCGATCTAGGTATTCCGACAGAAAGAACATTGCGACAGAACTGGTTTTAGATACTTAGTGGATTTTCTTCTATTTGGCATTTAATTTGGTAATTTGGAAACGTTCAAAAGCTAATACCACAACAAGATAACAACATCTTTTAGTTAACAACACAAAAAACTCATAACTTTATTTCATTGTTCGATCATCTTTGATAATCTTATTCAAGGGATCACAAAATGAATTCACATTCATTTATGCCAACTATGACTTCACTCACCGATATATCGATCATTTCGGGTACCGATACTCGCCCGCCTTTGCTCATCAAAGACTTATTTGAATCATGGCAAAGTCGAATGAGAACATACATCATGGGCAAACAAAGTGGTCGACTTATGCTAGAATCAATTGACAAAGGTCCATTAGATTGGGGAGAGGTTACCATCAACAATGTGACAAGGCCAAGGCAGTATCATGAGTTAACTGATGCCAACAAAGCCATTGCAGATGCCGATGAAAGGGCTGTTCAGACAATTCTTCAAGCCCTTCCACCTGATATCTTCAGAATGGTGAGTGAACATAAAGTGGCCAAGGATCTTTGGGATCGACTTGCGGTTTTGCTACAAGGGACATCTCTCACTAAGAAAGAACGAGAATGTCAATTATATGATTTGTTTGATAGATTCCAATACATTCCAGGGTTGACTCTCCATGATTTTTACTGGCGTTTTACCACTCTGATGAATGACATGAATGTCTATAATCTAAGGATTGAACAATTCCAGTTAAACACTGATAGGTGTGTAAACACCCATCTTTTCTACCACTTAATTACAATAATAACCGGACCAAAACGTGTATTTTATGTCTTTTATGTCGGAATTATGCGTGGTTTGTGTTTTTGTTGTGATTTAGGACGAAAAGGTGAAAAGTGGAGAAAACACGGAAATTCACGGGCATTTACGGACTTTTATTGAAGAAAAGGATGAAAGACGGAGTCAAGAAGTCAAAAGTGGATAAAGAACGGAAGTCCAAGACCAATTCTGAAGATTTATCAAGAAAAAGTCAAAAGACGAAAGTTTACTTAAAGCCGAGGAACTCAAGTCTTATTTATCGAAGAATTAAAAGACGAGTCCAAAGAAATCCCGAGCCAAAAGTCATCACATTCCAAGATTAACAAAAAGATTAAGAAGGAAGGACTTGATGGTGCAATTAACAAGAAAGGAAGGAGAGAGGAAGCTTCCCCTAACCACTTCCTAATCACCTATAAATACTCTCATTTTCATTTCATTTAGCTTTGTTGACTAATAGTGACAATTAGTTCTTCCATGGTTGGTGGCTTGACAAACCATTCTTCCACTTTCATTTATGCACATTTAATTACTTGCACATTTAAATACATGTTTTGCACCTTTAATTACTTTTAATTTCAAGTAAGTGTTTCTTTTTTAATTACTTGCACCTTTACTTTATCTTGTTCATCTTCTTCTACCTTTCTTTGATCTTTGATTTACACGCGTTTTTCTCTTGTTGATTCGTTTAAAGGTTTGATTTTTAAGCTTTTAATTGTTTTAAACTTCTTATTTTCATAGCTTATTTGATTTATTTTCAAGTTTATATAGTTTGTATAAAAGTTATTTTTATATAAAAGTTGTTTTTCTTAAAAGTTATCTTTTTAATATTTTAAAAGTTGTTAACTTTCAGTTTTATAGCTTATTTTTACACGTTTTTACCTTAGTTTTTCGTCTAGTGCTTATTAGGTTTATAGCTTATTTTTCTAGCTTATTTTTGGTTATTTTCTGCGTATTCCGATTGGTATCAATCCGAAAGGGGATTTACATTCAGATTGGTTCAATCTGAAAAGGGTTTTGGTATTCCTTTCTGTATTCCGATTGGAGTGGTTCGATACATTCCGATCGTGTGCAAAGGAAGTCTTTCCGATCGTGGGTTAATGATATTCCGATTGGGGAGGCTAGTGGATTCCGATTGGTATTTGGTGACAGCTTTCCGATCAAAGATCTTCTACACATTCCGATTGGTTGCTCTGACACATTATTCCGATCAAGGTAGATAAGCAACATTCCGGTCAGGGTAACTTTGGTATTCCGATCTGATTAGGTGACAGCATTCCGATTGGGTACACTTATTTACATTCCGATCAGGGGTTGGTTATTCACATTCCGATCAAGGGTAAGTCTATATTCCGATCGTGGTTGATCGGAATATATTCCGATTTGGGAGTTGTTTTTCATATTTTCGTCTTGTTTACTTTTCTAAGTTTACATTTTTATACTTGATTGATTTTAATTCTCGTCACGTTTTAATTTTTAGTCATTTTAATTAAGTTACTTTTCGTCACGTTTTTAAATATCGCACACTTCTCTTTTAATTAGAATTAGATTTTTAATACTCGCCCTTTACTTTAACGACATTTTTACTTTTAACGTCTCGCACTTTTAATTTAAAAACAACCAAAAAAATCTTTGTTTCCCACCAAAATAAAACTGAGTCACATAGAAAACCTAGATCAATTCGATTAGACCACAACAACGAACGATAATTTTCTTACTAGCAAAAAGCTTGTATTAAATGGCGCCGCTGCCGGCTCTTTTCGTAAAGATCAACAGTTTTCTGTGAGAGACACGTTGCTTTTTGGGATCCGTTCACTTGTGAACGTTATTTTTCTTGCTTAAAACATTCAAAAATCATAAAAAATTAAAAATTGATAAAAAACCATAAAAATTAAAAATTTCAAAAATCCAAAAAGATTTTATCTTTATTTTGTATATATATTGTCTTTGTGTTTGGTTTTGTTTTCTTTTGCATTTTCAGGTGTATGCGTACTAGATCTTCTAATTATCAAGAGCCCGAGCCTCAAGAAGATTTAGATATGGAAGGTGTTAACAACAATAATCAAATACCGCACCTCAATAATAATAATAACAACAATGCTCCTCCACAGCCCGATCTTCGGACCATGGAGGAACTTTGTCAACCAACAATGTTTGGACGAGGAGGACCGATTGCGCCGATGCAAATCAACGCTCCTGAGTTTTCGTTGAAGCACCATATGATTCAGCAAGTGCAAACAAACCCATTTAGAGGATTGCCTGATGATGATGCCAACAAACATCTCGACAAGTTCATTACTATCACTCAGAGCATGAAGTTGGCTGGTGCCACAATGGATGAGCTTCGCCTACAACTCTTTCCACACACTCTATTACATCATGCCGAGAAATGGTTTGATCGTCTCCCGAAGAATTCTATTCACACTTGGGATGACATGACTCAACGCTTTTTGTCGCGCTACTTTCCACCATCCATGGTCACAAGCCTTCGCAATCAGATCAGCGGTTTCATGCAAGATCCCGATGAATCTCTTTTCGATGCATGGGAGAGATATAATGTCTTGATCGACCGTTGTCCAAACCACAACATGCTTCCGGTCACCTTGATCGATACTTTCTACAACGGTTTAACTTTTCGAGATCGTGATACGATCAATGCAGCCGCCGGTGGCACATTCATGAAAAGGAGACCCGAGGAGTGTAGAGAGTTAATTGAGAACATGACTACTCACCACAAAAATTGGGATTCCTCTGCATCTTCAAGGAACAACCCGAGAGTCAATGTTTCCTCACCCTCAGCAAACCCTGAGATGACCGAACTCACCCGCATGATGGCTGAAATGAGCAAAAGTATTACGCTTCTCTCTTCAAACCAACAACAACAACAAGTTAAAGCGGTTGCTAATCCTTGTGAAACATGTGGCGGTCCTCACTCATACACCGATTGTCCTTCGACACAAGGAAATCCGGAAAATGTGTATGCAGCTTACGGTAATTATTCACCGGAAAATTACCAAGCTCGACAACAAGGGGATAGAAATCTGCTGAGCTACCGTTCCAACAATTACCTTTCACCCGGTTTTTCTCCTCAAAACCAAAACCCCGCCAACAACTACACTAGAAGCAACCAAATCCCACCAAGAGCTTCTAATCCTTATCACCCACCCGCCCAACAAAACCCACCCAGTAATCCGGATGTTGAGGCCATCATGAGAACCCAAGGAGAGCAAATCAAGAACTTGCAGAGCCAAATTATCAATCTTAAAGGAGATATCACAAAGCAAGGAAATGAGATAAGATCCGAGCTTCGAAATGATATTCAATCCTCCTTCAGCAATCAAACCAATGATTTGAAGAATATGCTTGCTAGTTTCTTGCCAGCCGCTCAACCTTCTACTTCAAGTTCTCTACCTTCAAACACCGTCACTAATCCGCGAGCCAATGTGAGTGCTATTACTACTCGAAGTGGAGTCACCATCGTAGGACCACCAATTCCACCACCATGTATCCCTACTCCTCCTACACCTAGTATTAGTGCACCATTACCGTCTCCGCCTCGACGTGATGAAGTTTCCACAAATGACCCTTCAACATCTCAACCTTCACCTACTACACCTGCACCTTCACCACCCAAACCCAATATCCCTTATCCCTCTCGCTTGGGCAAGAACAAAATGCTAAACAAGGAGGACGCTCAAGTAACTAGCTATATCAAGATGATATCTCAAATGAACTTCAACATTAGCTTTCTTGAGGCACTTGTCCACATGCCCAAATTTGTTAAAGCATTTAAGGAATTGCTTAGCAAGAAAGAGAAGCTTATTGAACTCGCCAACACACGCTTAAATGAAAACTGCTCAGCAGTTATTCTTAAAGAATTACCGGAAAAGCTTGGAGATCCCGGTCGATTTGTGTTGCCTTGCGTGTTCAACAAAACTGAAGAATTTACTGCCCTTGCTGATCTCGGGGCTAGTATTAATTTGATGCCACTCAGTGTTTGGAAAACACTATCATTGCCCGACCTCATTCCAACAAAGATGACTCTCGAACTTGCAAATCGCACTCTCGCTTACCCCGTTGGTATAGCTGAAGACGTGTTTATCAAAGTTGGCACATTTACTTTCCCGGTCGATTTTGTCGTATTTGATTATGAAATGGACCCTCGTATTCCTTTAATACTTGGTCGGCCATTCTTGAGAACCGGACGTGCTTTAGTAGATGTGGCCGAAGGTGAGTTGATCTTACGAGTCGGGGATGATTCAAAAGTTTTTAAAATGGGGAAGCTTACCGGCAAATCTTTTGGACGAGAATCAGTGAATATGATAAATGTGTTCGATGACTTTACCGTCTATGACAATCCTCTTTTCGATTCTTACATCGATAATCCACTCTTTGATGATGATGTGGATGATTCTCGCTCCACTCAGGACGCTTCTCCCATTTATGATTCTTCACCGGTCTTTGATGCTTATGATGATGATAATTCTAGCTCAGATTTGGATGATTTTGATGATTGTACTTCTGAGTATCCCGAGCTGCCCACATTCGATGATTTTGATGAGGCTGATACTCTCTCGAGCGATTCTTCACATGATGAAGATCCTCCGCCATCACTCGATCCTACTTTGGACGATTATTCATTTGAGGAAGATTTCTCTGAATTTCTCAACACATACTTCCCTCATGAGAGTGATGCTCCTCCTTTTGACTTTGAAGATTATCTCCTTGATCCTACTTTGGATTTGAAGAGCATTTTGTCAAAGGAGAAGAAACCGGTTGACACCGAAATCCGTTGCACATATGATTTAACACCTCTTTGTCCCACTTCTGAGGACGAGGTTGTGCTTCTTTGCGGATCTTCTTCCCACTCGGCTGAGCCTGAGTGCTATTTTCCCCTAAAGGAAAAGGTGTTCGACCCCGGTATTGAAGTCTTTAAGCCATCTCAGTATCCACCTGATGAAATAAAAGGAAATATCTTTGGAAATTTTGAAGACATGCTTGCTCCACTTCAACTTTGCTTCCACCGTGCTCCATCGCTGCTTAAGGGAACCTTGCCATTTCTCTTTTGGCTTGCCTTGTTCGCCTTAAGCTCGTTCTTATTGATGGATGAAAACTATGTCTTTGATCCTGGTGGATTTGTTTCATGCTACTTCCGTTGACGATCAAGGTCGAGTCAGGCTCACGACTCGGTTAACAAAAACCAAGCGCTTCTTGGGAGGCAACCCATGCATCTATCTTTTCGCTTTCTTTACCATAAGTGTAGGGGGGACCCTTTGGATTGCTATTTCCTCTCCTCACTTCTTAATCAGGGATTCGAGCTTCAATGATCCACTCTTGATGATTCTTGACGAACCCGTGATTCCGTGTTCTACTTCTTCCCGGTTCTATCCTAAACTCTTTTCGATTCACTATTTTATATTTTCTCAATATTAAAATAGGAATCCCTTTAGTTGTCTTTTCCTTAGCAAGATTTAAACAACGTGCACAATGTCCTAAGTGTAGGGGAGCTTACTCCCACATGCTTAAACATTGAGGACAATGTTTATCTCAAGTGTAGGGGGGACTTCTATCGAAGTTAAGTGGCCTTTTCCTTGTTTTTGTCCTCATTTTAACCGGAAAATCAATTTTTCGACATTTTTCAAAATTTTTGATCTATTTTGGCCTATTAGTTTTTTTTCCCTTTTGTATAGTTATTTTCTTTCCTCATTAGAATAAATGTTTAATAAGTGGTTTTAATTTTCAAACGTTGTGAATCTTTTGACTCAATCTGAGTTTACTCTAGCTAGTATCCTTAACGTGTTTAAGTCAAGTTTTGCTAGGCTTTTATATAGGGAGCTATAAAACGCGAAAGTCTTAACTCTCACGGGTTAAGAACAAGAACTTTTCGCAAGTTCCTATAATTGATCCTAGAGAGTCGTTTATCAAGGGAACTTTAAGATGCGATTTCTAAACTTGAAAAAGTCTAAGAATTTGCAAGGTCCTATAGGCGACTCGAAAACCCAAAACTTTGATTTAATAGGCTAAGTATCCACGAGTCTCATTACTTGAGATTTTAAACTGTGGAGAACGAGAGATGATAGAGCCAATTATAAGTCGGTATTCTTTCGTGAATTTATGTGAGTTAATTATGAGCCTATTCTCCCATCGCTTGTTAATAATTTATCTGCTAATAAATAAGGTTGTACGATTTGAAAAGTTACTTAGCTTCTAGCCCCAGATCGTTTAAAAGTTGCTCGGTAATGACGAGAGTTCATAGCCAAGGCATAACTTATGAAGCGGGGCGCGAAGATTGGCGAGTCCGAAAAGGCCCTAACAAGGCATGAGGGCTATGTTTTGTTGCTAAAGATCCAAAAGTGATGTGAAGAATCATTTATCGAAAATCAATATGAAGGATTGAGACACACGACGTAAAGCAAAAACTCCCCAAGAGTCATGGAGAAGTGTATCCGAAAAGACCCTAACAAGGTATGAGGATAAATAGATCCAAGTCGATAAAGGAGGCGGATCGTTGTATATCAAAATCTAAAATAAAGATTGGAGAAAAATGAAGAAGTCGTGGTCCATATATGAAGAATCTCTCAAAAATTCCAAGTGAAGAAATTCCAATTATGAAGAGAAGACCATTATTTCATGAACGTCTCTCAAGATTTGAAGTATGAAGTCGCTGCCAAATATCGGCCCGAGAAAGGTCTCAAATCGCGAACCAAGTTATGCCAAGATATGAACTTTCTGATATCCCGAGAAGCAGTTTTAAAAGATTTGGTCCTTTAGCTAACTATTGATTAAATCGTGCACTTTATTTTCGGACTAAATAATTATCCAAATAAGTCGAACAATGCATCCTCGTGATCATTCAAGACAAACAATAAAATATAAGAGATACCCATAGGAATAAGGGAGTCTAAGTAAATAATTGGCCCACATGAGTTCGTGTTAGTTTACTAACTTATAATAACAATGATCTCGTTTTTAAGCTTGGTTTGGAGAAAGTGAAAAGCTGAGGATGATGATTATTCATGACATTTTCAAAACCCAAGGTATGCTTTTAATTTCTTTGCTTTGCATTTTTATAATTTTCTATCTCTTTAATAAAGGCCAATGTGGATTGATTATGATGAAAAGTGTAAACATGCTTTGTAACTAATGCATTGCATGAGGACATTGCAATGGTCAAGTGTAGGGGATTTGATAGGTGTGTAAACACCCATCTTTTCTACCACTTAATTACAATAATAACCGGACCAAAACGTGTATTTTATGTCTTTTATGTCGGAATTATGCGTGGTTTGTGTTTTTGTTGTGATTTAGGACGAAAAGGTGAAAAGTGGAGAAAACACGGAAATTCACGGGCATTTACGGACTTTTATTGAAGAAAAGGATGAAAGACGGAGTCAAGAAGTCAAAAGTGGATAAAGAACGGAAGTCCAAGACCAATTCTGAAGATTTATCAAGAAAAAGTCAAAAGACGAAAGTTTACTTAAAGCCGAGGAACTCAAGTCTTATTTATCGAAGAATTAAAAGACGAGTCCAAAGAAATCCCGAGCCAAAAGTCATCACATTCCAAGATTAACAAAAAGATTAAGAAGGAAGGACTTGATGGTGCAATTAACAAGAAAGGAAGGAGAGAGGAAGCTTCCCCTAACCACTTCCTAATCACCTATAAATACTCTCATTTTCATTTCATTTAGCTTTGTTGACTAATAGTGACAATTAGTTCTTCCATGGTTGGTGGCTTGACAAACCATTCTTCCACTTTCATTTATGCACATTTAATTACTTGCACATTTAAATACATGTTTTGCACCTTTAATTACTTTTAATTTCAAGTAAGTGTTTCTTTTTTAATTACTTGCACCTTTACTTTATCTTGTTCATCTTCTTCTACCTTTCTTTGATCTTTGATTTACACGCGTTTTTCTCTTGTTGATTCGTTTAAAGGTTTGATTTTTAAGCTTTTAATTGTTTTAAACTTCTTATTTTCATAGCTTATTTGATTTATTTTCAAGTTTATATAGTTTGTATAAAAGTTATTTTTATATAAAAGTTGTTTTTCTTAAAAGTTATCTTTTTAATATTTTAAAAGTTGTTAACTTTCAGTTTTATAGCTTATTTTTACACGTTTTTACCTTAGTTTTTCGTCTAGTGCTTATTAGGTTTATAGCTTATTTTTCTAGCTTATTTTTGGTTATTTTCTGCGTATTCCGATTGGTATCAATCCGAAAGGGGATTTACATTCAGATTGGTTCAATCTGAAAAGGGTTTTGGTATTCCTTTCTGTATTCCGATTGGAGTGGTTCGATACATTCCGATCGTGTGCAAAGGAAGTCTTTCCGATCGTGGGTTAATGATATTCCGATTGGGGAGGCTAGTGGATTCCGATTGGTATTTGGTGACAGCTTTCCGATCAAAGATCTTCTACACATTCCGATTGGTTGCTCTGACACATTATTCCGATCAAGGTAGATAAGCAACATTCCGGTCAGGGTAACTTTGGTATTCCGATCTGATTAGGTGACAGCATTCCGATTGGGTACACTTATTTACATTCCGATCAGGGGTTGGTTATTCACATTCCGATCAAGGGTAAGTCTATATTCCGATCGTGGTTGATCGGAATATATTCCGATTTGGGAGTTGTTTTTCATATTTTCGTCTTGTTTACTTTTCTAAGTTTACATTTTTATACTTGATTGATTTTAATTCTCGTCACGTTTTAATTTTTAGTCATTTTAATTAAGTTACTTTTCGTCACGTTTTTAAATATCGCACACTTCTCTTTTAATTAGAATTAGATTTTTAATACTCGCCCTTTACTTTAACGACATTTTTACTTTTAACGTCTCGCACTTTTAATTTAAAAACAACCAAAAAAATCTTTGTTTCCCACCAAAATAAAACTGAGTCACATAGAAAACCTAGATCAATTCGATTAGACCACAACAACGAACGATAATTTTCTTACTAGCAAAAAGCTTGTATTAAACACCAAGTTTTTGAACACACTACCCCCTGAATGGAGTCAATATGTGACGGATGTCAAAATGATTCGTGATCTACACAAGTCCAACTTAGATCAACTGTATGCTTTCTTACAACAACATGAGAAGCATGTGATCCAAAACCGAATCTCTCAAGGACCCTATCATGAACCAATGGCATTATTGGCAAATCATCCTACACTATCATATCACAACTCTCCGCTTGCTTTAGGACACAAATCTTCATATCAACCTGTGTATCAAACACCAAGCTTTCCACAGTACTCGATTCTGCCACCGCCACCAACATCTTATCACCAACCAGCAACATCATCATCACAAGGAGATTCACACCCATCACCTTATGCTTCACACCAGTATTCACCGTATCAACCTCCCACCAACCCTGCTAGTACCTATCCACCACTCGAGGCTCCTCAACATCATTACTCACATCAAGAAAGTGTTCCAACCAATCAGTTTGTTGCTCAACCAGCATCAGCATTATACTGTGACGATGACATCCCTGCCCCTGAAATTAAACAAGGAGATAGCCCTACTGAAATCCTAGCTCTGTTGTCTGCATTTTTAAGTCAAACTTTGAACAAAAGAGGTTACCGAGGTTCAGCACCAACTAACAATCAGTTAAGGAACTCGTCTAACTCTCGACAACAGGCAACAATTCAGGACGGCAGGGTCATGGTGCAACCACTTCAAGGGAGATTAAATTCATCTACTGCTGGTGCACGTTCATCTAATACTACTGCTACAAGGGCTAACAGCAATGGTAAAATGAAGGTGGTTATTTGCTACAACTGCAAAGGGGAAGGACACATGGCCCGAGAATGCAAGCAGCCTAAGAGGAGAAGGGACGACACATGGTTTAAGGAGAAGATTTACCTGGTGAATGCTCAAGCCCAAGGTCGTGAGCTTGATGAAGAAGAATTGGCATTCCTTGCAGATCCAGGAGTAGCGGAAACTGATCGTCTCACAACAGTCATCACCAACAATGCTGCTTATCAATGTGACGATTTGGATGCATATGACTCGGATTGTGATGATTTTAACACCGCCAAAGCAGCTCTCATGGCAAATCTCTCACTCTATGGGACTGATACCATTGCTGAGGTACCAAATACTGCTACAGATACTAGCATTGTACCTCATCATGTTGAGCAAATATCGGAGTATTCGGAAGAGCCTCCGGTGGTTAGTAATTCAATCGATGAGACAAACAATGATAGCAATAACATTGCAAGTCCTCAGATTTTGAGTGAACCACAACCGGAAGCTCCTATGACTATTAATTCGTCTGCTTAACCTGATTTGGTTATGGTCCCTGCATCTTTGCTCAGCCAAATGAATAATGCAGTCCGTGAAACCCTTAATGCTAATCAGACTTTATCTGCTGAGCTTGCTTTGCATAAGGACAAGGTTAAGACCTTGGAAATGACTCCTGTGTCCACTACCTTAACCAATCCTGAATTTGATAGGTTTAGGAAAGTTCAAATGGACAATCTGCTTGAAATTGAAAGTTTAAGAGCAAACCTTTCGAATGAGCTTAAAGAAAAAGAGTCAGTCGTCACTAATTTTCAACAACTTCAAACAGATTTTGAAATTCTGGAATCCAAACATCTTGAAATGGAAATTAAGACGTCTAACAGAATAAAAGAAACGGAACTTAAGCTTTTAAAACAATATGCTGCTTCACATCTAGTACACTTGTTTCATAATTCATTTAAAGAGTTCAACTTATCGCGTCTCATAGACTTACCACCTAACCCGGGTTATGCAAAGCAAGCACTTAACCACAACCCCCGATTGTATGATGCAACAAAGTTAGGTTTGGCATTAAATCCGATAGTGTTCTCAAGTGATTCTATAACACCATATGATGAAAAGCAGTTAAAACTACTTTTGACATATCCTGAATATGATTATGCTTCAATGAATGCAAAAAATGCCACAATAGATCTTAGAACTCGTTTTAATATGAAAAAGAAAACTCTCCAAACATCCACTTTCATGCCGACTAGAGAATGCCTTAGTATAATTCCTACACTTGTCAATTCGGACAAACCAAAGGAAATTCCTAAGAATCTTCCCCCGGTTAGTACGGTAAAGCTCAGCATTGAAGAGATTGGGCAATACCTTACCGATTTTGACAAGGTCATCTTGGAATGTACGACTTCAACGACTCAAACTGCTGGAGAATGGGCATTCGAACACATGAAATCGGTGTTTGAAGAAGCGATCGTTCCGTTTGTGAACCATATTAAACAAGGAGTCTATGATCT
This sequence comes from Glebionis coronaria, assembly GCA_025667525.1. Classification (NCBI taxonomy): domain Eukaryota; kingdom Viridiplantae; phylum Streptophyta; class Magnoliopsida; order Asterales; family Asteraceae; genus Glebionis; species Glebionis coronaria. The sequence continues at coordinate 271,785,214 of CM046876.1, forward strand.
AGAGTGTAATTTACAATTCGAACTTGGTGAAGTTCAAAAAGTTTTCAATAACATGGATGATGCTTATGAACAACACTTAATTGAAAAGGAAAAGATCTTATCAGAATATGACTGCTTTTTAGAACATATGATGTCTCTTGAAGTGATGCAAGTTGTTACTATTCAATATACTCATGAAATTTCATCTACTGTGAATATTTGTGATGATGTGCATAAATCTGTGAATACTATTGAACATGTGAATACTGTAGAAAATCATTCTTGTCATGAATCCAACGCTGAATTTTTAAAGCTTCAGGATTCATATAATACACTTTCAAAAAGTTTTAACGAGCTTCAACAACATTCTATATCTCTTGAAATTGAGAATCAATCTAAAAATGAAACTCTTTCAAAACTAAATGATGGTGGAAACTCCGTTGAGACAAGTGACAAGATGATTCAGATGGTTCAAAATTTAGAAGAAGAAATGATGAGACTTAAGAGAGAATTAGTAGAAACAAAAACGGAACTAGAGGCTGCAGAGGCTAACAATCATGTCCTAGAAACAAGAACTAATTCTATACTAGGAGAGCTTGAACAAGTAAGGCAGGGAGACTCACAAATTTCTGGTTCAATAGAAGAACACCTCGCGTTTAATGCGACAGAGCGAAAGTCTTTAATTGACAAACTGAACAAGAAATGTGAGGAAACCTCTGACCTAAAAATTCAGCTCATAGATAAAAACATGGTTTTGGCCGAGTTAAAAGAGACACTTCTTGTCACCCGACAAGAAGTTGTTGATAACTTAGCTACTGACTCTGCACCGTCCACTAGTGCTCCAACAACCAAGTCAGTAGTGCTTTATAAGAATCCACTTCATAAGAGAAACCAGGTTACCTATGATGATTATATGAGGAATGCCATTAAGCATGTCGATCTTCTTAGGGATATTTTAGACGATCTGTATGCCTTATATCCCTCAAGTAGCGACTATTATTCGGCTCATGAATATGTTAAGCGAGTTCAATATTGCCTAGCATATTTGCAATACATAGGTACACCAGGTTCTGCACTACTTAATAATAAGCCCATTGCTGTCACTCCATTCAATAAGACTCCAGGAGCAAAACCGTCATTGACACTATCAAGTAAGGCACCTTTAAAATCTGTCACTAATGTTCCCTTGGCTTCTACAGGAGTAAAAGTGTCCACTAAGGCTAAAGGATCTCGAGGAAAGAAAGATAGGATCAAGCCTTCCACTAATAGGACTGAGAAGAAGAAAGTAGAAGTGCACCCTAGGAACGTTGTTTCAGTTTTAAATAAAAAGAATCATGTAGCTAAGACAAAAGGTCCTCTTTATGAGTGGAAACCTAAGCAAAGTGTGAATTCTAATGCGAAATGTTGGAATTGTAACGAATGTATGTTTTCTAAGCATCATGATTTATGCCTTATTGATCACGTGAATGAAATGCATGCTATTAAGAACAATCTTGAATGGAAGCCAACAGGTAAGCAATTTACTCAAGTTGGGTGGCAATGGAAACCCACTGGTAGGACCTTTACTGCAAATGGAACTACGTGCCCTTTAACTAGGATTACATCCACGGAAGTTAGGTCTAAGCGCCCTTTAAATAGGAACACTAGCACTAAGAAATGGAAAAAACCGCCCTTTAACTAGGTCTGCCCCCACTAATGTGCCTACCAGTGGTGATGTCCCCAGTCAAAAAGTACCTCAGAATACTAGATAACTAGAATCTAAGCCAACCACTAGTAAGAAAATCTGGAAACCTAAAGTTTTGTCTGATAGCAAATCTAAGATAACTACATCTGTACCTGCTAACTCAGAAGAACAATTAGAATCCGATACATCGTCTGTGTTTGGTAAAATTTTCAGGTCGTCCAAATTATTCTTTGGTATTTGGACTCGGGGTGCTCCAAACATATGACTGGAGACCGCTCGATGCTCAAAAATTTCGTCAGCAAGTTTCTAGGAACGGTAAAATTCGGCAACGACCATATTGCAAAGATTATGGGTTATGGTGAATATCAAATTGGGAATGTCACGATTTCAAGGGTTTACTATGTAGAGGGACTTGGTCACAATCTATTTTCAGTAGGACAATTCTGCGATTCTAACCTTGAAGTGGCCTTTCGACAACATACTTGCTTCATTCGCGATCTTGCAGGAAATGATTTGTTAAAGGGTTCTCGAGGGGATAATCTATATACTTTGTCTATTCAAAACATGATGGCCGCCTCTCCTGTTTGCTTACTCTCCAAAGCATCTAAGACCAAGTCATGGTTGTGGCATCGTCGGTTATCTCATCTTAACTTTGATGCTATTAACCATTTGGCTAGAAACGAACTTGTTCGTGGTCTTCCGAAACTTAAGTTCGACAAGGATCATTTATGTTCCGCATGTTCATTGGGGAAAAGAACCAAGAAATCTTACAAACCTAAAGCAGAAGACACCAACCAAGAACCACTGTATCTTTTGCACATGGATCTTTGTGGGCCAATGCGTACAGCTAGTGTGAGTGGTAGAAAATACATCCTCGTCATAGTGGATGATTTTTCAAGGTTTACATGGGTAAAGTTTTTAGCATCTAAGGATCAAGCACCGGAGTATATCATTACCTTCTTAAAAATGATCCAAGTCCGTCGGAATGCTACTGTTCGCCGCATTCGGACTGATAACGGCACTGAGTTCGTTAATCAGACTCTTCGAACTTATTACGAAAAGGTTGGTATTTCTCATGAAACATCTGTGGCTCGCACTCCACAACAAAATGGTGTCGTTGAAAGACGTAACCGTACACTAATGGAAGCTGCTAGAACTATGTTGATTTATGCGAATGCTCCCTTATTCTTATGGGCAGAAGCAGTGGCAACCGCATGTTATACCCAAAACCGCTCAATCATTCGCAAACGTCATGGTAAAACTCCATATGAGCTTCTTCATGGACATAAACCCGATATTTCCTTTCTTCATGTGTTTGGTGCACTTTGCTATCCAAATACAAATAGTGAAAATCTGGGAAAACTTCAACCGAAGGCTGATATTGGAATTTTCATTGGCTATTCACCTGCAAAGAAGGCTTACCGGATTTATAACCGTCGTCTTGGCAAGATTGTAGAAACTTTGGATGTCAATTTTGATGAGCTGACAGCGATGGCTTCTGAGCAACACAGCTCTGAACCCGTATTACACGAGATGGGAACCGGTACAATCAGTTCCGGCTTACTTCCCAACAACCCTACTTCTCCATCATTCATACCACCAACAAGGTCCGAGTGGGATAAGTTATTTCAACCTATGTTTGATGAATTCTTTGATCCACAGAGTAATGATTCTTCAGTACCCGTAGCAGTGGCTCCGATTCCCGTAGTTGTTGCTCAAGATAATGGGAATGAATCCGAGGCAACTACTGTTACTCTTGATCAAGATGTACCATCCCCTACCAATTCTCAAACAACACCTGAGTCATCACCCCCATTCGTTCCTAATGATGTTGAAGAGGAATTATATGATCACGATCTGGAATATGCTCACTTACAAGAGCTTCCTTTCTTTGGTTCACACATACCTGATGACCCTACGGGTGCGTCTACTTCAGAGGAAGCTCCTGCAATCGTTCACTCCCGTCCACCACGGATTGAAACTCACAACACTAAATGGACAAAGGATCACCCAATCCGCAATATTATTGGTGACATCGATCGACCAGTCTTAACACGCCATCAACTCCAAGAACATGCATTATATTGCTATTTTGATGCATTTCTGTCAGACGCTGAACCTAAAAACTGGCAACAAGCCATGACCAAATCATCATGGATTGAAGCAATGCAAGAGGAACTCAATGAATTCCAACGTCTTGAAGTGTGGGAATTAGTTCCGTTACCCAGCAACGTTGAAATCTTGACACTGTTGTGGGTATACAAGGTTAAGCTCGATGAGTTAGGTAGTGTGCTGAAAAACAAAGCTAGATTGGTCGCTAGAGGTTACAAACAAGCTTTGGGTATCGATTTTGAAGAATCCTTTGCTCCTGTTGCACGATTGGAGGCAATTAGACTATTCCTTGCTTATGCTGCTCACATGAATATGATCGTCTACCAAATGGATGTTAAGACGGCATTTCTTAATGGTGAATTAAGGGAAGATGTCTATGTAAGCCAGCCGAATGGATTCGTCAATTCAGAGTATCCTAATCATGTGTACAAGCTCAAGAAGGCTCTTTACGGGTTGAAACAGGCTCCACGCGCGTGGTATGATCTCTTATCGACGTATCTCATCTCCAAAGGCTTCTCCAAAGGCAAAGTGGACCCCACATTATTCATTCTCAAGGAGGACAACGACATGATACTGATACAAATTTATGTTGATGATATAATATTTGCTGCTACTAATCAACGTTTGTCTGACCGTTTTGAGAAAATTATGTCCACACGCTTTAAGATGTCAATGATGGGAAAAATTTCATTTTTTCTAGGGTTGCAAATTTCTCAGAATCCCAGAGGCATCTTTATTAATCAATCCAAATTTGCTCTTGAATCCTTAAAGAAATATCACTTTGAAAACTGTGACCCCGTGGATACTCCAATGGTGGAGAGATCAAAGTTAGATGAAGATAAGGAAGGGATAGCTGTCGATCCTAAACTTTACCGTGGAATGATCGGCACCCTTCTCTATCTGACTGCTAGCAGGCCTGATTTGCAATTTGCTATAGGCATGTGTGCCCGGTATCAGGCTCGGCCTACCGAAAAGCACTTACATGTTGTGAAAAGGATCTTTCGGTATCTAAAAGGAACACTTAATCGTGGTCTGTGGTATCCGAAGGATTCTTCTATTGCATTAATTTCATATGCAGATGCAGATTATGCCGGGTGTCAAGATACCAGACGTAGCACTTCTGGCAGTGTGCAACTCCTTGGAGATAGACTTATCAGTTGGGCATCAAAAAGGCAGAAAAGCGCTGCAATATCAAGTACTGAGGCTGAATACATAGCTATGTCCGGATGTTGTGCTCAAGTTCTTTGGATGAGATCACAATTGACTGACTACGGTCTTGGATTCAATAAAATCCCGATGTACTGTGATAACAAAAGTGCAATCGCTCTATGCTGCAACTATGTTCAACACTCTCGAGCAAAGCACATTGACATCCGCTATCATTTCATCAAGGAGCAAGTGGAAAATGGAGTGATCGAACTATACTTCGTCAACACTGAGTATCAGCTGGCAGATATATTCACAAAGGCCTTAGATCGAGCACGCATCGAGTTTTTGATCGAAAAGCTAGGCATGAAATCATTTTCACCAGCGACACTCAAAGAGTTGGCAGAAGAGTCTGAAGAATAGTACTGGTAAACTATTCTCGAGTATCCTTTTGATCGTGATCTTGTATATTATAGTACATACTTAAACCATCAAAAGCAAAATACAAAAATATAAAACCAAGAAAAACCATAAAAAATATACAACCAAGAAAATCCATAAAAAATATAAAACCAAGAAAAACCATAAAAAAATATAAAACCAAGAAAATCCATAAAAAATATAAAATCAAGAAAACCCAAAAATATTTTTCTTTTCAAACTCGGGCATGTCTTTTAGTACGGTAATATTTACGGCTTTAGAAATGTCGATTACTATTGACACGGCGCCATAAATAGAGTCCGTATAAAAGTTGTACAAGTTTTAAAACATGCCCATTATGGCTTGTAGTTATTTCTAACTGCAACCCGCTTTTCATATTCAAGTCACGTATTTCTTTTGAAAACGTTGGCTCACAACGGGAATTAAGTTTCTCGGGCAAGGTTTTACTTTAAAACCTTGTAAGGGGCCAAGTTTACTTAATAACTTGGTCTAACACAAATTCGTGTACGTTTCAGTGCACTTATCTTGTTTAAATAAGAGAAATCTTATTTCCACCAGAATCGTTCTATACAATCACTTAACCGGCAAATGTCCTCATTAATAGTTGTGTCCCTAACATCTTTGATTACTGCTCTTTAAATAGAAAACGGGTCAGGGATTAAGGGGGAGCAAATATTAATTCTTTAAACTTAAGAAATTTGGTCGTTCAAAAGGATTGTCAGAAAATATTAGCTACCCATCATCTTCAGTTTCGCTATGTGTGCCATGTGTGATATAAGTATATCTTGGATAAGTCATTAAAATTTTGGCATAGAGTATTTGTATTTGTGTTTGGGAATAAGTTTGTTATGTGCCAAGATAACTTGATCTTTCACTTTAACTTACAAAATAGGGGGACCCGTTTTGCAATGTTGCAAAAATGGGAGGGGCTTGAATCAACTTTGACCAAGTCAAAAAAACAAACCCCCCCCCCCTCCTTCCCGTCGCATTCGAAACACACACAAAACACACTCTTTGCTGCCATTGTTGAAGACCTCCAACCTTCATCTTGATCCACGATTATTTGATTATCTCTTGATTGCTTCATTACATAGGTAACAAATCTATGGCTTATTTAATTTCGTCATACATGTTTCATCATCACGGAAACCACAGTTTCAAGTTTTGCGATTTAGGGTTTTAATTGTTGCGATGAACATGTATTTTTAGTGCTGGGATTTGTTAAGGATACCCTATTACACAATGGTTTTGTTCAGAATCGATTAAAACGTTGCCTAAAATTCCAGATCGTGAAGTCAAAGTTGAGATCGAATCCCTGTCACGGATTTCGATGCATATTGCGATACATCTTTGCGATGCCGTCATTGCGATGAGTCATTTCGATGATTCTTTGCGATGGGCTATTGCGATGAGTCATTACGATGACTTATTGCGATGCTCATTGCGATGAGTCATTGCGATGGTCTTATTGCGATGAGTCGTTGCGACGAGTCATTCCGATGGCTCGTTGCGACAGCTCATTGCGATAGCCATTCGATGGTTCATTGCGATGGCGTGTTGCGATGGCACATTCCGATGTGTCATTGCGATGGATTCGCTCTATGTATTGCGATGGGTTATATTGCGATGATTTCTAAGATTTTCCGATGGAAATGCACTGATTGCGATGCCTTAGATATTGCGATAGGATGTCATTTCATTAGGTTTCCGATGATTGTTTCATTGCGATGGTATGGCTAGGATTCTGATGGTTTGCTACATTGCGATGGAATTAGGTCTCTTATTCTTATGCTATTGCCTTAGGATATACCATGAGTTCGGCCTAGCTTGCACTAATCCTTCTTTAGTTTTTAGTTCTTTAGGGCCATTTAAACGAAACCAAATGTTGTTGAAATAAGCCAATTTTTATCTCATAAGAATACTTGAACGGTTTCTTATTACAGAAGTTCATCTTATTTAATAAGTTGATTCCGATGTAAACAAAAGAGATACAAATTACTTATTCAATGTCTTGGGTTTTTGCTTCCAGGCCATGGCAGACAAAGCTTCATCTTTGTTCAAGCCCACTATCTTTTGGGTTGAGGGTAATCCTACAATTCCTGACGTAGTGGTTGAAACTAAATCAAAACCCACTGAAGTTTTGGTTGAAATCAAACCAAGACCTACTGAGGTGTTAGTAGACATCAAACCCAAACCTACTAAGGTAGTGGTTGAAACTAAATCAAAACCCACTGAAGTTTTGGTTGAAATCAACCCAAGACCTACTGAGGTGTTAGTAGACATCAAACCTAAACCTACTGAGGTTTTGGTCATGACCACCAAGAAATCCAAATATTGTAAGAACTAAAGCTAGGACGGTATCTCCTTAGAATAAAATTATCACTGGCACTCATGCTATTTTCCTAAGTGCATTGCTATATGTAAAGACCTTGTTCATCTGATGTATGTGTGAATGTTGTGGTAATAAGTGTAATGAAATTTTTCCTGTGTTTAAAATTGGCATTGATTGAATATATCTACATATGCTGTGTATATCATTTGTGAATATGTCATCAAAGCAGGAAAATGTCAATCACCGAGGAAGAACAACGAGTCCGTGATCTTGAACTTGTCCCACTCAGTCATAGGCTCCCATATGCTGAGAACAACACTAGGTTGCAAGATGATTTTGATCCGGTTTTACCTGCTTTCAAAATTGCCACGGATATCCTAGACATATCACCCATCAACGACACACTCAGACGTACTGCATCTGTTCCCGAAGTCTACATCCATGAATTCTGGAATACTGCATCTTTCGATAACAAGATCATATCTTTCGAATTGAACAAAACACCGAGGGTACTCAACTTGAGCATTTTTAGGAAATTGTTTAAGCTCCCTAGGTTGGCACAAGGAGAAAAATTTGTGGCTAACCCAAAGAATGATGAAGTGCTTCGAGTTATTCGTGCCATGAATTATGAGGGTGAAATTAACAGTCCATCACAATTTAACACTTCGCACATAGGGCAACCCTGGAAAGCAATTATCACCATCATCGTCAAGTGTCTCACTGGTAAAACTAGGGGCACCGATGCAATGAGACCACCACAGGCTCACTTATTTTGGGGATTGTATACTGCATCAAAAGTCGATTATGCACTTCTTCTCTGGCAAGAATTTTGTTATCAGATTACTGGAACGAAGAAGAAATCCGTGCATCTTCCATTCCCGAGATTCACCAAGCTCATTATCCACTATTTTATGAAGAATGACCCAACCATTGACACTCGCGGGAAGTTCTTTTATCACACGAAAGATGATGATTATGTGATTCTCTCAATGAATGCAGACAAAAATTCCACAAAGTATGCATTACTTCCTGCACTAGTACCTGACACGATGATTAATGATGGAATCAAGGAGAGTGATAAATACCAAGAAATGCTTCGAGACATCGATGCACAATTCAAGCGGGCAAATTTACCACCCTCAGAGAAGCAAAAAGGTAAACGCAAGAAACGTGTTTCACAGCGTCAACCAGCTGCTCCTAAAGATAAACGCTCAGGAAAAATGCAAATTGTTGATGAAGATGATGAAGACGAGCTGATCCACACTGAAGAAGAACAAGAAGAAGAAGAAATACCACTCCGCAGGAATAAGAAAGCAAGGAAAGCTACAGGCAAAGAGGCAAGTGTTGCTCAAAATGATCCTGTTCAACAACAACTTTCTGAAGAAAAAAGACTTCGTATTATTCTTCAACAAAGTCGACAGGAAGCCTTTGGTGGATCAGGCTCAAGGGTATTTGATGATTTAGCAGATTTCGGTAATCCTGATGATGATACGGAATTCTTCGACGAGGAAGATACTTATGAAGATGAGTATGAAGATGCTGCTACCTTTCAACTTGAAAGTCGGGAACCAAGTGAAGAATGTGAGAGCAGTGCTGACACAGATACAAGTATGATGTATCGGGATGCAAATATCACCACATCTCTGCCTGAACCGACTCACATGGTACTAAATGAAGATGCTCATGCAACTTTCATTCCAGACCCACAACTTCAAAGTAAGTCTACTTCAAACTCTGATGATGTGTTGAAATATCTTAATTTAGAAGGGGAGGGTGTTGAGGTCACCAACACTGATCCATCAACAAACGAACAAATGGTGGATGTCCCTATAACCACTATTACATCGACCACCACTTCCCTACTTTCAACCCCAATTATCAGTGAGGTCCCGACCACCACCATCACACCCGCACCTGTTGAACAACAAGTATCAACCACCACCATTACCACGGAATCTACACCGGCATCTACAGTTGAACAACCTGTATCAACCACCGTCCTAACCACTGCATCTACATCAACACCTATCCCGGTACAACCAGTATCATCCACGACCACTTTAACGGTTTTGGTTACACCTCCACCAACAGAACCACAAGCTTCATCTACATCAAATCCTTTTCTCACAATCAATGATCCGTTGATCCAGTCTCTTCAACAACAGCTAGAGGCTCAAGCTACCCAAATAGCTACGTTGACAGAAAGGTTTGCTACTCCTCCAAAGGAACCGCATCCTGATGAGCCCATTCTTCAAAAACTATCAGACAAAGTGTCAAAGCTCAAAGAACAACATAAAGCATTTCGTAAAGAGAAGAAAACTCGGGATAAAGAAAATGCTGCTTTTCTCGGGTCAATTGACGAGCAGATGACCGCGATCATTCAACGCGAAGTCAAGTCTTATGTTGATCAACAATTACCACATCTGGTCGGTAATGGTCTATCTACTCTTCAAATCATGACATTGCTTCAGAAACGTCTGCTAGACTTGGGAGCTCATAAATCAAAATACAAACGCAAAGTTCTGCAATATCTCAACTACGCAATTGATGAAGAGAATCCTGCAGACACTACCGACTCTGAGTCTGATGATGAGAATGCGTTAGAAGAGGAAGATGACGAGGAACATGGTGAAAAGGATGATGAGAATGAGGATAAGGATAAGGAAGGAGATGAGGAGGATGAAGAGGATGAACAAGGAAAGGATAAGAATGTTGATGACGATAAGGACGAGGACGAGGATACAGATGATGATCAGGATGACGATGACGATAATGACAAGGGTAATGAAGTCAGCAAGGGTGATAAGAATGACAACACTGGTACAAATGCCGACGAGACAAACAAGGATGACAATGAAACGGCCACCGAGAAAGGTTTCGAGGACATTGCAGAAACGGTTGCTGACACCACAGATAAGCCACTGGAGACAACAGTATCAGAAACTCAGCAGGCTGCTTCAAGTATATCTACTGCACCAGAATTCACTACTGATTCTCATATTGAGACTGTAGAATACATGCAAGCAGAAGAACCGACAGACACAATGCTTGAAGAAGAACATCACGATGATATACCGGTGACGCAAACTCAACCTTCCACATCCTCTACAGCTCAGCATGATGATGACATGGAAGTTGAAGATTTAAATGTTCCATAACCGACATTTGCTGAATCTCTTATCATTGATGATACGGTACAAGAACAACTTTGGCTAACAAACGCAGCACCACATCATCCATTTGAAACTGCAACTGTAATGGAGATGACTCAATTCCTCAACAACCCTATCGACTTCTCGGCTTTTCTAAGGTACTCTCATGGGAAACCAACGATGACCCCGGATCTGATCAAAATGGCAGCTGCAAATGTGGACTTCTTTGACACATTAAAGATCACCCATAATGAAGTAGAATATCACCTGAATGAGCTTACCAAAGCAATGAGAGCGACAACTACAGGAATTCAAACTTCCGTATTGCAACCTCTTACACCAACGGTCATCACTAGTTCTGCCACTATCCCAATCGAGCATTTTGTCTCTCACGATCTTGAATACCTTGAAAATGGAGCAAAGAAGTATGCCACGTCACTAACAATGCTCAAGGCTGTCAATTTGGAGAATGTTCCTTGGATAGAAGACAAAGTGCCTGACTCAATCTGGAGAAAGAAGCTGCTCAAATTTTATGACACCTATGCTTCACTTGGCATATCTCACTGGGACAAAAAGAAGAAGTTAGCCTATAATCACTTCCATCGTCCTAAGAGAGGTGCTTCTATCGTCTCATCTCACAGAATCAAAAGTATCCTTGGGGCAACTACTCAGACGGTTTTCGGTTACGATTACTTAAATGTAATCTTCCTCAAACGTACCGATGAGAAAGAATACCGCATTGACGAAAGTGATCTCCAATACCTTCAACTTGAAGACATAGAAGATCTATTGTTGCTCTTGGCGCAAGAGAAAGTTGACCATCTATCACCTGATATTGTCATAGCCTTGAGTTCAAACTTTCGTCAATATGCCAGAAAAATTGTCATTCAACACCGGGTGGAAGACTTTCAACTTGGGGTAGAAAGCTATCAGAAGAAGCTAAACCTGGAACGTCCCCAGACGACTCCACTCAGTAATTTCCACAAGAACAAGAAGGTCTACATGGGGACTACCAAGCCGGAAGCAGGAATCTTTTATCCGAATCAGACTGGCGTCATGCAATACATGCGATTCTCAGAACTGCACAAATTCAGTGATGGAATGCTAAAGAATGTTCGAGATGATTTGTCGGTTCTGAATTCCAACTTACCTCTTCCGGCAGTCACATACACCTGGACAACCCAGTGCAGAAAAGGATCTTCGTATGCAATCAGGAAAATTGAGGAAGTGCTAAGGAAGCGCCGGTTGCTACGAAGCATAGAACGATTCGTCGGTGGACGACCATATGGAGCTCACCATCGGCTCACGGAACGATCCAATTAATTTTGGTTCGTCTCATTACAGGTCAACTCCATATGTACATTATTGTGAATATGTTATCTTTTTACTTTATCAGCTTTTGTGGCTTATTGTAGTGTTAAGGTATGATAATTTTTCAAGAATTTCTCACGAGATTCTAAATCTTTCAAAATATATCATACTAAAGCACTACAAATATCCCTTATTTAATTAAGGGGGAGCATTAACATGTTCTATGGCCAAACATCGATCTCATTTTTACCCAAAGACCGGTTAATCCATTCAATATCCCAAATATTAATGGTTAACATTTTGGATAAGGGGAGAAAATGGGATTAAGGAGACTTAAGTGATACTTGGCTAAAAGATGAAAAAGACTTAACGATAATCCAACTTAATATGTGTCAAGCACGTGTTAAGGGGGAGCATTTTTGATAAACAAAACACCTAAGGTACAAAACGTTTGATTTCAATATCACAAGTACCTTAGGTGATTTTTCAATGATTTTTCATGGTGACAATTCCTTCCCAAAACACGCTTAATTCACGACGGATGTGGTGACAAAAGGGTGGTAGGAATAGGTTTAGTCCAATGATTCATCAGAGCCGATGGAATCTTCCCAAGGACAATTCCCTAGATAGAATTAGAAGTCCTAGGAAAGATGGAGAAAGAATGTGAACGTAGCTGAATGCCGACCAAGTACTTAAGCTAGCACTGGAACAATCACAACAAGGTGCTAGTGATGACGTATTGGTAAGCATTGAAGGGGTTGAAGAATGAAAAAGAATTGTAAAGATAAAGGGTGTAAAGAAAGAAGCCCTCCTTACAACTTTAGGCAGAAACCGGGTCAATACATATGCTATTGAGGTCATTTTTGCTAATGATTCTCGGTATTGAAGAAAGACATCATGGACCCAGTGATGCAATGCACAACCCTTCCCAGCTAACTCAAATATCTCTCAAAAGGTATTTGTTTTAATCACACGGAGATCAACACGTTATCTACTGGTTTATTCACTCCGAATAGACTGGTATTGAAAAGGTGGCACTCCTCTCCAGCCATTGCTCACTAAATCAAAACGCACAATCGAGTCTAGAGCCAAGAGATCATCAAAAGTCTCATTAGGACACTTTTCATTTATTCCTTGCTTTCTCACACACTGTGAAAAGTAAGAGATTTTCATGAGTCCTACGCAATATTCCTGTAATATTGCCAGAACATCCGAGTAATACGTAAGTATTACAATGAAGATGGAAATCCTGCTTGAGCCAACATCAAACAAGCTCATGGTAGGTTGCACGTGCGGTTCTTTTAGAATCAATCTTGTAAAAAACTGGAAGGTAACAGTGGTTTAATTCTTAATTGAACTTAAACTCGTTCCAGGCCTCTTCGCATTATCATATGATCTTGCCAGAACACTCAGAGTGACTCTTTATTGACCACAGTGACGAGTGGAAATCCTTCTAGTGACAACATCAAACAGCACTTGGTAGGTGACGTGCAAGATTCTTTATGAATTAAGCTCGTGACAACTGGAAAGCAACGATGGTGAAAATCTTAATTGAGATTCACTTGTTCCAGGTTTCATGAATTGACGGCTTCTAATCACAAGGATAAATTATCCAAGTGATTCACTCTTTATGTTCGCAGTCAGCTTTGGACGGTCGAATAAAGAGAACGGGTTTACCCGCGAAATCCTGTCAGGAAGTTACTTAATTGAAACTATCCGTCACGGGTACGATATCTAATATCGTCCAATGGTCTTCACCGACCGGAGGTAAAATGCTACCGAATTAGAATAAAATGTTCAAAGCCATTTTATTCGTGTCGTTGCTGTGTACCTGTTAAAGACGGTGGCGTTGTTGTGTACCTGTTGAAGACGGTGGCGTTGCTGTGTACCAGTTAAAGACGGTGGTGTTGCGGTGTACCTGTAGAAGTCATCCCACATGCTTATGTCTTTCTGCATAAAAGTTCAGCAAAAATTCAAGAAAGTACAAGATGAAGTCTTCCGCTGTAACAAACTCTGAAACTTTCGAGAATTCAACAAAAAGACATAAGTGTGTGGAACATGGAGTCACGAGGAGGCAAAATTCACAAGTAGGCAAAGATCGCACGTGAAAGGCCAAAAGAACATGTTCCAAGCAAAAAGGCTGATATCATTCAATACATATTCACAAAAGAAAAGAAAAAGAAAGAAAAGAAGACTACGAGCTCAAGAACAGAATCTAACATGCTAGATTAGGACTTTGTAAACTTGGAGTGACCTCCCTTTGGGGGAGATTGTTGGAAATACGTTTTACGCATTTAGAAAGTCTCGGTCACTCCAACCATGTAGTTATAGGCTCGTAGTTAAGTTAAGTAGTATTTATTACATAGCCCGACCCATGAGCATGTTCATGGGCCAGAAGCCCAAGTCCTTTAAGGACTTGGGGTATTTAAACCTCTTTCCACCATGGAAAGAGGTGTTGGTTGTTTTATTCTCTCATTTCAATATATGTGTTTTCTTTCATTTCTCTCTCTAACTTTCTCTCTCTAGAAAAACATCAACCCCCTTGTTTCACAAGATTATCATTGTTCTACAATCCGGATCAAAGTAAATTATAGAGTGTGATTGGTTGTGGTGGTTGATTGGGATTCGGTTTGTTCTATTAAATGGGGGAAGAAATAATGCGCTTTAATTGCCATCATTTTATGCTTCAATCCGTGTGACATACTACTTTGCATTGTGATTGGTTAATGTGTGTACACTTGGATCACCACTTTCTGCTGTTGACGAATTCAGTCCCTGGAATTTACAGATTTATAATTTGAGCTTGGCACTTTATAAACTTGTCATTTCTGATCCTTTGAGCTTCAAACTTGAACACAAATGATCCCTTGACTTGACGACTTGACTTTTGACCAGGTTTAACTTTGATCTTGACTCTTCCAAAATTGCACTTTAAGTCCCTTAACTTTTGAATGTTGTCAAGATAGGTCCTTTGTCTTCTCATGGCTTGTCATCTTTGATCCTTCTTTGTCTTTTTCATCCATTTGAGCTTGATTTTTCCTTGTTTGCTTGAAAATGTATCCTTTTACCTACACAAGTGTACACAAACACAAACATACCACATAATACTGTTTTTTGCAAGATAAATCGGTATTTTGCTTCATATTTTAGGGTTATTTGTTGATAAAAGGATATGAGTTTAAGCTCATATCAAAATCCCCTACACTTGAACATTGTCATGTCCTCATGCAATTTTATATATTAAAGCTCAAATTTACATTTCCCTTATAATTAACCCACCTTGGCCATATGAGATGCATCTACACTACTCTAAACTAAATGATACATGATTTTGACTTTTAATAATGCAATGAACAAAATACAATTCTATCTATATCTTTTTGATTTTTTTCTTGAAATGGTTTTGATGGAAATAACTCATAAAGAATTCAATGGCTTAGATTAGGGCTTGGGTACCATGGACATTTATCACCCTCAAGTTTCACTTTCCCCATACCAAGCTTAAAAATGGGATCATTGCATTCACAAGTAAAAAGTGCATCAACTTATTCATGACAATTAAATGTGGAACCGGTTATTATTTGAGCAAATTGCTTGTAGGCAAATTTGTCGTTTATTCAAGTGTGAAGTATAAGAAGTGTAAAATCCAAAAATAAGGAAGCACGGTTTTAATCCTAAGTAATCCTCTCATCCATTACTTGAAAAACCGCTCACAATTAATACAAGTCCGTTTCAAGAGTAATAAGTCATTCGCCTTATGTGTAAAATCCTCATGCCATGCTTTCATAAGTAGCTACACACTCGCTAAGGAAAGAAAAATAAAACTCACGCAATAATTTACATCCGCCATCTTTTTGAGACTTTGGATCTTCAACCCCGCAACCCGTCAAGGTAATATTGGATAGGAGCAATCTATTGAATCCTCGCAACCCGTCAAGGTAATATTGGAACTCAATAGTCACTATAATTAACACCACACTTCCCCTCTTGGGAGTCTTGCATTATTTTTTTTATTTCTTTTTTTTTCTTTTTTTTTTCTAGCCACTCATTTTTTTTCATAAGCCGCTCTTATTTTTCTTTATTCCTCACAAAGAAATTTGAAAAGAAGAAAAGGAAAAACACCCGCTAAATATGGAGCATGACATAAGTCTAGTACACATAAAACGTGCTAACTTAGAATCTTAAGACGTACTCATATCAACCATGAATGATTAGTCAAAAATGCATAAGAGATTACAAACCAATTAAAACCGTACTTGATTATTTATTAACAATTATATACATGCGAAGAAAATAGAGGTAAAGAAGAGAAGGGTTTAGCCACAAGTAATTGCCATGAAGTCTATCTAGCCCTTTTACACTTGCTTCAACTCTATCATTTCCCATTCTCCACAAATTTAAAATTTCAAAAAATGAAATTGGTGGATGCTTAGCCTAATAGACCAATGAAGGACTACATGGTTAAGGATACTAGCTAGAGAGTGCTAAAATAAGCAAACTCGGGTTGAGTCAAAATATCCATGGCGGGCCTAATATGTCAAAGAAGTCTAAACTTGTTAAAACCATGTTTTATTTTATTTTTTTTTCCTTTTTATATATTTTGATGAAAAACAAAAGAAGAAATATATACAATGCAAATGTGTTATGCAAAAATGATTGATGCAAAAATTATGAATGCATATTTTTGTTGGCCAAAGTAGATCAAAAATTTGAAAAATGTTGAAAATTCAATTTTCCATGTTATCATGCAAGACAATGACAAGTTCTAGGTAAGGTCACTTCGATAGAAGACCCCCCTACACTTAAGCTAAACATTGTCCTCAATGTTTAAGAGCATGGAAGTATAAAAACTTCCCCTACACTTATGACAATGAATAGACGTTGCTTAACCCAAGTTAAAGAAAGGACAACTATTAGTGAAATCATGTTTAAGCATAAGGTGTCAATGAAAAATCACTAAAGTAACGAAGTGAACCGGATACAAGGGCCTCCTCCATAATCTCCAAAGCATGAAATGAGTGAGCAACCCTACAAACAACATGAAGACAAAAGAAGGCACCCCCTACACTTAATCTTGACTATATACCTTTTTATGATTCCTATCCTATCACACTCTATACTAGATGATCTAATCCTAGTTATTCAAGCTTGATTTAAAGAGTCTCTAGCTCGACTCATCCCACACTCAAAAGTGTCTAAAACCTATCATGGAGAAAAAATTTTGCCCTTTTGAAGAAAAATCTCCATGATGAGGTAAAACAAGTGTTCATTTATCAAAACTCCATAAATATCCCCCAGGATCAAATACATAATTACCCTCCCACTTATAACACAATTCCACAACTAGCTTCCCAAGCAATGGTGAAAAGAATGAGGTGTAGTTCTCTAAAATGGTTTCCCATATGTTCTTCCCAAGGTGATATTGTAAAACTCTCAAATCTTTCACAAGTTTTCCTTTTGTTGCATCAGGCGGATACTGAGATGGTTTAGCAAGCTCTATACCAGGATCAAAAATCCGTTCCTTGATGGGAAAACAACAAGTGTTGGTTGCCTTAGAAGATTCTCCTTTGTAAATCACATTGTGAGAGAAAGGTTGTGAAGGCATGGGTAACAACAAGCTCTTGGAAGGAACCATCATGACTTGTTTTCCTTTATCACTTTGAAAGGTTGAGATGGGCAAGGAAGAAGGTAAAGGATCTTCATGCAATAGAGATTCTAAATAGAGTATGTCCCCCTCCTCATCAAAATATCCAAGAGTATACTCAAAAGGTATATCCATCTCTAAAAACTCATCAATCTCATCAATGATAGAATCCTCCTCATCACCATAAACATCATAGATAGGTCTATCAAAGATTGGTGATTCCTCAAAACCCAAAGAAGTATGATCATCAACAAATGGAGAGTCACAAGTAAAAATCTCATCATCACTATAGTCATCATATATTGGTGTATCACAAAGAAGAGATTCTTTATCACTAAAATCCGCATGAATATCATCATTATCATGGAAAAGTGGATTGTCATATGGGGTTTCACCAAGGTTTAGCTCTTGAGGTTCATGAAAATCCAAGGATGAAGTAATGGAAGCTATGGTCTCAACATATGGAGGAGCATAATTACCACTTGTGCAAGCTGCATGAAAATATTCACCACAAACTTCATCAAGGATATCAACTTGATTTACCTCCTTATCAATAACATCAATATGCTTCACGGTCTCGTGTTCATTAGATTTCTTAGACAACTTCCCCGTGTTAAACACAACTCTTTCATCTCCTACCCGCATTATGAGTTCACCTTCCGCCACATCTATTAGAGTTCGACCCGTTCTCAAATATGGCCTACCAACAATCAAAGGAACTCTCGGATCCATATCATAATCAACTACCACAAAATCCGCGGGAAAAGTAAATCTATCAACCCCAACAAAAACATCCTCCGCAATTCCCACCGGATAAGCTATAGTACGGTTGGCCAACTCAAGAGTCATCTTAGTAGGAGTGAGCTCGGGAAGTGAAAGTCTCTTCCAAACCGATAATGGCATAAGATTTATGCTTGCTCCTAAATCCGCTAAAGCCATACAATTTTCCACCCCGGGAAATTGCAAGGAGTCAAAAACCTCCCAGGATCTCCAAGCTTAGTAGGCAACTTCTTAAGCAAAACCGCGGAGCAATTTTCATTCAATGAAGCATTAGGAAAATCCACCAATCTTTCGTTGTTAGAAAGCAAGTCCTTAATCATCTTAGCAAACTTAGGCATATTGGCTAAGGCTTCCGCAAAGGAGATATTGATGTTAAGTTGCTTGAACATCCTCAAAAAGTTAGAAACTTGGATATCATCCTTGTTCTTAAGCTTTTCTTTTCTCAATCTTGAAGGATAAGGAAGACTTGGTTTTGGTTGTGGTTGAGGTGTGGATGAAGGATTTTCCTTATTGAGTGTTTCATGAATAGGCTTTGAAATTGGAGAAATGGGAGCATTTTGAGGTGGTGAAGTAGAAGTAGAGGGCTTGTCACAAGTAGGAGCACAAGTGGGTTGAACAATAGTAGGTTTAGGAGGTGAATGATCCTTTGTTGTTGTTCCACTCCTTGTTGTAATAGCATTGACATTGGCCCGTGGGTTTGTTTGTGTGTTGGAAGGTAAAGCCCCTTGTGGTCTTTGATTTAATACCACCAAAACCCTATTGAATTGGTCATTCATTTTCTTCTCCATAGCTTGGAACTTCCTTTCATTCTCTTGATTCATTTTTTGCAAGAGATCCATTGTGTTAAACTCTTGTGGCACATGACCTTGAAAACCTTGAGGTTGGAAAGGTAAAGGTTGGGCATTAAATCCTTGATTTGGTGGATAAAAGGTATTTGCTTGAGGTTGAAATTGATTGGGTGCCTTGTAGTTATTTCCTTGGTATGGTGGTCTTTGCCCTTGATTCCTTGGTAAAATTTGAGGAGGATTTTGTTGAATTTGGTGGGTGGTTGGGGTGGGAATCCGGGTGGAGTAAGGTAGTTTTGGGACTTGTAAGAAAGGTTATTTGGATTGATATTAGGCTTGAAGTGTTCACGATGTTCCTCTTGGTAAGCATAGCATTCCCCTTGATACCCTTGCACCTTATCACATTGTTCATAAGAATGGGGACCTCCACAAGTTACACAAGAAAGGGCAATGGCATTCACATTATTTGAAGAATTGTTCAATGTCATGCTCTTAAAAGTTTGAAAAATTTCTTGTTGTGCTTGCAAATGCCTCTCACTATCTCTATCCATCCTTTGAAAAATCGCTTCTTGAAACTTGAGGAGTTGGTTGTCACAAGGGATTTGAGAATTGTTTTGGATAACATGAACCTTTTCTTCAAATGGATTGTTTGTTTGAACCATTGCCTTAGTCTCAATAATGTCCAAAGCCTCTTGATAAGTCTTAAGAAGAATACTCCCTCCCGCGGAAGCATTGAGTGAATCTTGGTGGTGAGATTTAAGGCCATCATAAAAGAGGCTTATTTGGTGAACTTGATCCAATCCATGATTAGGGCATCGCCTCAACAACTCACTATACTCTTCCCAAGCATCACTAAAGGATTGACTAGGTTTTTGTTGAAAGCTCATAATTAAAGTCCTCAAAGCCATAGTCTTATGTGGAGGAAAGAACTTGTTCAAAAACTTAGTGGTGAAACCATCCCATGTGGTGATACTATCGGGTGGTTGGGTGTCTAACCAATGCTTAGCGGTTCCCTCTAAAGAAAATGACACTAACATCAACCTAATCACCTCATGTGGAAACCCATTATGCTTAATGGTATTGCAAAGTGAAAGGAATCTCTTAAGGTGAGCATGAGGATCCTCATTTTGTTTACCAAAGAAAGGTGATTGTGCAACCATATTGATCATAGATGTATGTAGCTCAAATGTGTTAGCGGGAAAGTCGGGAATCTTAATGGCACTAGAATATCCATGAATGTTGGATTGCATACGTTCATACAAAGTGCGATTATCAATAGCCATGGCTTCTTGTGGTGGAGTCAAAGCACGATTCTCGTGATCGGCTTGGTGGACGATGGTGGTCTTACTCTTTCTCTTTTTCTTCCTTTTCGGAGGAAGAGGTTGTACACCAATCGGTATTTGTGCACGCCCGCGAGTGAGCATGCAACTCAATACGAGGAATGAGAGAGAAGCTCTCGTGTGACTTTGAAGAGAAATGGATTATCCTCTTCGAGTTTCAATATTAAATATCCACAAGAAAATAACACTATATGTATATACTACTTTGGGTGCAAGACCCCCAATGAAGCCTTCCTTCTTAGAATACTCACAAGTGAACGAGGGGTTAGGTGGCGCGAAGCACTTAAGTACCTATTGACCCTTAGATGGCATTTTATAGCACATCGCCTTTCTATTCACTTAAATGTTCGTATTCTTCGAATTGTTGCTTATTGAGAGTATTTATCTATTCTTGCTTTATTTTGTTTGATCGATACACGTGTCAAGGACCGGAACGCCCCTCAACACGGTGTATTGCCTCGGCAATACTTATGGAGAATATGTAGATTGGTTGTTCTTATACGTATACGTATTTACTTATAATAATATATAAAAAATATTTTTTGTATTTATGAGTTTTTTAAGAGAAAATACTATATGTACATAAAAACCGAGAGAATCCAATAATATATATTTTTGGGTGCAATCTCTTAGGAAAAAGATTGCTTTTTGGATTTTTTATTTTTTGGTCAATTCTTTAGGAAAAGAATTGTTTTGTTAATTTTTTAGTTTTTATATATTTTTATATTTTTGATTTTTTATTTGTTTTTGATTTATGATACGTAAAAATAACGTTCACAAAATGAACGGATCCCAAAAGCCAATGAAAACCGTCAATCGATAGTCTCTCGTGTAGTCAAAGAACCGGCAGCGGCGCCATTTGAAATTGAGTATAATGCAGTTCGTTTTTCTCAGTTCTTGCTAATTGAAAGTCCTAACAATTTCGGGTTTTTAACTGTTTTTGGTTGTTAATCTTTTTTGGATATTCTATTTGCTAATTCAAACAACACGTAAAAAATGGAAAATATTAATCTACTTATACGTAAAATAAATTGTCAAATACCACATTTTTATTCAATTAAGGACAAGGTACTAGTAAGCAAAGCACAAGTAACTAACTAACAAGTTTAACAAGAAAATGTAACTAATCCAACAATCTAACAAATTTACCAAATTTAACAAACTTAACCAACTAGAAAATGTAACAAATTTCAACAAAATTACAACTAACTATTTAACCGAATCTAACAAACTTTTTAACAAAATTTTAACTAACTTTTTTATAAAAGTACAATTTCAAATTGACAAAATCTAATTTTTATAAATGTAAAAATGTAACTTTTTAGAAAAAATCTTAATTCAAGGTAAAGTAAATTTTACTTTACTGTTCAAAACTTGTATTACTTTTCTGGCCCAAAGCAATTTGTAAACCCACATTTAGCTTGTAAACGAATACAGATAGGCCCAATTAATCAGTGATAAAAAATGACCATTAATTGTGAAATTTCATCATTCATGCATGCATGTATTTACGTTTCATTTAAAATTGCACATATTCACGTTTTATTGACGAAATGAGTTGACTGACTACTAGAAGTATACTAAAATTTTGAATTATCTAATGCACCTAATTATTCATACTACTAAGAAACTACTACGACATTGATAAAAAACTCAAACAATGGCTATCCCAAACACTCTATATCAGCATATACAAAAGTTCAGACTACAAAATCATATGAAACTAGCTATAAGCAAGAACTGAACATGAATATCATTCAAAAACAGAATAGCAAGAAAGATATAAGATCAAAGTGAAACAAGTAAAAGCTAAGATTATACTACAAGACCTACTAGCTGTTTACACTATTACTTGTAGAAAAGAAAATGAATGTGACCTCATCTTCCAGGCCAAGTCCGTTGTGGGCGAAGCATAGCGCTGAGCTAGCTTAAAACGATCAACGCCTAGCTTCGAAATTGAAACCGAAAGCTGATATCGAACTATTTATCGAATGACTAATCTAATCCAAATGAAACGCAGCTGCTCTTCTATCTACACTTGAACCCAACTCCTCCGAATTACCGAGGGTTCGTAGAAACATAAGAAGATCCTGTTATGCTAGAAGAATGAACTGAAAGCTGATAACAGTCGTGTACTCGAACCGATTCAAACTGATCTAAACTAATCCGAGACCTCTGATGATGCTGAGAACTAGTCGACGAGTACTCAAGTTCTACAATGAATCGAAACTGATAACGAAGCCAACCAAAACTGAACTCGTCTGTCCAAGCAGTTTTGCTCCAATTTCCAAATGATTGAAATCAAGCCTCAAAATAGTGAGAATATGCTGCTACTCATATCCACCTCAACAACAGTAACTTAGCAACTACTAATAGTAACTGAATTCAGTCCATCATCGAAGTGCAACTTACTAACAACTAATCCTATACTTTTATGAAACCGCAACCGAGATCGAAATGAAAATGATGGCTCAATCGTTGATGCTAAAACAGCCTCATAAACTCTCCTCAAACTAACACGATCAAGTAGTCTTATAAACTGCAACTAGATTCTAAAATGATACTTCTGAACAACTCATGTATAGCGCTCGAAAACAGTATATAATCGGTATGAACAAACCAACTGCATAGAAAACCGAATTGAAACCGATCAAAACTCGAACTGAGCTACTAAATCTACTACCTACGTATCGTGCATCATCAATGAACTATCTCGATCAAACTCCATTGAACTCATTTGTTAGCAAGTTCGACTCAATGAGATTCACGTTTGAAAATGATATGTAACAGTAACAAAGATGTGTGATGATTAATAGGAAATGGAAGGAATTTTATTGCTATCGAAAGTAATATGGATACAATTCAGTTACAACTAATGTAACTAAGTAACTGATCTATGAAAACTAACTATGTGTTTCACTGTGTGTGAAAACACACAGTTAAGAAGGAATGAAAACTAGAGAGCTAAAATTTTTCTACTATATGTGTGTGAAAATACACACTAAGTCTACGTAACTTTAAAATGAAGTACAAAAGGAGGTATTTATAAGCGAGAGAACATGCAGGGGTGGTGAGTTATAAATTGTTCTGTCCAATGGGAAAATGCCACGTGGAGGAAGCTGTTGGAGTTTTAAGGTCATGATCCGGATCAAAGTAAATTATAGAGTGTGATTGGTTGTGGTGGTTGATTGGGATTCGGTTTGTTCTATTAAATGGGGGAAGAAATAATGCGCTTTAATTGCCATCATTTTATGCTTCAATCCGTGTGACATACTACTTTGCATTGTGATTGGTTAATGTGTGTACACTTGGATCACCACTTTCTGCTGTTGACGAATTCAGTCCCTGGAATTTACAGATTTATAATTTGAGCTTGGCACTTTATAAACTTGTCATTTCTGATCCTTTGAGCTTCAAACTTGAACACAAATGATCCCTTGACTTCACGACTTGACTTTTGACCAGGTTTAACTTTGATCTTGACTCTTCCAAAATTGCACTTTAAGTCCCTTAACTTTTGAATGTTGTCAAGATAGGTCCTTTGTCTTCTCATGGCTTGTCATCTTTGATCCTTCTTTGTCTTTTTCATCCATTTGAGCTTGATTTTTCCTTGTTTGCTTGAAAATGTATCCTTTTACCTACACAAGTGTACACAAACACAAACATACCACATAATACAGTTTTTTGCAAGATAAATCGGTATTTTGCTTCATGTTTTAGGGTTATTTGTTGATAAAAGGATATGAGTTTAAGCTCATATCAAAATCCCCTACACTTGAACATTGTCATGTCCTCATGCAATTTTATATATTAAAGCTCAAATTTACATTTCCCTCATAATTAACCCACCTTGGCCATATGAGATGCATCTACACTACTCTAAACTAAATGATACATGATTTTGACTTTTAATAATGCAATGAACAAAATACAATTCTATCTATATCTTTTTGATTTTTTTCTTGAAATGGTTTTGATGGAAATAACTCATAAAGAATTCAATGGCTTATATTAGGGCTTGGGTACCATGGACATTTATCACCCTCAAGTTTCACTTTCCCCATACCAAGCTTAAAAATGGGATCATTGCATTCACAAGTAAAAAGTGCATCAACTTATTCATGACAATTAAATGTGGAACCGGTTATTATTTGAGCAAATTGCTTGTAGGCAAATTTGTCATTTATTCAAGTGTGAAGTATAAGAAGTGTAAAATCCAAAAATAAGGAAGCACGGTTTTAATCCTAAGTAATCCTCTCATCCATTACTTGAAAAACCGCTCACAATTAATACAAGTCCGTTTCAAGAGTAATAAGTCATTCGCCTTATGTGTAAAATCCTCAGGCCATGCTTTCATAAGTAGCTACACACTCGCTAAGGAAAGAAAAATAAAACTCACGCAATAATTTACATCCGCCATCTTTTTGAGACTTTGGATCTTCAACCCCGCAACCCGTCAAGGTAATATTGGATTGGAGCAATCTATTGAATCCCCGCAACCCGTCAAGGTAATATTGGAACTCAATAGTCACTATAATTAACACCACACTTCCCCTCTTGGGAGTCTTGCATTATTTTTTTTATTTCTTTTTTTTTCTTTTTTTTTCTAGCCACTCATTTATTTTCATAAGCCGCTCTTATTTTTCTTTATTCCTCACAAAGAAATTTGAAAAGAAGAAAAGGAAAAACACCCGCTAAATATGGAGCATGACATAAGTCTAGTACACATAAAACGTGCTAACTTAGAATCTTAAGACGTACTCATATCAACCATGAATGATTAGTCAAAAATGTATAAGAGATTACAAACCAATTAAAACCGTACTTGATTATTTATTAACAATTATATACATGCAAAGAAAATAGAGGTAAAGAAGAGAAGGGTTTAGCCACAAGTAATTGCCATGAAGTCTATCTAGCCCTTTTACACTTGCTTCAACTCTATCATTTCCCATTCTCCACAAATTTAAAATTTCAAAAAATGAAATTGGTGGATGCTTAGCCTAATAGACCAATGAAAGTGATGAGATGGCATTTATACATGATCTCATCGTTCTTTTCGGGCTTTAAATGCATTAAAATGTCATAAAATACCATATATATGCTTGTGTTTGTTTACTTGTGAATTTTAGGTATGGATATCGTGAAAAAGACAAAAGATCACAAGATACAAGGAAAAACGAACACGAGAAACGAAGCCGTACAATGAACCGGGCCCTAATCATGGAATTTTCATCAAATACCCTTGAAGACTTGAAGACAAAACAAGATTGATCCTCCAAGAATGAAGAAATGACACTTAAAACCCTTGTATATTAATAATTACAAGTTTGGTCCCTTAAGTTTGTCAAAATTACAAAAAGGTCCTTCAACTTTGAAGAAATGGCAAGATTGGTCCCTCAACAATTTCAAATTGTCAATTATGGTCCCTCATGAAGTCAAAATTATAAGGAAGACCTTTGAAGATCAAGAAGTCCAAGATCAGCCCTTGAAATTATTCAAAAGTGTCAAAAATAACCCTTGATAACCTTTTTATTAAGTTTGTGCCAAAAATGACAAAATGTGAAAGTTGATACAAGCTTAATAAGGCGCTGATGGGTTTTAAAAGAGAAAAGGCAAAAGAAAGGAAGGATAAGGACTTAAGTTGTGCATTTTGAAACTTTCAAACACAAAAACGCGCTAAACAACCCCTTTTCCCCCAATTTCGGATCAAGGAACTTACTGTTTATCTTTTACACGCCCAGGTTTCACCCCAACTTTTACTTGGGTAAAATTCAATTAAACCTGCACACACTTGATTCACACCCACCAAAACCCATCCCACTCCTAAAAACCTCAACCCACTCACTGTAGACCCCACCCCCAATTCCCCTCTCAACCAATCAGAGCACACCTTGGCCTCCAAGGCATGTGACGTGTCCCAAATCAACCACCAAGGTTATTTGCTTCATCACAACGCAAAAACAAACGGTTTAGATCAAATTTGGACAGCTCAACCTCAAAAATCGTCAAGGGCATTTTAGAGATTTCTAGTGATTAGGGTTTTGATTTTAAGCTTCTAGTATGTTCATTAGACTAGTATAAAAGGAGGCATCAACCTGTGATGACCCCTTGTTCCAATTTCTCTTCAAAATTTTGTAATCCTTTTTAAGATAAAATAAAAGTTTGGTATTTGTTTTTAAACATTATAATTCCTTTTTATGTTTATTTAAAGTAGTGTTTACTGTTGAAGAGAGGTTGAGTTCCATTTTTAAGTTTGGTTAAGTAATTTTGAGGTTTCAAGTTATTTCAAAGTTTCTGAAAATCTGAGAGATTTTTGTAAGAAATCTGTTTTAGGATTTGGTGTTTAAAAGTTTATGTTATTGGTGATTAAGGTTTTGTAAAAACGTTTTAAGAAGGTTCAAAAGTTTTTGGATAGGTTTTAATAAGTAAAAGTAAAAACAGGTTTATATCATATTCTATGTTATTGTATCTTGTTTTTCTTTTGATTTGTTTTAAGCAGGTTGAAAGAGTTGTTGATATTAGATCAGCACCAACCCGAGTTGGTGGGAGGAGGATTTGACATCCTCTAGGGTCTTGGATGTAAGACCCTAAGGTAATCTTCTTTTACCTTTGGAAAATCTCAAAAAAAAGCTGTTTGTGTGATTTGCTTGAATTGAGTGTTGGATTGTTGTTAAACTTGTTTGATTTGTGTTCTATTGTGGTTATATGCATGGTAGATGCAAATTGAATCAGTTTGGTAGCCTTTTAAAGAGTTTTGATTTGAAAATTTGGTTTTCAAGTATTTAAAAGGGTGTTTGGATCCTTGGTTTAGCAGGTTAAGATTTTGATTCAAGCTTTGAAAAAGGTGTTAATCAGTTTAAAATAGGTTGAGTTAGGTTTGTTAGCAGCTATAAGTTAGTTTGTAAAGGTTTGCAAGCAAGATTGTGTGATACAAAGTGAAATCATACCTTGAAATCTGCATAACAACTTTTCTGCTTATTTTTCATGCAATTTGGTACTTGATCTTTGGATTCTGTGAAGTAATAGGGAGATTAGAGGTTTGAAACTGCTTGTGCATAATTGTGTGAAGTTGTGTGATTAATTTGGGTCTTTGAAGTTCATTGAGGTGCTTGTAATTTGCTTAATAAGTCCACAGGTCTAGTATTTTACATCAGCAACTTGTATAAGCTTAAGTGTGCTTGGATTGTGATCTATTTGCTTGTTAAGTGCTTAATTCTTGTTGTTGATTGACTCCTTGTGCTTAAATAAGCACAAGGGTGCCCCCATTGTCCCAAATAATCCACAAATAAGCATCTGCCAAGACCTCTTGGCTCAAAAAGTGCACAAGTGTGCACTAGCACTTGTTCCTCAGCAATACACCCAACTGCATACGTTTTGGTCTTTGATTTTGCTTGAATTTTGGCTAAAAGGAAAGTGGATTGTGTTTATAAGGATTACAAGTTGTCAGTGTTGGTTTTAAAAAGTTAAAAAGCAAAAAAATAAAAAACGTGCAAAAAAGGGGTTGCTAAGACTCGAACCCTGGTCACCACGCTCACACACACAACACACTACCACTGCGCCCTTGGGTCTTTTACTGACCAAGGGTGCAATTGTGGTTTATTTAACCACTTTTCTTTTTGTCTTATTTTAACAAAAGCCGTAGCTTATTTGTGGGATTTGAGCTTATTTATTAAGCACTTTTGGTTTTGCTTATTTTTCCTAGGACCCTTATCAGTTTTGTGATTTTTCTAGGCTATTTTCATAATTTTCCTTTTATTTAATTATTTTCTAGGATTTATTTTATAGCCGTATTTTAAAAAAGTCAATAAAAAATAGAAAAAAGATTTTTAATTTTTAGGAAAAATAGTTTTTAGTTTTTAAATAAATATTTTGAGGTTTACATCAAGTTTTGGTTTTATAAACTTTAATTTTTAATTTTATATTATTTTAAGGTTTTTTATAAACTTTAAAGAATTTTATAAAATTATTAAAAAAGGTTTAGGAGCTCTAATTTGTGTTTTTCTCTTAGTTAGAATATTTTAAGTTTTTAGAAATTTTTTAGAATTAATTTTATAAACTTTTTATTTTTAGCAATATTTTAATATTATTTTAATATTAATTTTTCAAAATTTTATTTTCCTTTCTTTTTCATTTTTCTTAGGATCTTTATCATTAATTAGGACCTTTTCCATTTTTAGAATATTTTTATAGCTTTTAGATTAATTTTTATAATTATTTTAAGTTTAATTAGGTGTTAATTATTTTTAATCATTTTTAGAGTTTTTAAAATAGTTTTAATAGGTTTTAATTTTTAGAAAAATACTTTTTAGTCTTATAATAATATAAATTAAGTATTTGTTCAATAAAATCATATTTTGGACATTTTCATTAGTTGTATTTAATTTTAGGGCTTTAATTAGCATTTAAAATTAAATATTTAATTAATAAAAGGTTTCAAAATATCTTTGTTGGATTTTTAACTTTATTTATATTATTTTAGACTTATTTTTAGCCTTTTAATCTTTTATTTATTTTGTTTTTGGTTTTAGTATAATTTTTAATTTGGTTGATTTTTCTACGGCTTTACGTTTACGTCTTTTTAGTCATAGTGTAATTTTCACGAAACCGTCTTTCCATCTTCTCAATATTAATCTCAAATACATACAAGTTAATTCACAACACATATACCTCCTTGGGAAACGAACTTTCTCTCTCTTTTAAGTGATTGGGTCATTAGTGTTTGATTTTTCCTAAAATCATCACTCGATACTTACCGCTATTTTACGCTCTTTGTTTTCCTAAACAAGAGTAGTAAAAGGACTACAATCAATTTTTGGCGCCGCTGCCGGGGAGGTGTGTTGTGCTTTAATTTGGAAGCTTTTGTTTTTGATATTATCCATAATAGTATTTGTGTTAAGTGGAACTCCCTTAACACGTATTATTGGTTTTCTTGGTTTTTCTTGTAGAAATATTATTAATATATTGTATTAAGTATCACAATCAAAATACAATATCTCCAAAAGTGTGAAAACACAACCTTAATTGGGATTTGATCTCCTAATTATTGTATTCGAATCTCAAACAAAAAGAAAAGGCAAAAATAGATAAATACTTTCGTGAAGCTCGATTTTGAAAAATACAAACTATAAGGTGGGTATAAGGCGGGTATTATAAAATATACCCTAAGGAAAAAGGCTCTTAAGTGCTTCGCGCCGCCTCGTTTCCCCGCTTGCTTGTGAGTATTTTGACATTGAAGGCTAATCGAGGGTTTTGCCGCCCAAAGTATTAATACGTATACTATATTTGCTTGGTTTTCTTTGTGATTAAACCCTCGTGAACAATTTGGTTTTCACCAAAGTTCTAAAGTCATTCGAAGGCGTTCACTCCACGTGATCGTTTTCATTCCTTTGAGGCTTCTTTAATCAAGAGTTTGATTCGAGGAGAGATTTTGTAGATTGTTGTCTACGAAGATACACCAAAATCCAAAAAAATTAAATATCATCAAAAACACAAAAAAATTGAAAATCCACAAAACACCAAAAATAATCTTCTTTGCTCACCTCCCATTCTTCGTGTAGTTTATGATCACTCGTAATCAAGCAAAACGAGCTCGTAAACGTCTTCAAAAGCAAGCAAATCAAGGATCGTTGATTTTTGAAGAACCTCCAATTGTTGAACCTATTGTAGAACAAGAAGTCGTAATGGCTAATCGTACTATGATGGAGTTGCTACAAGCACCCACCGAGGGTTTTGGAGAGGCCATTGTTATTCCCGCCATCCTTGCGGAGAACGTCGAGATTAAGACGGGTTTAATGTCGATGTTGCAAGCAAACAAGTTTCAAGGTCACGAGAAAGACAACCCGCATTACCATATTAGGAATTTCAACCGTCTCACCGCTACTAGCAAATTTAAAGATGTTCCACATGACGCCATTAAGATGATGTTGTTTCCCTATTCGTTGGATGGACCCGCAAAAATTTGGCTCGAGAAAGAACCGCCAAATTCGATTTTGACATGGGCCGATCTCGTTTCTAAGTTTGTGAACAAGTTTTTTCCACCATCTAAAACAACACACTTAAAAAATGAGATTTCACGATTTGTGCAACGTAACAATGAAAGTTTTTCAATGGCATGGGAACGATTTAAAGAGATGTTACATGAATGTCCTCACCATGATTTTTCGGAATTGCATCAAATTGATACTTTTTATAATGGGCTTAATGATCATGAACGAGATTATTTGAACGCCGCCGCGGGTGGTAATTTTTTGTGCAAGACGACAAATGAGGCTTTACAAATCATTGAGAATCGATCCAAGGTTTATAACCCTCGTAACACACCGAGTGTTGCCAATATGGGTTCGTCATCGTCATCACAATCGTCTCGTAGCATTAATGCCTTACATGATGAAGCTAATGAGGAAAATCGGTTTTTTGATAGATTTGCTAATCTAATGTCCCATTGGAAGGCTCAAGAAGCTTCCAATTCCGCTTCGGTTAAAGCGGTTGCTAAGAGTTGTTTATCTTGTGGGGGAGCTCATGATCTTTCCGAGTGCATTACCGCGGATGGTAACACTTCGAGTGCTTATGTAGCAACGGGAACTTACAACCAAAACGGCCAAGGTTCCCGCCAAAATCAAGCTCCACCCAACCAAAATGCTAACAATTATCGAAACAACAACCAAGGTAATTACCAAGGCAACACACGCAATTACAACAAAGGGAATTATCAAAGTGGGAATGGACAAATCTCTAATCAAAACCAAAACCGTGATTTTCAAAACACTACACAAGGTTTTCAAAATGCTCACACGAAAAATTTGCAAGGAGAATTTTTGGATTATGCAAAAGCAAATGATGCTAAATTTGATAATATGCAACGTGAGATGATTAGCTTAAGGTCCGAGTTGAAAAACGAGCTTAAAAATGAACTTGCTAATGAACTTAAAACTCATGCAAATAAAATGGAAGGAAATGTCCAACGTCTTCAACAAAACCAACAAAAGATGGAATTAGGACAACATGAGATTAAGCAAGAGTTATTGAAAGCGGATGCTAGGCAATCAAAATTTGAGGACCGAATGGCTAAGATGTTTGAAGCTATCATGTGTAAGCCCTCTTCTTCGGGTGGTCTTCCTAGTGATACCATTAATAACCCGAGGGGAGAATTGAAGGTTGTTGCTACACGAAGTGGTAAAACTTTCAAGGAACCAATCTCTCGTACAAGTACTTCTAAGGAGAAGGAAATCGAGAAAGAACCCGAGGTGATGGTCGAAAAGGAGCACATTACAATCCCACGAAGTACCGCTCAAACCACACCTACGGTTGAACCTACACCCATAATGGAACCCGAGTTTCCAAGGCCGTTGCCTAATGACCAACCCACACCACCTTTACCTTACCCTTCGAGACGAAACAAAGAGAAAGCACAAGAAAGGAACAATTATCAATTTGAGCTATTTATGAAAATGTTTCGTGATCTTCATTTTAACATAAGTTTTGCCGATGCTTTAATCATGATGCCTCGATTTGCCGCGAACTTCAAAAGTATGTTGAATAACAAAGAGAAATTGCAAAAATCGTCTAGTTGTTCATCGGTTTTTCTAAGCCGCATACCACAAAAAGTCGGTGATCCCGGTAAATTTTTGATTCCGTGTGCTATACAAGATATGGAGGAATGCTACGCCTTGGCCGATCTTGGCGCTAGTATTAATTTGATGCCTCTCGAGATTTTCAAATCGCTTTCACTTCCGGCTCTTACTCCTTCGAACATGTCTATCGAGATGGCCGATCATTCTACGATCATGGCATGTGGAGTAGCCGAGGACGTTTTCGTTAAAGTCGGAAAGTTTTACTATCCCGTTGACTTTATCGTTGTAGACATTCCTATCGATCGAAAAGTTCCTCTCATTTTGGGTCGTTCATTTTTGGATACATCAAGAGCACTTATCAATGTTCATGCTCGAAAAATCACCCTTCGTTTCAATGAAGAAGAACTTGTCATCAATGCAACACAAAACTCCAATCTTTCTCATGTCTATTCTATTGCAACTTTAAACCATGGTGACTCGACCAATGTCGTTTGCAAAGAATTTTCACCAAGAGTTTTAGGGAATGTCTCCAAAAACAATTTACCATTTCCTCCGCCGGTGGAGGTTATGAGTGCTAAGCCTACAAAGAAGAAACCATCAATACTTGAATCGAAAAATCCTTCGCCTCATCTCGAGCATTCATTCTTGAAAAGTGTTGATAAGTTGTCGGTTTCTACGGAAGATCTTTCGGATGATGAATATGTAGACCCCAATGGGGAGGTTTTCTTCGTCGATAAACGTTTTGAGAACTTGCCACCACCAAAACCAAAACGGTTTCAAAATGTGAGAATTTTTAGTGTAACTAACATCGTCTTAGAAACACCGAATATTTTCGACATAGTTAAAAAGGGTTTTCATAAGGAGAATTTAAAAGATAAAAAGGGAAATGATCTTAAATGTGATTTAATTGATTTTTCTACAAATCTAACTCCGTCATCACCGCGTGCTTTGAGTGCTACAAACTCGTCTACTCCTTTTGACGATGTTTTGTGTGGTTCTAGTATGGGGGAAGCCCCTTATATTCCCTCATCCTTGTCCACCGAGGACGAGATATTCGATCCCGGAATTTCATGTAAAGGGAAATCTCGGTCTTCCACCGATGCAATAAATGGAAAATCTTTCTATTTGCTTGGTGCGAGTCTACCTCGAGTAGCTCAAAATTTTGTCTTACCAATTGTCTCACCCTTCTATTTCTCATCTATTTTCTTCAAACTCTTTGAGTTTATGGCACATGTTGAAGTGGCTTTGAATTGTTTTCTCCATGGAAACGAGAACGCCATCTTCGACCCCGGTATTTTGCATCATCTAAGGACTTAGTCCTTTATACCGGTTGCTTTTTGGGCCTTGTTTATCATGTAAGCCCCATCAAAAATTGACCATACCTTGATTTTCCCTAAATGTTCACATTTTGAGGGGATCGAGTCAAGCTCATGACTCGGTAATCAAAAACGAGGTGCCTCGTGGGGGAGATCCCATGCTTATCTTTATGCTTTATATTCACTAATAAGGGGACTTGTACCCTTCCAACTCGTTGTCTCGTGGTTGTTTGTGATTGTGTTATCTAGATCATCATCATCATCTACGATTAAAGACTCTCGTGTTCGTTTACGTGAGCCTCCATCGTTCGTTTGAAGAAGTTTTTCACGATTCCATGACATATCCTTTATTGTTCTAACAATTATCTTTTAGCATACTTAATAAACGGCTTTAGATATATTGTTGATCACCCTTTCCATGCTAGATCCTAAGCATTCGATTCTTCGTCTCTAGTATGGGGGTGCTCCACCTTTAGACTCGAAACATTGAGGACAATGTTTACTTTTAGTATGGGGGGGTGAATAGGTACTTGCTTTGCTACGCCCTCACGTTTTCCAACTTTCAATGTTTTGTTTTGCTAATAAGGCTAAAAATGGCCAAATTTTAAAATTTTTCTTAGTTTTCATAAGTGTTTTTAAGACACGAATGTATATTTTCCGTTGGGTAGAATAAGAGTTAATTTTTGACTTGATGGGCATTTGGAGCCATTTACATTCCTTAACCCGCTCAATTCAAGTTTTGCTAGACTTTTATATAGGGAGCTTTAAAACGCGAAAGTCTTAATTCATTCGGGTTAAGAACAAGAACTTTTCGCAAGTTCCTATAATTGATTCTAGAAAGTCACTTATCAAGGGAACTTTAAAACGCATTCTCTAAACTTGAAAAAGTCCAAGAAAGTGCAAGATCCTATAGGTGGCTTGAAAACCCAAAACTTTGATTTGATATAGTCTTAATGAAAGCTAATCCAAATTTGGCTTAATTTTGACTTGCACGGCTAAGTATTCACGAGTCTCTTTAATTAGAGGTCTTTATATAGTGAAGAACGAGAAATGATAGAGTTAGACAAGTGATCATGCTAAACGTAGAACATGAAAATGTTCTTTCAAAAACTCATATGTTTTTTAATTGTGGCTTTTTCTTCCCATAAGATCAATGCATTAGGAATAAATCATAATTGCAATAAGTAAGGTCGTACGATTTGAAAAGTTACTTAGCCTCTAGCGCAAGATCGTTTAAAAGTTGCTCGGGGTTGAATAGAGTTCATAGCCAAGGCATAACTTATTGAAGCGGGACGCGAAGATTGGCGATCATCTAAAAAGGCCCTAACAAGGCATGAGGAGCTCTATTTTTGCTAAAGATCCAAAGATGATGTGAAGTATCATTATTCCTAAATCAATATGAAGGATCGAGACACACGACGAGAAGCTATTACTCCCCTAAAGAATGGAGAAAGTCTATCCAAAAAGACCCTAACAAGGTATGAGGATAAAT
Source organism: Glebionis coronaria (assembly GCA_025667525.1). Taxonomy (NCBI): domain Eukaryota; kingdom Viridiplantae; phylum Streptophyta; class Magnoliopsida; order Asterales; family Asteraceae; genus Glebionis; species Glebionis coronaria. The sequence continues at coordinate 271,820,301 of CM046876.1, forward strand.
ATATCCAAGTCCGAAAAGGAGGCGGATCGTTGTATATCAAAATCCAAAGTAAAGATTGAAGAAAAATGATGAAGTCGTGGTCCTATATGAAGAATCTCTCAAAAACGTCAAGTGAAGAAATTCCAAAATATGAAGAGAAGACCATAATTTCAAGAACGTCTTCCCAAGATTTGAAGTATGAAGTACATGCCAAATATCGGTCCGAGAAAGGTCTCAAATCGTGAAACGAGTTATGCCAAGATATGAACTTAAGGAGATACTCGAGAAGCCGTTTTAAAAGATTTTGTCCTTCGGCTAACTATTGATCAAATCGTGTTACTTTGCTTTCGGACTAATAACTACTCAAATAAGTCAATATGAATCACTTGTGATCCATGACAAATAGATAAAAAATGCTAGTAACCCATTTCCTTTTATAATAACTAGGATTGCGGGGAGAAAAAGTATTACACAATTTGGACGTATGAGTAGTGTTAGCATTGTGACTTGTACCAACAATGATCTTGTTTTTGCACTTAGCATGGAATGTATGACAATCAAGGATGACGAAGTTTACTCTAAGGGACATTAACTTGTTTCTATTCTTTGACCCTAAAAGTCACCTTTTGGTGATGAAAATCATACATTATGTCTTTACACATCATCGTAGTATGTTGCAAGTCTTTTACTCTTCAATAAAGGTTAATAAAATTGAACTTTGGTGATGCTTAGATACTTTATTCTAGCATTGCGTGAGGGCACGGCAATGGCTTAGTATGGGGGAGTGATGAGATGGCATTTATACATGATCTCATCGTTCTTTTCGGGCTTTAAATGCATTAAAATGTCATAAAATACCATATATATGCTTGTGTTTGTTTACTTGTGAATTTTAGGTATGGATATCGTGAAAAAGACAAAAGATCACAATATACAAGGAAAAACGAACACGAGAAACGAAGCCGTACAATGAACCGGGCCCTAATCATGGAATTTTCATCAAATACCCTTGAAGACTTGAAGACAAAACAAGATTGATCCACCAAGAATGAAGAAATGACACTTAAAACCCTTGTATATTAATAATTACAAGTTTGGTCCCTTAAGTTTGTCAAAATTACAAAAAGGTCCTTCAACTTTGAAGAAATGGCAAGATTGGTCCCTCAACAATTTCAAATTGTCAATTATGGTCCCTCATGAAGTCAAAATTATAAGGAAGACCTTTGAAGATCAAGAAGTCCAAGATCAGCCCTTGAAATTATTCAAAAGTGTCAAAAATAACCCTTGATAACCTTTTTATTAAGTTTGTGCCAAAAATGACAAAATGTGAAAGTTGATACAAGCTTAATAAGGCGCTGATGGGTTTTAAAAGAGAAAAGGCAAAAGAAAGGAAGGATAAGGACTTAAGTTGTGCATTTTGAAACTTTCAAACACAAAAACGCGCTAAGCAACCCCTTTTCCCCTAATTTCGGATCAAGGAACTTACTGTTTATCTTTTACACGCCCAGGTTTCACCCCAACTTTTACTTGGGTAAAATTCAATTAAACCTGCACACACTTGATTCACACCCACCAAAACCCATCCCACTCCTAAAAACCTCAACCCACTCACTGTAGACCCCACCCCCAATTCCCCTCTCAACCAATCAGAGCACACCTTGGCCTCCAAGGCATGTGACGTGTCCCAAATCAACCACCAAGGTTATTTGCTTCATCACAACGCAAAAACAAACGGTTTAGATCAAATTTGGACAGCTCAACCTCAAAAATCGTCAAGGGCATTTTAGAGATTTCTAGTGATTAGGGTTTTGATTTTAAGCTTCTAGTATGTTCATTAGACTAGTATAAAAGGAGGCATCAACCTGTGATGACCCCTTGTTCCAATTTCTCTTCAAAATTTTGTAATCCTTTTTAAGATAAAATAAAAGTTTGGTATTTGTTTTTAAACATTATAATTCCTTTTTATGTTTATTTAAAGTAGTGTTTACTGTTGAAGAGAGGTTGAGTTCCATTTTTAAGTTTGGTTAAGTAATTTTGAGGTTTCAAGTTATTTCAAAGTTTCTGAAAATCTGAGAGATTTTTGTAAGAAATCTGTTTTAGGATTTGGTGTTTAAAAGTTTATGTTATTGGTGATTAAGGTTTTGTAAAAACGTTTTAAGAAGGTTCAAAAGTTTTTGGATAGGTTTTAATAAGTAAAAGTAAAAACGGGTTTATATCATATTCTATGTTATTGTATCTTGTTTTTCTTTTGATTTGTTTTAAGCAGGTTGAAAGAGTTGTTGATATTAGATCAGCACCAACCCGAGTTGGTGGGAGGAGGATTTGACATCCTCTAGGGTCTTGGATGTAAGACCCTAAGGTAATCTTCTTTTACCTTTGGAAAATCTCAAAAAAAAGCTGTTTGTGTGATTTGCTTGAATTGAGTGTTGGATTGTTGTTAAACTTGTTTGATTTGTGTTCTATTGTGGTTATATGCATGGTAGATGCAAATTGAATCAGTTTGGTAGCCTTTTAAAGAGTTTTGATTTGAAAATTTGGTTTTCAAGTATTTAAAAGGGTGTTTGGATCCTTGGTTTAGCAGGTTAAGATTTTGATTCAAGCTTTGAAAAAGATGTTAATCAGTTTAAAATAGGTTGAGTTAGGTTTGTTAGCAGCTATAAGTTAGTTTGTAAAGGTTTGCAAGCAAGATTGTGTGATACAAAGTGAAATCATACCTTGAAATCTGCATAACAACTTTTCTGCTTATTTTTCATGCAATTTGGTACTTGATCTTTGGATTCTGTGAAGTAATAGGGAGATTAGAGGTTTGAAACTGCTTGTGCATAATTGTGTGAAGTTGTGTGATTAATTTGGGTCTTTGAAGTTCATTGAGGTGCTTGTAATTTGCTTAATAAGTCCACAGGTCTAGTATTTTACATCAGCAACTTGTATAAGCTTAAGTGTGCTTGGATTGTGATCTATTTGCTTGTTAAGTGCTTAATTCTTGTTGTTGATTGACTCCTTGTGCTTAAATAAGCACAAGGGTGCCCCCATTGTCCCAAATAATCCACAAATAAGCATCTGCCAAGACCTCTTGGCTCAAAAAGTGCACAAGTGTGCACTAGCACTTGTTCCTCAGCAATACACCCAACTGCATACGTTTTGGTCTTTGATTTTGCTTGAATTTTGGCTAAAAGGAAAGTGGATTGTGTTTATAAGGATTACAAGTTGTCAGTGTTGGTTTTAAAAAGTTAAAAAGCAAAAAAATAAAAAACGTGCAAAAAAGGGGTTGCTAAGACTCGAACCCTGGTCACCACGCTCACACACACAACACACTACCACTGCGCCCTTGGGTCTTTTACTGACCAAGGGTGCAATTGTGGTTTATTTAACCACTTTTCTTTTTGTCTTATTTTAACAAAAGTCGTAGCTTATTTGTGGGATTTGAGCTTATTTATTAAGCACTTTTGGTTTTGCTTATTTTTCCTAGGACCCTTATCAGTTTTGTGATTTTTCTAGGCTATTTTCATAATTTTCCTTTTATTTAATTATTTTCTAGGATTTATTTTATAGCCGTATTTTAAAAAAGTCAATAAAAAATAGAAAAAAGATTTTTAATTTTTAGGAAAAATAGTTTTTAGTTTTTAAATAAATATTTTGAGGTTTACATCAAGTTTTGGTTTTATAAACTTTAATTTTTAATTTTATATTATTTTAAGGTTTTTTATAAACTTTAAAGAATTTTATAAAATTATTAAAAAAGGTTTAGGAGCTCTAATTTGTGTTTTTCTCTTAGTTAGAATATTTTAAGTTTTTAGAAATTTTTTAGAATTAATTTTATAAACTTTTTATTTTTAGCAATATTTTAATATTATTTTAATATTAATTTTTCAAAATTTTATTTTTCTTTCTTTTTTCATTTTTCTTAGGATCTTTATCATTAATTAGGACCTTTTCCATTTTTAGAATATTTTTATAGCTTTTAGATTAATTTTTATAATTATTTTAAGTTTAATTAGGTGTTAATTATTTTTAATCATTTTTAGAGTTTTTAAAATAGTTTTAATAGGTTTTAATTTTTAGAAAAATACTTTTTAGTCTTATAATAATATAAATTTAGTATTTGTTCAATAAAATCATATTTTGGACATTTTCATTAGTTGTATTTAATTTTAGGGCTTTAATTAGCATTTAAAATTAAATATTTAATTAATAAAAGGTTTCAAAATATCTTTGTTGGATTTTTAACTTTATTTATATTATTTTAGACTTATTTTTAGCCTTTTAATCTTTTATTTATTTTGTTTTTGGTTTTAGTATAATTTTTAATTTGGTTGATTTTTCTACGGCTTTACGTTTACGTCTTTTTAGTCATAGTGTAATTTTCACGAAACCGTCTTTCCATCTTCTCAATATTAATCTCAAATACATACAAGTTAATTCACAACACATATACCTCCTTGGGAAACGAACTTTCTCTCTCTTTTAAGTGATTGGGTCATTAGTGTTTGATTTTTCCTAAAATCATCACTCGATACTTACCGCTATTTACGCTCTTTTCCTAAAGAGTAGTAAAAGGACTACAATCAGAAAGACTACATGGTTAAGGATACTAGCTAGAGAGTGCTAAAATAAGCAAACTCGGGTTGAGTCAAAATATCCATGGTGGGCCTAATATGTCAAAGAAGTCTAAACTTGTTAAAACCATGTTTTATTTTATTTTTTTTTCCTTTTTAAAACCATGCTTAGCCTAATAGACCAATGAAGGACTACATGGTTAAGGATACTAGCTAAAGAGTGTAAACAGCTTTTTACAAATTTCATGCAAAATCACAAAATACTGAAAATGAAGACTGAAAATGGGACAAGGATTCTTACCAAGAGGGACCTACATCCAGGTCCCTCAATGGTTGCTTAACCACCTCCAAACAGGCCCGGGCCTGTGCTGAGCCTTGAACAAACAAGCTCCAATGAAACCTGCTAAGAGTCAATGAACAAACCAAAAAAATGCAGTAATCTGATTTCTTGAAACTTTTCAAACCCTTTTCACAAACTTGTGAAACTTGAACTTGGAACACGTTTTTAAAACAAGTTCAAATTCACAAATCCAAAACTCCAAATCCACTTTCACTTCTTTGGAGTCTTTGATTTCTGAAATTTGAACCAAATTGAAAACCTTTGAAAAACTGAAACATACAAACACAAAGTGTTTATAAATGAAAATTGGAACTCAGCAAGCTTTCAGTCGCACACCAACTTTAAAAAATCATAAAAAGGAATTACTTTGACTTCAAATACCAAACTTTTATATTAAATAAAAAGGTTTACAAGTGATGAAAGCTAAAAACTGGAACAAGGAAATACAACCCACATACGGGTGTATTTATACTAGGCTATAGAAGATACTAGAACTACAAAACCCTAGCCATGGAATGCCCTAAAATGCCCTTGGTCTTCTTTCTTCAAAATCAGTCAAAAGGTGAACATGTGATCTTGTACTGTTGCCAGCTAGCTTGTTATGATCTTAGACGTTTAAAAAGTCCTTGGGGGCCAAGGAGTAACATCCAACCATTGGTCTTGTCGGTTTTAGGGTTTTTAGGGAAAGGGACGGGGCAGGGGAGGGTCCCACAAGACACATGGGTGTGTCTTGTGTGTATTTGGGATGTGGGTTTTGATGTGGATGGGATTAATTTGCAATCTGGAAATATTGAAACAAAACCCCTTTGATTTAGATGAAATGAGGATTAGGGTTTATAGGATAATAGATGGGGATTTGATCTGAATTAGGGGAAATTAAGTTTAAAATTGTTGTTTGGTGGGAAAAATGTTGACTAATTTGACCAGGTTTATTTAATAAACCTGGTGGGTTTGGGTTGGGTAATGGACGGGTTGGGTAGGGTAAATGGGTAAGGGTTTGGGTAAATGGGTGGGTATGGTGACGTGTTAGTCTCTGGGTGGTGGTGAGGGTTTGGTTATTTGGCAGTAATGGCCCCCAAGGTTTCTTACTCTCTTCATGTTGTAATAAACAGCTCCAAACCATTTTTCCTTTGATAACAACTTTCAGCTTTTGGCATTTTTGGCACAATATGTTTACAAACTTAAACAAGGACTTCTTATGCCAATTCTTCATTCTTCAAGGACTAATCTTGTAAATACTTGATAATTTAGGGACCTAAATGCAATAAATGAGATTTGCAAGGGTATAAATTGCCAAGTCTTCAATAGTAGAGGGACCAATCTTGCCAATCTTCAATTCTTCAAGGTCCATTTTGGAAATTCCAGATTTGGGTCCGGTTCATTGTGTGGCTTCGTTTCCCGTGTTCGTTTTTGAATGATTCTTGTGATCTTTTTGTCATTTCCTCAATATCCGTACCTAAAATACACAAGTAACAAATACGAGCATATATTTGGCAGTTTTAATGATATTTTATGCATTTTAAGCCCGATTTGGACGATGAGACTATGTATAAAAGCAGTCTCATCAGTCAACTGGAATGATCATCAGACTACTAGATTGGAATCAGCTGAGTCCTCTACTGACGTGTTTGCAATGATTGCTGGGAATCTATTTGATGCAGAGGAAGAAGACGAGTTTGCTCTTATGGGAATCTCACCTTAGGTACAACATTGTCCTCTTGGTTGTCATGATAAATATTCAGAATTGTTGTCCCAATATAATGACTTAAATGATCAGAATGATAAGTATTTTTTAGAGGTTCAAGCCTATAAGGCTTCTTTAAACACATTGGAACAACAAAATAGGTGGCTTCAAGATACTCAACGTGAGTATGAGGATAAAATTAGGATACTGAGCATCGATTTAGAAAACACAACAAATATGCTTAAATATACAGAAAAGGTAAAAGATGACAGTATCAAAGAAAAATAGGAGATGAAAGAAAGATTAGATGCTACAATGTTGAGATTTAAAAAATGGCAAAAGGCACCTAAAAATCTTTCAAAATTAATCAATAGTAGCATGTCTGGTAGGACTAAAAGAGGGTTAGGATTTGATAAATATATTGATTCATAAGATGTGTTTGATTTATCTTTTTCGAGTGTCTTTGATGCCGACAAAGAGGAAGAGGGAGAACCTAGTTACAATAGGTTTAAACCAGCAGCAGAAATGCATGTTGTCCCTCCACCTCTTACTGGAACTTTCATGCCCACTTCTAGGCATAATGACTTGGATGGATCACAGATGCATGAGTCCCCAAAAAGTTCTACTAATTCTAATGACTTTGTCTTGTGTACTTTCAGTGACAAAGCCAGTGACTCTGCATCAAGTGGTTCAAGTGAAGAGTCGAGACCTACAAGTTCCAAGTCGAATGATCATGCTGATACTGGTGCTAGGAAGTGTGAAGAGAGAGTTACTTTTAATTCAACAGTGTCTAGTCCTGGTTTATTGAGTCCTAGGAAGATTGATTCTCCTAGAATTGTGTGTAATAAAGTTAGCAGTATGAAACAATGTCATTCTAATAAAAGGTCGATTAAAACATGTTTTGTTTGTGGAAGTGCATTTAATTTGATTAAAGATTGTGATTTTTATGACAAACATTCTTCTGTTCATAAAGCATTTCCTGCTCCTGGTCCACCAGGAGTTGTTCCATATTCTTCTAGAAGACTCAATCCAAGTGCTCAATCGTTTTCTTCTTCTAGAAGGACCTCTCCATTAGCTTCTGATCATTGGAGAAACATTGGATTAACATCAAATAGAACTACCAGTAACTATTTTCAGAATTTTAATCCAATTTATCCACATAATTTTGACCACATGTATTTTGGTTTGGGAAATTTGGGAATTGCTGTTAAGCCCTCAGCAGGTTGTTCTTGGTCAAACAATAATACCAATATGATGCATAGGCAACCAAAGAACAACGGTGGATCTCATCAATCTTCTTGGCTCTCTACTAAAGATCCACAAGGCAGGCTCAAACCTGAAAAGGTTTGGGTCCCCTTAAGACACTAACTTTTGCATCTTTATTATCTTGTTGTTGTAGGTTACTCCATACCAAGATCCTACTCTAGGAATTGTTGATAGTGGATGCTCTAGGAGCATGAAAGGAAATAAAAGTCTTCTATCTAACTTTGTACCATTTCAAGGCGGCAAGGTCTATTTTGGTGGAGGTGAAGGCAGGATCACTGGCAAAGGAACAATTCAGACGCCCAATCTTAATTTTGAGCAGGTCTACTATGTGGAAGCACTTCAACACTTCAACTTGATATCTGTCTCTCAGATTTGTGACAAGAAGCAGTTTGTTCTCTTTACGGATACTGATGCACTTGTGCTATCCAAAGACTTTAAACTTCCGGATGACTCACAGGTTCTGCTCATAATCCCTAGACGACACAATCTCTATAGCATCAAGCTGAATGAAGTCAATCCTACTAGTCAACTAGCATGTTTGGTTGCTAAAGCCTCAGAATATGAAGCCACTCAATGGCACAGAAGGATGGGGCATGTGAACTTCAAGACCATTCACAAACTAGCAAATATGAACCTGGTCTCTGGTTTACCTCCCAAGTCATTTAGAAATGATATTAATTGTATTGCTTGCAGCAAAGGCAAACAACATAAAGCATCCTTCAAGGCCATTACTGCTCTCATCCTTATAACTGAACCATTGCAGCTACTACACATGGATTTATTTGGTCCTACCTCTATTAGGAGCATTGACCACAAACAATTCTGTCTGGTGGTAACTGATGGATATAGCAGGTTTACGTGGGTTTTCTCCATGGCTGCCAAGAGTGAGACCTGCTTAATTCTTAAAGATTTTATTACCCTTATAGAGAACCAGTTGTCCAAGAAGGTTAAAGGTATTCGTTTCGATAATGGAACCGAGTTCAAAAATAAATACCTCATAGCACTTTGTAATTCTAAAGGCATCAAAAGAGATTATAGTACATCAAGAACTCCTCAACAGAATGGCGTGGCAGAAAGAAAGAACAGGACTCTAATAGAAGCAGCAAGAACAATGCTTGCCGATTCCAAGCTTCCAACCATGTTCTGGACAGAAGCTGTTAATACTGCAAGTTATGTTTTGAATAGAGTTTCTATTACAAATCCTCACAAGAAGACTCCTTATGAGCTCCTAATAGCCAAAGTTCCAAATATTGCTCATTTGAAGCCTTTTGGGTGTCCTGTCACCATTCTGAATACTAGTGACTATTTGGGGAAGTTTGATGGCAAGGCAGATGAAGGATACATTGTGGGATATTCAGCTCACTCTCGGGCTTATCGTGTCTATAATCTCCAAGCCAAACGAGTAATTGAAACTATAAATCTCAGGTATTTTGAAGAGAAGTCAAACATCCAAGGCAAGGGTCCTGAATGGTATTTTGATCTTGTTTATCTTAGTGATTCATTAGGATACTTTCGTTTCAAAACTAACCATGATGCAAGTCCACAAGTGTTTGCAACTTCTAGTACAGGTGCTCACTCTAGTCTTTCCGACTCAGATGACGAGGATGATATTTTTGTTGTTCCATCCTACTCCACCATGGTCTCTCCTACTCCTCCTAGTGATGCAACTCCATTGGATGTATTGGATTCACAAGTAGCTCTTGACACTCTACTCAAACAACAACAAGAAGCTACTACAGCAGCTGCTCAAGGTGGCTTTGAGTTTCCCTTGAATACGCCTACTGACAAAGCTGCTCCTAGTACTCCAACTACTACTCCTAGTGCTAGTTTAACACCTATTGGTAGTCCGGCTAGTGACTCTGCCTCCCATACTCGATTCTCCAGTCCTTCTGATCTGGGGAACCATCAAAAGAAGTATTCTACCAAGCTGGATGATATTCATAAACAACCAATAGATGGCATTTTCAACGCTGCTTCATATGATGATGACTTTGTTGGGGATCTTAATAACTTGGCACCAGAAGTGGAGGTAGCTTCCAATCCAGTGTTGCAATTACACAAAGATCACCCTACTACTCAAATCACTGGAGATCCTGGTTTTACTGTCAAGACACGCAGAATGCATAAGAAGGCCTCGTCTGATCATCATGCTCTTGTGAGCTATATTGAATATCAAAAGCGTAATAATCATACGGACTTTCAACACTGTTTGTTTGCTTGTTTTCTTTCACAGGTGGAACCTAGATCAGTCACTCATGCTCTTGAGGATCAAAGTTGGGTGGAGGCTATGCAGGAGGAAATGCAGCAATTCTTGTTTTAGAATGTTTGGATTCTAGTTGACTTACCAGATGGAAAGACAGCAATCAATACCAAATGGATTCTGAAGAACAAAAAAGATGCACGGGGAATTGTAGTCAGGAATAAAGCTAGGCTTGTCGCACAGGGCCACACTAAAATTGAGGGCATTGACTACACTGAAGTTTTTGCTCCGGTTGCTAGGATTGAGGCTATTCGTCTGTTTTTGGCTTTTGCTTCTTATATGGGCTTTACAGTTTTTCAGATGGATGTCAAGAGTGCATTTCTCTATGGTAAGATTGATGAGGAAGTTTATGTCACTCAACCTAAGGGCTTTGTAGATCCACTTCATCCCAAGAAAGTTTACAAGGTGGTCAAGGCTCTTTATGGACTACATCAGGCTCCTAGATCTTGGTATGAGCGTCTCTCAACTTTCTTGTTAAAGAATGGCTATAGAAGAGGTACAATTGATAAAACACTATTTCTTAAGAGGAACACCAAGGACATTATCCTTGTTCAGGTTTATGTGGACGATATTATCTTTGGTTCTACTAAGAAGGAATGGTGTGATGAGTTTGAACAACTGATGAAAGGTGAATTTCAGATGAGTGCTATGGGAGAGCTTTCCTTCTTCCTTGGTCTTCTAGTCAAGCAACAGTCGGATGGGATCTTCATAAGTCAAGATAAATATGTTCATGAGATCCTTCAGAAGTTTGACATGGATCCTCATAGACCAGCAGCAACACCTTATGAAGTTGCTAAAGTCAAACTCAAGAATGAGCCAGATCCTCCGGTAAATGTTCACATGTACAGGTCTATGATTGGCTCACTCATGTATTTGACTGCATCACGTCCGGATATCATGTTTGCAGTAAGTGTTTGTTCTAGATATCAGGTGGCTCCAACGGTTTCTAACTTGAATGCAGTCAAGAAGATTTTCAAGTACATCAAGGCTCAACCCAAGCTTGGCTTGTGGTATCCTAAAGAATCACCTTTTGTTGTTGAAGCATATAGTGATAGTGACTATGCAGGTGCTAATAATGACAGAAAATCTACTACTGGTGGTTGTCAATTTTTTGGTCGCAGACTTATTTCATGGCAATGCAAGAAACAGACGATTGTAGCTACTTCTTCAACAGAAGCTGAATACGTTGCTGCTGCTAGCTGTTGTGACCAAGTTTTGTGGATCCAAAATCAGATGTTGGATTATGGGTTCAATTTTATGAACACCAAAATTTTCATTGACAACCAAAGCACTATCTGCATTGTGAAGAATCCCGTTTTTCATCAACGTACAAAGCATATTGAAATTCGGCACCATTTTATACGGGATGCCAATGAGAAGAAGTTTATACAGGTTCTTAAAGTTCATACGGATGATAATGTTGCTGATTTGTTGACAAACGCCTTTGATGGTCCTCGGTTAAACCACTTGGTGGTTCACATTGGGATGGTCAATCCTTGAGACCTAGGATTAAGGGGAGGCTAAGCCTAAGGGGAGGCTTAGTGTACATATTTATTTGCACAGACTAACATATTGGTAGATTTTAACAACATATTGAATGGGTTCTGGTGGTGTGTTACTCCTGGTGGAGGTTTTTGCTCACTTCTGATGGTTGTATTCATTCATGAATGGCTTCTAGTCCTTATTGGTTAGCTTCTAGTCGTTCTTGGTTGGCTTCTAGTGGATAAAAATCCTTCTTTGTCAGGTGATGGTTGACTTCTGGTCTTGGTTTGGGACACTGTTCACTTGGTTGACTTTTGTTGACCACATTCTGCTTCTAGTGTTGACCATTATGCGCTTTGACTTTTAGTCAATGCATGCAAATTCTGGTATATATCCTCTTATTTAACTTTGGTAAATTGGAATTTGCAAATAATGGTAAAAGGGGCAAGTGCTTACTTTGCATTAACTGCCTAATTTGAAAGGGCAACCCCCATTATTAGGGGTCAATAAACAGTTACTCACACCATTATTTATGGTCAATTAACCCCCCCTTGACTCATTCATCTCACTCATAACACACACACATCCGCTCCTACTCTCTCAAACCCTAACAAATCATCTTCCATTCCTACTAATCAACATCCATGGCTGCCCTGGTATACCAACCTGCTCATAATAAGGTCGCTTATCTAGGAGATGGTCAACACCGTGATGATTTCACTAACATTCTGAAATTCATTGAGGCTTCTAACCTCAGGTATGCTTTTACTGTGTGCCCCATTGTTTATGATAGTGTCATTCGTCAGTTTTGGGCTTCTGCTCGTCTTGTGGTTGTGGTTGGTCGTCCACGTGAACTCCATGCTACCATAGATGGACGTTCATACGTGGTTATTGAAGCTTCTATTCGTAGTTCCCTTCATCTTCAAGATGAAGGTGGTGTTGTTTCCATCCCCAATGCGGAGGTTTTAGAGGGGATGGCTGCTATTAGGTATAATCATGGGGGGAAGTTTAACTTCCAAAAGAATCAGTTTTCCCCCCAATGGAAACTTCTAGTGCACTTTTTGATTCATTGTTTAAGCCCCAAGTCTGGGAGTTGGGATGCTTTTCCTACTCCTTTGGCTACTGGTCTAATCTGCATAGCACAGGGTAGGATATTTAATTTCTCTCGTTATTTGTTTGATGGGATGGTTAGCAATCTGTCTAGGGCTGGTTCTAGGAAGAAATTTCTAATGTATCCTAGGTTTTTACAACAGATACTTGTTTGTCTACCTCGTGATAGGGCGGAGCATGAGCCTTCTAAGCTTACTACCAAAGTATACTATAACATGGCTCATGGGTTTAGCGGGGAGTGGAGGCCCCTTACTGATGCCATGTTGGGCCTTGCTCAGGGTCCTCCTGATGTTGTTCCTCCGGTTGAACAAGCCGAGGAGGAACCTCAATTAGGTGATGACCCAATGGAGGAGGAGCATCCTGCTGGTGGTGCTTCTAATGTGGTTGTGGAAGAGCCGGTTGAGGAGGTGGTGGTTGAAAGGCCATCCACTTCTAAGGCTGCTCCTTCTTCATTGCCACATTCGTCTCCATTTGTGGATACTCCCCCTCCTAGTCCTGTTCCACACTCTTCTGCTAAGCCTTCTGGTGCTAGTGCTCATGATGCTGACCCATTTATTGCTTCTGGTTCCAATGACGCCTTCCCTGACCCACGTCCTCTTGGTGGGAAAGCAGAGGATCCTATTACACTTACTTCTTTACTTGATCTCATGAACAGGTACCATGACCGGATTCTTTCCTTGGAAGCAGATTTGAATCAACACCGTAAGCTTACCCGGGAATTTGTTCTTCCCATGGCTGACCGGATTAAAGCCTTGGAGACACAGCAGAGGCGAAGGAAGAAGCATGTGGTTCACTCTGATTCTGATGAGGAGGTTGGGGATCGTGTTGAGGATGGTTTGACTTTGTTGGCGAAGGATGCCTTTGCTGATAAGTTGTATGATGATCTGTTGATTCCTCCTACTTCCTCCAGCATTCCTTCTCCTGCTGCTGTCCCCACACCAAAGGAAGATGTTGCTGGTCCTACTGCTGGTTCCACTGCTGGTCCATCTCATGATCCAAAGGGGAAGGCCCCCATGACTGATGCTCCCTCACCCCCTCGCAAGCGTACACGCAGACAACTTGAGGAGGATAGGTTGGGTGAGGAGGTTGCTCAAAGGATGCAAGCAGAAATTGATCAAGCTGCTCGGGCTGAGGAGGAAGCGTTTCAGCAGCAGAGACGTGAACAGGTGCAGCATGATGCTATGCATTGGAATGATAGTGATTGGATGCGGGTGTTGACTATTCTTACCACGGATTATTCCCAGTTCACTGATCTTTTGGGTTCGAATGTGAATGAGCATAACTGTATTCCTCGAGCCATGGTGTTAATGCGCAAGCAGCAGTTGGCACTTGCTGCTCAACTTCGTGAGAAGCGTAAGAACAGGCCTTTGTCGGAAGCTGAGGAGCGAAAGCAGATGCAGCGGTATGTGAAGTATCAGTCGGCTGCCTATTTCACTACTGGTTGGACGTGGGAATGGGTTCGGGCATTGTCTTTTGATGAGCTTAAGGCGCTCTATGAACGAATGATCAAGCATCAGAGCACCCCAATTCCAGAGCGTTTCATTTATCGTCCTCCTCCACGTGTGGTGCTTACTTCTCAACCTGCGGTTGCTACTGGTTCTACATCTGATGCTACTCTTGGTTTTGCTGCTATTCCATCGGTTGTTGATGCTTTTACAGTTGGTACCACCCCTACTCCTTCGGTTGCTCCTCTTGTTTCTTCTCTAGGTCCTACTACCACCGCCATCTATGCTACCACTACCACCACCACTGCTACACCTGCTATGGCATCACCATCACCACCCGTGCCTGGTCCTCAACCTATTCCTTCTTCTGGTGCAGCTCCTGTTGATCCTTTGGATGGGCAAACTATTGATTCTACTTCTACTGCTCCCACTCCTGATGTTCAGGTAAAGGTAAAGGTTGAACCCTCGCCTAGTGATCCCACTCCTCGCCGTTCCATTCGCAAGCAATTGGCTAGACGTGCTAGACGCGGTAAGTCTGTTCCCTATGAGAAGCGTGCTCCCGAAAATCTTATTGATGCAGCTTCCGATAGTGACTCCGACTTGCCATTGGGTAATGGATCTATTACAGGTTGGACGGTTACGCCTTCCACGACTCTACCTGGTACTGTCTCTCATCGGATTACTCTTAGCGATGGTTCTGTTCGGTTTGCTTCGGGATTGCAAGGTATTTTGTCCTGGGCGGATCATAAAGATCTTATGGCTTTATATGGGTTTGTGGATGCTGGTATGCCTGTTCATCCTAATGATGTGCCCTCCTGGCCTGGTCTGCGAGTATGGGCTGATTTGAAGATGATGCTTGATGCCCCTCCCCATGCTCCTGTTTCTGGTGTCTTGAAGGATCAGCCACAATGGGTTATTCAGCGATGGAAGTTATATGCTGGCTGTGGTGTGCATGTGTTAGAGTTGGAGTCTGGTCTTGTGGTGTTCATGCTCACAGATTTGGATTATCCGTTGACGATTGCTTCGATGGAGGCCATGCTTGCTTGTCACTTGCAGATTTCTAATGCCCCTTCCGGTAATGAGTCTTCTATGGCAACTACACTGGTGGAAGGGATCCAAGCTCGTTTGCAAGCTGATAAGGTGGCTGCTTCTGGTCTGTGATATGGTTGGTTTGTAAGTTTTTATGTTTATTGTTCTTTGTTTATCTGTTCATACTGCAATTCTTTTCACCAATATGTAAAGTGATTGGTGATTTTCATTCATTATAGTTAAAAAAAACAACAAAAAGAAAAAGAAACAAAGAAGAAAAAAATATACTTTTTATATAATATCTGCTTATACTTTACACAAATCATGGACTTTACACTTGTGACTATAATACCATCTGCTGATTCAAACTTTGGGCTCCTGTTGCTGTTTCACACTTGAGCTGGTTGCTTGTTTCATCTGTTGTTGGACTTGGTCCTCACAACAAATGGTCCTCAACTCACCATGTCTAACCGACAAGAAAGAGTTGATTCACCTTGAGGGTACGGCTCCTTGTGTGATTCTCAAATCCGTTGATGGTTGCTAGGTTACCCAAAACTGGATGGTTTTCACTTGCCATGGTCCTAGACTAAAAAGTGGCTAATCCAAGGGGGTACGGCTCTTGGTAAAGATTATATCAAATCCGTTGATAGCTGTAATAGCTTGCTTAAAGATATAGGGTTTTCAACTCACCGATGCTTCATTGCTAAGAGTTGGCGAGTCCAGAGGGGTACGGCTTCTGGTAAAGACATCTCAAATCCGTTGACGGCTGTGATGGTTTGCCTAAAATCATCAGGGTACCCCCACTCACCATTGATTCATGTTCTAAGAGTTGGGTTGGGTTCTGGTCTCCCAGGGTGATGCTTATTCCACCAGAAAGACTGGCTAGCCCAAGAGCAAGCAGCTACTTGGTAAAGGCTCATCAAATCTGCTCATGTTGCTATAAAGATTCAACATGATGCATATTTGTTTCACGCTTTGGAGAAGCTTCTAGTGTTCCATGTTGCGGTGGTTCTTATGTTTCTTATCTTGCTGATGTTGCTATTTCTTTTGTTGTTTCAATCCTCAGGCTTTATTGAATGTTTTACCAGGAAACTTGAAATCAACAGGTCAAATTCAAGTTTAGGGGAGGATTGTTAGGACCATTGGAATAGTTAATTGTAGTAGGTAGACTAGGAGGTATGTAGTTCCTCCTGGTCCTAGTAGTAGTAGGAGCAAGTCGTGCTCCTGGTCCTAGTTAAAGTCAAACTTTATTATTTATTTATTATTCTGTTAGGATATGCATGAGATATGTTAGGAAAGGATATTCATATCAGTTTTACACGTTTTGTTTAATGATGTATTAGGGTTTCCTTGTAGTATAAAAGGAACCTTAGGCAGAAGGGTTATACACACCTTCATCAAACCTAATTCTAGTCATTATCAATATTAGAAATCCTTAGAAAGGATCAAGTCTTTATAGTTATTCTGTTCTTCTTTATAGTATTTGTATTCCGCACTTATATTGTGTATAGAGTCTCTCTATGAATAGACTTGTGATTACAGAAGTTGTTCACCGTTCCTGACAGGCTGCAAGATCCACATCTAGTGGGCCCAACAGACCCTTTTTCATAAATCTTCAAATCTTCAAGGGTTTTCTTTGGAAAATTCTTCATTAGGGCTTGGTTCAATGTGCGGCTTCGTTTCCCGTGTTCGTTTTTGCATGATTCTTGTGATCTTTTGTCATTTTCTCAATATCCGTACCTAAAATACACAAGCAACAAACACAAGCATATATTTGGGGTATTTTCATGATATTTAATGCATTTTAAGCCCTTTTTGGACGATGAGACTATGTATAAAAGCAGTCTCATCACTCCCCCATACTAAACCATTGTCGTGCCCTCACGCAATGCTAGAATAAATTATCGTAGCACCTCCAAAATTCATTTTTATTCACTTTATTGAATGATAAACTAGCACACTACTACTATTACTACTACTTGCGTTTTAGACATAATGTATGATTTTCATCGCAAAATGGGACGTTTAGGTTCATAGAACAAGAACACGTGAATGCTTCGTTAGAAATAATTTCATCGTCCTCGATTTTCACCCCAATTTCATGCCAAGCGTGCAACGAGATCATTGTCATTATAAGTTAGTAATGCTAACACTACTCATATGCCCTAATCACCTACTTATCCTCCCATTTTCCTACGTTGTATCTCTTATATTTTATTATGTCTTGAATGTTTCACGAGGATACATTGTTTGACTTATGCGATAATAGAGATTTAGGTCTAAAAATAGAGTACTAACGGTGTAACCAAGACCATCAAATCAATAACCCCTCCTAATAGACAACGATGTCAAAAAATTAAGTCGACAAGAAGGATCGATAAACAAGGTTTTATAACGGTTTTGAACATGAGACTTATTACCAAGACTTTTATATGCCCCCTAACGGAAGGGCCTTATTATCTTTGGTTTACCTCCATCTTTTATTCAACTTCGCCATGAATCTTTTATTATGACTTCGGTCTTGCCTTGCCTTTTATTATCCACCTCATCGGTAGTTTTAGTTGCCAAAGACGTATATCCTCACGCTAAGGCGAATTTTGGATCTTTAAAGCTTCAAAGATTAAGGCTTGATTCACTTTCAATTTTTGAATAGATTTTTCGGCCTTATGGGGCTTCAAATTGTTTGCTTGATTTAGGTGAGCACTTGAAATCTTATTATTGGGTGAAGCTTTTGATTATTCGGGTGTCAATACTTCAAAACCGTGACGCTGGAGATACCTTAATGTCTTCCCAATTTAATTACACGGAAGCTACTAGAAAAGACTAGAAACCCAACAATCAAGACTAAACCGCTAAGTCAATATTTATTAAGCAAAAAATATTTACAAGCGAAGGGAGAATAAGCAAACAATGAGAACACATGAGTTTTTGAAAGAATACGAGTACTCTACGTTTAGCATAGTAACTTATAGTTAACCCTATCATTTCTCGTCCTCATTTAAGAGACTTAGCCTAATGTAAAGTTAAGGAATCAAAGCTAAGTGCTCAACACGCACGGTCGAGTCAAAAATTACTCTTATTCTCGCCATCGGAAAATCTACATACGTGTCTTCAAACACTTATAAAACATGAGAAAATTTTTAAAAATTTGGCCATTTTTAGCCTTATTTTGCAACAAAATGATAAACAAAAAGATCAACTTTAGAAAGCGTGAAGGTTTAGCAAGGCAAGTATCTATTCACCCCCCCCCCCCATACTAAAGTTAAACATTGTCCTCAATGTTTCGAGTCTAAGGGTGCAAACACCCCCATACTAGAGACGTAGTCGAATGCCTAATCTAGCATGAAAAGGGTGTAACCGTTAAATTTAAAGTCGTTTATGAAGTGTGCTAAAAACCTAAGGTTAGAACATCAAAGGATATATCATGGATATTGAGAAAGTCTTCAAAGCAAACGATCGAGTGCTCCCATAAAACAAACACAAGAGGCTCCAATCGTGAAGATAATGATTATCTAAAATCCACAAATCACAAACAACCACAGAACAAAGGTTGGAAGGGCACAAATCCCCACACGTTACTACATTAGAAAGTGATAATATATACATAGGATAAGCATAGGACTCCCCCACGAGGCACCTCGTTTTTTATTACCGATTCATGAGCTCGACTCGATCCCCTCAATACTAATTATCACTGGGGAAGGTGATTTGGTCGAGGTAGTTAAAGGATGGAACTTCCCCGCCAAAGTAGTGCTTTAACCTATGTCCATTCACCTTGAAATTGGGGCCATCATTTTGAGCTAGCTCGATGGTCCCATATGGAAAAACTTGAGTCACGGTGAATGGACCGGACCAACGGGATTTCAACTTACCGGAAAAGATTTTCAAACGAGAACTAAAAAGCAAAACTTGATCCCCAATGTTAAAAACCCGGTTTTTAATTTTAGAATCATGCAACTTTTTAGTCTTTTCTTTATAAATCAATGAATTTTCATAAGCAATATCCCTTAATTCATCCAATTCATTTAATTGCATTTTCCAGTGTTTTCCCGCGGTCTACATGTCATCATTACAATGCTTTAGGGCCCAATAAGCCTTGTGTTCGAGTTCAATTGGCAAGTGGCAATTCTTCTCATACACTAGCTTATAAGGAGTGCACCCAATGGGCGTCTAATGAGCGGTCCTAAAAGCCCATAAAGCATCGTCCAACTTATCCGACCAAGATTGTTGGTTTTCCCCAACGGATCTCTCCAAGATCCTCTTCACCGCTCGGTTGGAAACCTCGACTTTCCCACTCGTTTGTGGGTGATAAGCCGTAGAAAGACGATGTGTAACCCCATATTTCCTTAGGACCCTTTCGAATTGGTCGTTACAAAAATGGGTTCCACGATTGCTTATGATCGCACGAGGGGTTCCAAACCGAGAAAACAAGCTTTTCAAAAACTTGATTACCACACGAGCATCATTAGTGGGCAAAGCCTTAGCCTCCACCCACTTAGATAGGTAGTCAACCGCGACAAAGATGTACTTATTACCACGAGATGATGGGAACGGCCCCATAAAGTCAATGCCCCAAACTTCAAAGATCTCACACACTTGGATGATATTTTGTGGCATTTCATCTTTTTGTGAGGCTTTTCCTTGTCGTTGGCATGAGTTACATGACTTCACAAGCTCATGTGCATCTCGGTAAATAGTAGGCCAAAAGAAGCCGGCATCAAAAACCTTCTTAGCCGTGAGATTAGCACCATGGTGACCACCCGTGGGTCCCTCGTGACAAGCTCTAAGGATGTTAGAAGCTTCGGTGCCAAATACACAACGTCGAATGATTTGATCCGCACAAGTTCGAAACAAGTAAGGGTCGTTCCATAAGTAGAACTTGACGTCACGAAAGAATTTT
Source organism: Glebionis coronaria (assembly GCA_025667525.1). Taxonomy (NCBI): domain Eukaryota; kingdom Viridiplantae; phylum Streptophyta; class Magnoliopsida; order Asterales; family Asteraceae; genus Glebionis; species Glebionis coronaria. Next base: position 271,840,352 of record CM046876.1, read on the forward strand.
CGTTTTTCTTGAGTCGTCATACCCTTGATGATAAAGTTGCCCGCATGGTAATTTGCAAAGTCCGCAAACCATGTGGTGGAAGAATCAAGCTTAGAATTCACTACACCAAGTGTCTCGAGCGGAAATGTTTCGGTGATTTCCTTGGGCTCCTAAACACTTTGGTGAGGATCTTCCAAACGAGAAAGATGATCGGCTGCTAGATTCTCGGCTCCTTTTTTGTCAACGATTTTGTGATCAAATTCTTGAAGGAGGATAATCCAACGAAGTAATCTCGGCTTTGCATCTTGTTTATCCATAAGATACTTGATAGCCGAATGATCCGTATACACTATGCATTTCGTCAAGACGAGATAAGGTCGAAATTTCTCAAATTCATACACCACGGCAAGTAACTCCTTCTCCGTTGTAGTGTATTTTAGTTGAGCCTCGGTCATCGTCTTGCTAGCATAGTGAATAGGCAAGAAGTGATTTTCATGACGTTGCCCCAATACGGCCCCAATAGCGTAGTCACTAGCATCACACATGAGCTCAAAGGGGAGGTTCCAATTGGGAGCAACAAGAATGGGAGCTTCAGTAAGTTTCCTCTTAAGGATTTCAAAGGCTCGTACACAATCTTCGTCAAAGACAAAACGTGCCTCTTTTTCAAGAAGATGTGTAATAGGTCGAGAGATCTTTGAAAAATCCTTGATGAATCGACGATAAAAGTCCGCGTGGCCTAGGAAACTCCTAACTCCCTTAACGGTTTTGGGATGAGGTAATTTGGCGATGACGTCTACCTTAGCTTGATCTACCTCAATCCCCGCTTTCAAAACCTTGTGCCCTAAGACGATTCCACTTTTAACCATAAAATGACATTTTTCCCAATTGAGCACAAGGTTGGTTTCCTCATAACGCTTCAAATTTCTCTCAAGATTCGGCAAACACGAAACGAATTACCAAACACGGAAAAGTCATCCATGAAGACTTCCATCGTCTTCTTGATCATATCATGAAAAATAGCCATCATGCACCTTTGAAAGGTTCCCGGTGCATTACAAAGTCCGAATGGCATTCTACGATAGGCAAACGTTCCATATGGACACGTAAACGTAGTTTTTTCTTGATCACGAGGATCGATGGGTATTTGGAAGTAACCGGAAAACCCATCTAAAAAGCAATAGAAATTGTTTCCCGCAAGACGCTCCAACATTTGGTCCATGAAGGGCAAGGGAGAAATGGTCTTTACGAGTGGCTTCATTTAACTTTCGATAGTCAATGCACACTCTCCATCCGGTCACGAGTCTAGTGGGAATTAACTCGTTGGCATCGTTTGGCACAATGGTCATTCCTCCCTTCTTAGGGACACAATGGATAGGACTCACCCAAGGGCTATCGGAAATAGGGTAAATCATTCTCGCGTCAAGGAGTTTAAGGACTTCCTTTTTTATGACGTCGTGAATTTTGGGGTTCACCCTCCTTTGACATTGGATTGCGGGCTTGTAATCCTCCTCCATTAAGATTTTGTGGGTACAAAATTTGGGATCGATCCCCTTAATGTCGGATAACTTCCACGCAATTGCCCCTTTGTGATCCTTTAGAACATCAACAAGTGCGGTTTTTTCATCATCCGAAAGTTCCTTCGCAATAATAACCGGCAACTTGTCGCCCTCCTCCAAATAGACATATTCGAGATGAGGAGGTAAATCTTTCAACTCGAGGATAGGTGGTTCCTCAATTGAAGACTTGGGCTCGATACTCATAACCTCCTCGGGTGGAGGAAATAGGAAATCGTTAAGAAAATCCTTGATAATCGAGAAGTCCTCATCGTTGTCGAGGTCTTCGTTACAAGTACGTGGAACATCAAATTCTTCCAACGTAAAACCACCACCTTCAAATGGAGTGAAGGTTGGTGTCGAGTTATCAAGAATAGGATCTAACATAGTGGGATTGCCACTATTTTCATCATCACCAAAACCTAGAACTTCTTGTGAAAATTCCTCGCAAACCACGTCAATCATATCAACGAGGTTTATGGTTGCAACAGAATAAAAATGAGAAATTTGAGAGTTTTGAGTTGCGTTTATTACAGTTCCTCGTCGTTGAAACGTAAGGTGGTCTTTCTAGCATGAACATCGATCAAAGCCATAGACATATCTAAAAACAAACGACCTAAAATGAGAGGAACTTGAGGATCCGTGGGAATATCGACAACGATAAAGTCTACCGGATAATAGAACTTTCCCACTTTCACAAAAACGTCTTCCGCCAATCCACATGCGGGAATCGTGGAATGGTCGACCAACTCGATAGACATTAGTGAAGGAGTAATATTAGGAAGATTGAGTGACTTGAAGATTGCAAGTGGCATCAAGTTAATGCTAGCACCAAGATCGGCCAAGGCATAGCATTCCTCCGTATCTTGGATTGCACAAGGGATCAAAAATTTATCGGGATCACCGACTTTTTGAGGTATGCGATTAAGATAAATCGATGAACAACTAGACAATTGGTGCAGTTTCTCCTTGTTGTTCAACATACTTTTAAAGTTAGCGGCAAATCGAGGCATCATGACCAAAGCATCGGCGAAACTCACATTAAAGTGCAAATCACGAAACATTTTCATAAAAAGCTCAAATTGGTAATTGTCGCGCTCTTGATGTTTCTCCTTTATAAGTCTCGATGGATAGGGCAAAGGTGGTGTGGGTTGAGGCATAGGCATAGCCTTGGTATCTCGGGTTCCAATGTTGGTAATGGGTCAACCGTAGGTGTGGCATGAGCGGTACTTCGTGGGATTGGAACATGCTCCTTCTGGACCACCACCTCGGGTTCTTCCTCAATTGCATCCTCCGTAGGAGCAATTGGTTGAGGAGTCGGTTCCTTAAGTGTCTTACCACTACGTGTGGTAATCACTTTCATCTCACCCTTGGGGTTTGATACGGTGTTGCTAGGAAGACTACTCGAAGACGGTTTGCACATAATTGCCTCAAACATAGACGAAATTTTGTCTTCAAACATGGATTGCCTCTTCTCGGCTTTAATCATCTCTTGCTTAATTTCATGTTGCCCTTGTTCCATTTTTTGTTGGTTTTGTTGTAACCTAGTTGCATTTCCTTCCATTTTGTTTGTATGGATTTTAAGCTCATTTGCTAACTCATTTTTCAACTCTTTCTTCAAGTCGTTCTTAAACTCGGATCTTAAGCTAATGATTTCTCTTTGAATGTTGTCAAACCTAGCATCGTTCCCATTAGCGTATTCAACAAATTCATTTGGAAGATCTTTCAAAGTTTGCAAACTTTTGTTGTTGTTTTGAAAATCATTTTGATTTTTTTTTTGAAAGTTGATTATTAGCCCATTGATTACCATAGTTTCCCTTGTTGTAATTGTTTTTGAAACCAACTTGATTGTTGCGATAGTTGTTGTTAGCATTTTGATTTGAACCAAAACCCGGTGGAGTCAATTGATTAGAGCAGGTAACTTGACCGTTTTAGTTGTAGGTTCTCGTGGCCGCGTAGGCACTCGAAGTGTTACCACCGTTGGTAATGCACTCGGAGAAATCATGACCTCCACCACAATACATGCATGAAACCTCAACCGCTTTAGCCGTAGCGGGAGCACTTGGTTCTCCAACTTTGAACTCAATCAAAAGACCTTTAAGCTTATCAAAGATTTTGTTTTCCAAGTTCGCCTCAATTTGGCAAGCATCGATGGTAGTAGACAAAGAAGGTGAAGTCGAAGACGAAGCCTTACGAACGCTAGACGTGCTACGAGGACTATACACCTTAGATCTATTCTCAATTATCACCAAAGCTTCCTCAACCGTTTTACACAAAAAAAATTACCACCCGCGGCGGCATTAAGATAATCCCTTTCATGATCATTAAGTCCATTATAAAACGTGTCAATGTGATGCAAGTCGGAAAAACCGTGATGAGGACACTCATGTAACATTTCCTTAAACCTATTCCAAGCCGTTGAAAAACTCTCATTAAATTCTTGTGAAAAATTTGAAATCTCGTTTTTCAAATGTGTAGTCTTAGAGGGCGGAAAAAATTGGTTCACAAACTTAGAAACGAGATCCTTCCACGTCAATATAGAATTGGGTGGATCTTTCTCTAACCAAATTTTAGCGGGCCCTGCTAAGGAATACGGAAAAAGCATCATCTTAATCGATTCATTAGCAACATCCTTAAATTTGCAAGTGGCGGTAAGACGATTGAATTGGTGGATATGGTTGTGCGGGTTGTCCTTCTCATCACCATGGAATTTGTTGTTTTGGATCATCGACAACAAACCCGTTTTCACTTCAAAATTCTCCGCAAGGATAGCGGGAATCACAATATCCTCTCCATAACCCTCGGTAGGCGCTTGAAGTAACTCCATCATAGTTCGATTCGCCATGGTTGGTTCTTCTCTTACAATGGGTTCGTCAATAGGAGACTCCTCACTAGAAAGATTAGGAGTAGGTGTTGACTCCTTTTGGTTTTTTCGTTTACGTGCACGTCTTGCTTGATTACGAGTAAGCATAAACGTCACGTGCAACATGGGGGTGAGCAAAGAAGATTCTTTTTGGTGTTTTGTATTTTTCCAATTTTTTGTGGTTTTTGATTGTTTTTACTTTTTTTTTGGATTTTTTTGATTGTATTAAGTAGACCAAAATCTACAAATCTCCTCCTTAATCAAATCTCTTGATTAAAGAAACCTCAAGGAATGAAAACGATCACGTGAAGTGAACGCCTTCGATGACTTTAGAACGTTGGTGGAACACCAAAACGTTCAAGAGGGTTTAATCAATGAAACCAAGAAAGTATATATGATACTTAATAATACTTTGGGCGGCAAAACCCTCGATTAGCTCTCAAAATCAAATACTCACAAGCAAGCGGGGAAACAAGGCGGCGCGAAGCACTTACGAGCCTTTTTCCTTAGGGTATATTTTATAATACCCTCCTTATACCCACCTTATAGTTTGTATTTTTCAAAATTGAGCTTCACGAAAGTATTTATCTATTTTTGCCTTTTCTTTCTTGTTTGAGATTCGAATACAATGATTGGGTAATGACCTCCCAAGTCAAGGTTGTGTTTTCACACTTTTAGAGTACTTGTGAATTTATTGTTTTACGTATACAATATAGTAATAATATTCACACAAAAAACGAAAAACCGATAATACGTATTAGTATAGTGCTACTAATACAAATAGATATTATGGCTATATATAAAAACAACAATTTCCAAATCAAAACACATCACGCCTCCCCGGCAGCGGCGCCAAAATGATGTAGAGTTTTTACACACCTTTAGGAAAAGGAGGTAAAATAGGGCAAGCGTTAACAAGTGACTTAGGAAAATCACAAGTTATGACCCAAAGTGGGGATCGTTCTCAAGGAGGCTTGGTGTGTGTGTTAAGAAATGATCAATTATGTGATTATATGATTATGAGAAAGAAAATAGAAATGGGATAAGAAGAGAATGACGGTTACAATGACGGACTACACTAAGACGAAAAGGTCGTACACGTAAAACCGTAAAAGCACCAAAATTAAAAATTTACCCTAAAATTCCAAAAAAATTGCAATAAATCCTAAATAATGTAATTAGAGTTTACAAAAAAATCAAAAATCACTCAAACCTTTTATTTAATTAAATAATGATTTTTTAATGCTAATTAAAGCCCTAAAAATCAATTTAATTAACAAAAAGCCCAAAATGAGTTTTATCACTTTGTAAACCTCTAAAATACCCTAACTTAATTTAAAACTATTTTTGAAAATTTTAAAATTAATTAAAACTATTTAAAATCAATTAAAAACTATTAAAACTTAAAATAATTATAAACATTAATCTAAGAACAACAAAAATATTCTAAAAGTTGTAAAATTCCTAACTTTATGTATTTAACCTAAGAAAAATGTAAAAACTTGAAAAAACTAAATTTTAATTTTTAATAATAAAATAATAATAAAATAATATTAAAAATCCAAAATCTATAAAAAATTCTAAAAACTTGCAAACTAGCTTAACTTAACCTAAATAAACAGAAAATGAAGTTAAAATTACAAAAATACCCCTAATGGGCCTAGAAATGGGCTAAAAGTCAAAACAGACCCCTTAATGGGCTCAAATAGGCCCAGTAAGAAAAATGTTGTCCAATTTAGCCCAAAAGCTCCTCTATGACTCAAAATTTGATTTTAAACACAACTTTTCAAAGGCCCAAAAGCTAAAAATGTGAAATAAGCTGACTTATACCAAACAGCTTATTCTTAATGGGCTTTTTGGCCCATTAAGCTATAAGCTGATGCCATAAGCTCAAATTAGACACACAAGCTTCTTTTGAGTTGCTTAAGACTTCTGTAAAAATAAATTTTAAATAAGCCAAAGGAATAAGCCAGAAAATGCAAAAAACAATCTACAGAAAACGACAAAATAGTCGTTTTTGAGTTCTAGGCTATCCCAAGAGCTGATTCAAATTGCAAAAGCTTTTAAATGACTTAACTAAGCTTAATCAACAAAAAATTTTCAAATAAGTTCACTCAATAAGCTGAAATAAGCAAATAAGCATTTATGAAAAAGTCAAATGAGTTGGTTTTCTAGCAAAAAGTCAAAGCCAAAGTCTAATAAGCTCCAGTTCAAACAAATGGGTCAAATAAGGAAGATTGATCACTAAAAATAAGTTGTTGAAGGTCTGGATAAGCCAAAATGGCTTATTGATAAGCTGAATGCAAAATTACACTAGCAGGGGCTAGTTTTGGGTGTTGAGCAGTGGAAACTTTTTCCACTACTTGACTTCTTGACTTTTTGTCTTTAGTAACTTTTTGATGATTCAAGTTACACAAAGGCACCCAATTGATCAGTGGATCAAGAGGAGTCAAATACAACAAAGAAATCACAATCAACAACAGCCAATTAGTACAGTTTAATCAATTAAGCACCAGATCACTCACAAACATGAACAAATAAGCAGTTGAGGTTCAATAAGCACTTATAGCACAATTCAGCCAACAAACTTAACCAAATGCATACACAAGCAATAATAAACTTAAATAAGCAAGTCTAAATAGGTTTCATGCACTGATTCAAAGTACTGATCAAGATTCAAGCACTTAAAGTTACTGATGAACACTAAACATGCATTTTTTACTTTTGTTGATGCACTTGACCAAAAAGCCAGATTTAATCACTCAGATCTATCACATATGTTATATAAATGATGTTTTAACAACTTTTAACCCTAAGCATGCATAAATTCTATATTTTACCAAAATCTTAGGTCAAAATCAGTCAAACTTAACAAGATATAGCACAATGTATGATTCAAGGTTTCAAACCCAAAAACTTGCAGCAATATGCACTCAACCAGGTATTTAACAGATACGAAGCAAATACACAAACTTCCAACCACAGAATAACACAATATGATTCAAGACAGGTAATCCCAAACACCCTTTTAACTTTTCAAATCAAGATTTTCAAATCAAAAATGCATTCCAAGGTTACCCAAGCCCAAATAAACACAACAACAGATGAGATATGCAGATTAGAACAAGATTAAGCCACAAAATTCACAAGAACACAAGTCACTCACAAATATCACAAATACCCAATATTTTATTAGATTTTGGGATTAAGTATGCGAACCTCATGGATGTACATCCACACCCACGAATTTTGAGCTTATGTACTAGCAAGAACAAGTATAAGCTTCCACAACAAAGCCTGCTAAGAATCAACAAAGTTAGAAGCACAATATGAAAATCAGAAAAATGGAAAAAATTTTATTAATGCAACCTTAGTTCCCCACACTTGATTATCCCCAAGTTATAAGCTTCACCACACCTTGATAACTCAATATCAGGATGCTATGATCAGCCTTATAGCCCAAGAATTCCAAGGTTTGAACTAGACTTAGCAAAATATCAAGAAAAGTGGAAAATGTGCAAACTTTTGCACACTCCTTTTGAAAACAGGTTTGAGATTCAAGAACTAGTAAACATTAACAACAAGAAACAGATAATAAGAGTGGCACTTGAGCTTTCTTCAACAAATTCAAACACATTTCATTAATATGAATATGATATTTACAGATTTGTGAACCAAGGAAAATTCAAGAGCAATTTGATACTAAGCTAGTGCTATGCCTTATATAGGCTACAAGAAGTGATTCCAAACTCTAAAAACGTGAACCCTAATGTTACAAAATCCCTGAAATGCCCTTGAGGACTTTTGGCATTTTGTTGAATCATGTGATGGAATGGGTTGTTTGTGTGTTGCTGGCAAGTTTGAATTGCATCCAATGGCTTGAAATAAGCTTAAGGAGTAAGCAGGATCCCTGGACGTTGGATCACTGGCCTCTTTTGGCATTTTCTACAAAGGTGGTGTAGAAGGGTTTATCATGTGAGCTGGTATGGTGACGTGGACAAGGGTTTAAGGTGGGGTTGGGTTTAGTCTCACCTTAATCACAAATCTGTAGTGAATTAAGGTGTAATTGCAAGTGATTTGGAAAAACCCTAATTTGCTAAGAACACTAAGAACAGGTGGTTTGATCTTCTTTTGTGTTTAAAAGGGGTGTTTAGCGCCTTAATTAAATAATTAATTAAGGTTTGGTTAGACGGTTGTGAGTGGAGAGTGAGGTGGAGGCAGTGAGGGATTTCATTGGTTGAGAGGTGTTAGTGGGACAGGTGGCGTTCATTGGTTGGTCTAGGTTTGTTTGTGATCTGCCATGTTTAGCCCCCCTTCTTTCCTTTGTCTTTCACTTGCAAATAAAACAGCCTAAACTTCATTTCCTTTGTTAATGAAGTTTCACTTTTCACACTTTTGCCCCAAAAAGTTTTGTAAAATGATTTCAGGGGTATTTCTTGCCAATTCTTGATTCTTGAAGGACTGATTTGGTATTTTCTTCAAAGATTATGGTCTTGACTTGTTTGTTTGACTTCTTGGAGGACTGAAACTGCCAAGTCATGATTAATGAGGGACCATTTTTGCCATTTCTTCAAAGTCAAGGGTCCTTTTGGTAATTTTGATATTTTCAAAGGACCAAACTTGTAATTTCTTGTAACTTGAAGTCCTTCTTGGTATGTTTGACTTTGAGGAGGATAAATATTGACATTTTAGTTTTGATGAGGGACTAAAATTGCCAATTCTTCAAAGTGGAGGGCCCTTTTTGCAATATTAACAAACTTTAGGGACCAATCTTGTAATTATGAAGATACAAGGGTATAAAGTGTCAATTATTCAATATTGGAGGACCCTTTTTCATAAATCTTCAAATCTTCAAGGGTTTTCTTTGGAAAATTCTTCATTAGGGCTTGGTTCAATGTGCGGCTTCGTTTCCCGGGTTCGTTTTTGTATGATTCTTGTGATCTTTTGTCATTTTCTAAATATACGTACCTAAAATACACAAGCAACAAACACAAGCATATATTGGGGTATTTTCATGATATTTAATGCATTTTAAGCCCTTTTTGGACGATGAGACTATGTATAAAAGCAGTCTCATCAAGGTCATTCCCATCATAATCACGAACAAAACATGTCTTCTTTCTGAAAGCAACCTCTAAATCCGCATCACAGAATTGACCAACCGAGAAAAGATTTTGATTGAGCCCTTCGACGTAGTAAACCCTTTTGATAGTGATATTTCCCTGAACCAAGTCTCCATATCCTAGGATCGGTGCAAATTGATCATTTACGAATCAGACCGTACCCAGGAACTTCTCCACGAAGTTAATTTGAAGCTTGAGACTCCTCGTCATGTGCTTCGTGCATCCGGAGTCCAGTATGAATAGAATTATCTCGATCACCTACAGAAGAGTTAGCGCACGATGGAGCATTTGCTAAATTGGATTCCATGTTAGTTGTGATATCCGAATCATTAGTTTCACGTAAAGACACACTAACGCTCGTAGTCACATTTTCAGTCCTAACCTTAGGCATCCATTTATATCCTGGAGGAAATTGATTAGCAAACCACCATTTCCAAGACTTACTTGCAGACTTATATAATTCCCTAATTCTACTTCTAGAGTTCTTAGTGGTGGAGTCTGATGCAATACGTTTCTCAGGGGGGGTTGCACCAGAATGGTTCACTTTGCGTTTGGGTTTTCTAGCACTAATAGGCATCGCAGTTTGCTTCTTAGTTCTAGTAGCTAAGCTTTTGACATTATTCTAAACACACATAGCATGATTGGCATTAGCACACTTTCCACATTTCACACAAACAAACTTAACATTCAAAGCATTCAAAGTCGAATCATTCAATCGTCATTACACACGATTACAGACGCTTTATTCTTAGAAACATTGAAAATCCTAGGGTGGTCTTCTATTGTCTTCATCTTCCCTTGACTTTTGTGTTGCCAAACCTTTTCATTCATACGAGTGCTCTTAAGCTGGGGCCGGCTAACACTATCAGTGGGGACTACTCCTATAGTAAAAGACACACGTCTATTAGTGTTTCTAGAATTCTGAGGTGATTGACTTTCTTTGTTGTGTGTAGGTGTAGTGGCCAATCTATACATCCCTAGTTTAAGCACATTTGTGTTCTTAATGCTTTGTGATCGAATATGTGTTTTGGGAGTGCTTTGTGGTAACCTATCCTTCCCATCCGTCTTGGGGGCAAACGCAGGTTTTGCAAATGCAGAATTGGAGAAAACAGATGGTTTTCCCAAGACAGAGGGTCTAGTCACTTTTTGCGCATTAGGTTGTCTTACAACAGGTTTCTTAACACTAGGTTCCACAATTTTCCCACCCATCTTAGCAACGAGTTTCTTCAACTCTGCTATCGTTATTTCCCTGTCTTGTAACTAAGCTTTCAACCCTTTAATTTCCAAACTCTTTTCATTCATTTCTCGAAACGTTGTGGAAAGTTTTCTTGCAAGTTATTATCATGTGGAAAACTACCAACGTCTTTTTGTAAAGCAAGTTCAAGAGAATGACAATGTTTTTGAAGGAAATCAGTTTTGTGTTGAAGTAACTCAAAAGCCTTTTTATCAACATTTTCTTTACGTTTCGAAAGCTCAAGTTCAAGACGCTCACATTCTTTGATTTTATCAAGATATTTGCATGCAACATCAGAATATTCATTGATATCAGCACAAGATTGAAGAGTAACACACAAAATATCTTTGGAGAGACATTCTTCTAAGAGTATATCATATTCGTTTGAAAATTCTGATTTGTCATTTTGAAGTTCATCATTTTCTTTTTCAAGAGACTCAACATATTTCAAATCATCAGACATTTCAGACCGAATCAAATTTTCAAACTCAAGAGCATGTTCTTTTATTATCTTCGTATTTGGTATTAAAAGTTCTTTCACAAGCACAGTTATGTCGTGAGGAATCTCGGTTTTCCACTTATCCTTTTGACGTTTTTCCCAATCGCTTTCAACAATTGATTGAACATTATCAATGTGGTGTTTAAGAAAACCAAGTGTTTTTCTACCTTTGCTTTTAGAAGCATCAAGAGGAAAATAGTTAATATATTTGAAAAACATTAGTTTTCCTCTTCGTGGCAAAAGCTTTTATCCATTGAATTCTTCTTTGTTTACATTCTTAAAACAATTCCTCACGAGCCTTCTGTTTTTGTGGAGTGAAAAGACCATAAAGACTTTATTCATAAGCATAGTTATATGGTTTCACAAAATCTTTATTGACTGGTGATCTACTCTCCTCATCCCAAAGGGACGTCTCTTCAATATCGAGGTTAGCTACAGGGCAATCATGATCGGTCCATTCGGACTCGTCAAGATATAAATAGGGGTTCACAGCTTAAGCTTGTTCGAGGTACTTTGGACTTGCAAAACTAGGCTGACCCTTGAAAAACGACCGAGGTGCTATCATTCTGACAATTTGAATAGAGTCATGTGTTTTATATGTAGAAACTAGAAGGGGGGGTTGAATAGTTTCTTATATTTACTTGTTAAAATGTGGTTTTCAAAAAATCCTTTTTCAAAAACTTAGGCTTGAGGAAATATGTGAAATCTTCTTATGCACAATATGAACAATGATAGTGTAACTAAACTAATACTAACAAAAATAAATGCACAAAGAATAAAGAATGTAAAGAGTTAAGGGTAAGAAAGATCAAACCGAACACCAAGGATTTATAGTGGTTCGGCAACGAATCTCACTCCTCGTTCCTACTCCACTCCTCGAGTACTCCTTACTCGAGAGTTCACTACACAACAAGCTCCTTATGGTGGAGAAAATCGTACACGTTGCTTAACCAATTTCCGACTCTAAGCTAAAAGTCGAGCCCTAATCGTAGCTAGGACCAATCTACACAACTATACTTAGTACATACACAACTTCCAAATAGACACAACTACTTGGATCTTCACAACTATGACACAACTACAAGTGTATAAAATTAGATCTTCAATGGATCTTTGGTGGTGGACTCAACACTTCACAAGGATAGTGTTCTTCTCTTTGCACTTGGAGAGGAAGGGATGGAAAAACAAGATTTACTTCTTAAACAAGTAGTAATCAAACAAATGATCAAAGATTTGAGTGATTAAAGAAGAGTGTTTGAATCTGGAAATAGATGTGCAAAAGAGGTGAGTTGAAAAGCTGAGAATGGTCCACTATTTATAGGACAAAGGGGCCAACGGCTATATCTGCCCGCGTTACCTTATCTTAGCCCGCGGTACCTTATCGATAAGGAACCGCCTAGGGGCTAAGGTACCGTTGGACTAGACTCCGCTCCCTTTTTGTCTTTTAGTGGTGGAGGTCATATCTGGTTTAAAAAATATCCTGATAGAATATTCCTAACCAAATAAGAATATGCCATTTTCAAATTTTCAAATAATTAATTTAATAAAACATTTTCTTAAAAAGAAAGTTTAATAAAAACTTGTCACACTTAATAAAAAGTGAGTTTTAAGAAAAGATTAAATCACTTGATCACTTGATTAAGGTTAGTACTTGTTTATCCATACCTTAAGTGAAAATGGGTAAAATGAAAAATACTTGAACTCAAGAATTCGTTTTTGTTGTTTTCGTAAATACTTGTTTTTACATATTGTCGTAATCAAAACTAAGCGAGACCGAAAAATACAAGTAACGTTTTTAGGCATTATTGCATTAACAATGTTAGAAATACGTTTTAACATATATTAGAAGTATCGGTCACTCCACAATATTATTTATGTTGTAATAGCTCGTAGTTAATAGTTACTTATTTAGTTAAGTAAGAACCGGCCCATGGGCTTGTCATGGGCCGGCCCAAGCCCATTAGTGGCTTGGAAGTATAAATACCCCTTTCCTCCTTGGAAAGGGGTTGGTTGTTGTTCATTTCTTGTTTTCATTCAATAAAGAAGACACATAGTTTCTCTCACTTTCTCTCTCTAGTTTCTCTCTCTAGAAAACATCAACCCACTTCATAGATTCATAGGTTATCAAGATTCTACATTTGGTATCAAGAGCTATGGGGTGATTTAAGGTAATGATTTGTGTTGTTTTTTAGTTTTTGATTGTATTAGTGTTCTTTAAGAAGATCCATCTTGATTCTTGTTGTTTTTGGTGTTTTTGTGATTGGGATTAGTATATAAGTATTTGTTTTTACTTATTATTGTAGAAATCACAAAACTTTTTGGATTATTTGGTAAAAAATCTGGGTTTATTTCATCCTTTATTGATCGATTGTTCATCGAATACAAGTTTCTGTTTACCCAGACTAAGTTCCGAACCAAAAAGTTCCGGATCAAAAAGTTCCGGATCAACCAAAGTTCCGGATCAAAAAGTTCCGAACCAAAAGTTCTGGATCAAGGAAAGTTCCGGATCAAGGAAGTTCTGAACCAAAAGTTCCGGATCAAGGAAAGTTCCGGATCAAGGAAGTTCCGAACCAAAAGTTCCGGATCAAGGAAAGTTCCGGATCAAGAAGTTCCGAACCAAAAGTTCCGGATCAAGGGAAAGTTCCGGATCAAGGAAAGTTCCGGATCAAGGGAAAAGTTCCGGATCAAGGGAAAGTTCCGGATCAAAACTTCCGAACCAAAAGTTCCGAATCAAGGTATTCCAAGCCAAAATCTTCCGAATCAATACTTCCGAATCAACAAAAGTTCCGAATCAAGGGTTATTTTACTTGTTTTTTCGACGATTTCTTAGAGGATTTAATCTTGGTTTCTTACAACAAAAACTCAACACAATTCACAAGCTTTACTTCACTGATCGATCAACCGATAATCTTTGTCTCTTTGAAGTGAACAAAATGAATCCGAATTCAGTAATGCCTCAGATGACATCACTTACGGATATTTCCGTCATTACGGGAACGGATAATCGCCTGCCAATGCTCATCAAAGAAGTTTTTGAAGCATGGCAAGGCCGGATGATGTCTTACCTTAAGGGAAAACCGGTATATGGGAGGCTTATGGTCAAGTCAATTTTAAATGGTCCACTTGACTATGGTACCATCGTGGTTAACAATGTGACTCGACCAAGAGAATTTGAAGAACTCACACCAGCTCAACAACTTGTTGCAGATGTAGACGAAAAGGCTCTTCAAACCATTCTCCAAGCTCTTCCACATGACATCTATCGGATGGTAAGTCAGTATACGGTGGCAAAGGATTTATGGGAACGTCTAAAGGTGTTGCTACAAGGTACGTCTCTTACCAAACAGGAAAGGGAATGTCAGTTGTATGATCTGTTTGATAGATTCACGTACAACCCAGGGGAAACGCTTCACGATTATTACTTCAGATTCACCACTCTCATGAATGATCTGAATGTATACAATCTCGTGATTGCTCCATTCCAGGTTAACACCAAATTTTTGAATACTTTACCTCAAGCTGAATGGGGTGAGTATATTACCGATGTTAAGTTAACCAGGGATTTGCATAAGTGCAATTTGGATCAACTATATGCTTTTCTTTAGCAGCATGAGAAACATGTGATCATGCACCGTTCGCCTCGAGGTATGTACCCTGATTCCTTAGCTTTGATGGTGAATCAACCAAGCTTGTCACACAACAACACTCCTTATATCTTGGGACATCAAGCCTATCATCCATCACCTTACATGACACCAACCTTCCCCCAATACTCGATTCTACCGCAACCACCCACCTCACATCAGCAACAATATCGGTTCAATGCACCGTCACCACACTATGCTTCACAACATCACCCAGCAAGCATTGCACCTTATGCTCAGTCTTCATATTCTTCTTATCAAGAGAATGCTGCATATCCAACAAGCTACCCTGAGCACATGAGTATTCCTTCTAGTAATTATGCAGCTCAACAAGACCAAGCAATGTATTGTGATGATGATGAAGATGTCCCCATTCCTGTGTTCAAACAAGGGACTGACCCAGTTGAAGTGTTAACCACTATGTCTGCTTATCTCACAAAGACATTAAGCAAACGAGGGTTTAGAGGATCAGCTCCGACTAACAATCAGCTGAGGAATTCATCCAATTCTCGCCAACAAGCTACTATTGAGAATGGCAGGGTGATGGTTCAACCTATTCAACCATATCAGGGGAGACCTACTACATCAACTACTAATGCTCGCACGGTCAATCCTGCTCCAATGGTCAACAATCCTCCACGGGCTAATTCCACAGGCAAGTTGAGAATGATTACATGCTACAACTGCAAGGAAGAAGGACACATGTCCAGGGATTGCAAGAAACGCAAGAGGAGAAGGGATGGTCAATGGTTTGCAGAGAAGATCTATCTGGTGAATGCTCAGGCACAAGGAAGGGAACTTGATGAAGAGGAGCTTGCATTTCTTGTTGATCCAGGGATTGCTGAACAAGACACTGTCACCACACAGAATGCAGCATACCAAGCAGATGATCTCGATGCGTATGACTCAGACTGTGATGAATTTCAATCTGCAAAGGCTGCTCTTATGGCAACTATCTCCAGCTTAGGGCCAGAAAAGAGATCTGAGGTACTTATTAATACCACTGATAATACCACTGATGCTAGTATTCAACCACATCAAGTTGTGCAAGAGCGTGCTGATTCGAATGAATCTTCATGGTGAGTCTTTCAAATGAGGAGACAATCAATGATAGTAATATCAATGTGAGTCCCCAGACTTTGAGTGAATCATAACCGGGAGCCATTTTGAATACACATACTCCTGCTCAACAAGATTTGGTCATGGTTCCTGCTACATTACTTAGCCAAATGAATGCTGCACTCTTAGAAACCCTAGCTAAGAATAAGAATTTGTCTGAAGAGCTTGCCTTAAGCAACGAGAAAGTTCACACTTTGGAATTAGTGCCTTCGTCTAGTGTTCTCACTAATCCTGAATATGGTCATTTTCGAAACAAACAAATGGGTCACTTGCAAGAAATTGAAAACTTAAGAGCAAATCTTTCTAATGAACTTAAAGAAAAGGAGTTAGTGGTCACTAATTTTCAAAAACTTCAAACGGATTTTGAATTACTCGAGTCTAAGAAGAATGAAATGGAGATTAATGCTGCTAATAAGATTAGAAGCCTAGATTACTTGCTTTTAAGACAATACGCTGCTTCTCAACTAGTGCACTTATTTGATGCTTCGTTTAGAGAATTTAACTTATCACGTCAAAAAGGCCTTCCCCCTAACCCACGGTATGCAAAACAAGCTTTAAGCCATAGTCCAAGACTTTATAATGCAACCCAATTAGGTTTGGTCTTAGAACCGATTGTTATTTTCAATGATCGCACAAGTAAGGATCTAGTTGATGAGGATCGGTCATACAATTCTACAAAATATCCCGAGTGTGACTATTTTAAAATGAATCAGGAGCTTGCTAAAACGGATTTTAGAATTCGCTTCCATATGGACAAAGATCTCATTACAGCACCAACCTACATGTTGAATGAAGAAAACCCTAGTACATTTCCTACACTTGTCAACATGGAAGGTCCTAAGGAAATTCCAAAGGATCTTCCACCTGTTAGCACTGTATGGTTAAACTTGCAAGAGATTAATCAATACTTTACTAATTTTGACAAGGTCATTTTGGAATGTACGACTTCAAATGGCCTAAACGCCGGAGAATGGGCTTTCGAACACATGAACGAGGTGTTTAAAAATGAGATCAATCCATTTGTCGAAAGTCTAAAAGGAAGTTTTGCATCTCTTAAGGAAAATCTTGAATTTGAAATTGGAGAAGTTCAAAAAGTGTTTTATGAAATGGACACCGCTTACGAACTACAACTAATTGAAAAGGAAAAGATTTTATCCGAATATGACCGATTCTTGTCCGAAGTAATTTCGTGTGATGTGCTTACTATTGTAAATGTTAATTATTCGAATGAGCTTACATCCGCTATGATTAACTGTGATGTTGTGCACATATGTGATGATGTTTGTGATCTCTCTGTAAATGTTGCTGATACTGTAAATGAGGTAGATAATCATTCTGGTCACGAATCTAACGCTGAGTTTTTAAAGCTACAAGATTCTTACAATTTACTTTCAAAACGCTTTAATCAGCTAGAACAACATTGTATATCTTTAGAATTAAAACAACAAACTCAAAATGAGGATCTTTTGATATCAAATGGTTGTGAAAACGGTGTTGAGACGAGTGACAAGATGATTGCAATTGTTAAGGCATTAGAGGAAGAGATTATGAGATTGAAGAGAGATGTGTCATCAAATGAAACATTAAAATTGGAACTAGAGGCCGCAGAGTCAAAAACCCAGGACTTAGAAATTAGATTTTCGTCTATTCTAGGGGAGATGGATCGGGCAAGACAGGGAATGTCCCAACTTTATGGTTCACTAGAAGAACGCTTCTCTTTTAATGCGGCACAGCAACAATCTTATGTTGAACAATTGAACCAAAAATGTGAGGAAATCTCTGACTTAAACATCATGCTCATTGACAAAAATATGGTGTTGGCCGAGTTAAAGGAGACACTTCTTCTCACCCGACAAGAAGTTGTTGATAACTCAGCTACCGACTCTGCACCGTCCACTAGTGCTCCAACAACCAAGTCAGTAGTGCTTTATAAGAACCCGCTCCATAAGAAAAACCCGGTTACCTACGATGATTATATGAGGAATGCAATTAAGCATGTAGATCTTGTTAGGGATATTTTAGACGATCTTTATGCCTTAGATCTCTCAAGTAGCTACTATTACTCAGCTCATGAATACATTAAGCGAGTTCAATATTGCTTAGCATATTTGCAATACATAGGTAAACCAGGTTCTGCACTACTCACTAATCGACCCATTGCTGTAACTCCATTTAATAAAACTCCAGGAGCAAAACCGTCATTGGCACAATCAAGTAAGGCACCTTTAAAATCTGTTGCTAATGTTCCCACTTTGCCTTCTACAGGATTAAAAGAGACTACTAAGGCTAAAGGATCGCCACTCAAGAAAGATAAGATCAAGCCCTCCACTAGTAGTGCCAAAAAGAAGAAAGTAGAAGCTCACCATAGGAATGTTAGTTCAGTTTTAAATAAAAAGAATCATGTTAAGACTAAAAGCTCTGCGCCTGTGCAGAAGCCTAAACCATTCGTGAATTCTAATTTGAATTGTTGGAATTGTAATGAATGTATGTTTTCCCAACGTCATGATTTGTGTCTTATTGATCATGTGAATGAAATGAATACCATTAGGAATAATCTTGAATGGAAGCCGACTGGTAGAACTCGTGCCCAAGTTGGCTTGCAATGGCGTCCCACTGGTAGGACCTTTACATTAGATGGAACAATGTGCCCTTTAACTAGGAATGCATCCATTGAGGTTAGGTCTGAGCGTCCTTTAGTTAGGAACACTCGCACTCAAGTATGGAAACAGCGCCCTTTAATTAGGTCAGCCCCCACTATAGTGCCTATCAGTGAAGAAATACCACAGGATTTAAGCCAACTAGAATCTACACCACCAACTAGGAAGAAGAAGGCTAGGAAATCTAAGAAACCTAAAGTTAGCAAATCTAAGATTATTAAATCTGTACCTGCTAATAACAAGGAACATTCAGATTCCGATACCTCTACATTGTCTTCGTGTGGTGATATTTTCAGGTGGTCCAAATCATCCTCTGGTATTTGGACTCCGGTTGTTCAAAGCATATGACCGGAGATCGCTCGATGCTCCGAAATTTCGTCAGCAAGTTTCTTGGTACGGTTAAATTCGGTAATGATCATATAGCAAAGATAATGGGGTATGGTGAATATCAGATTGGAAACGTTATGATTTCAAGGGTATACTATGTAGAAGGTCTTGGTCATAACTTATTTTCAGTAGGACAGTTTTGTGATTCCAACCTAGAGGTTGCTTTTCGACAACATACTTGTTTCATCCGCAACTTGGAAGGAAAAGACTTGTTGAAGGGTTCTCGTGGTGCAAATCTTTATACGTTGTCCCTACAAGACATGATGGCCGCCTCTCCAGTATGTCTTCTCTCTAAAGCATCTAAGACCAAGTCATGGTTATGGCATCGCAGATTATCTCATCTTAACTTTGATGTTATTAATCATCTGGCTAAAAACGAATTAGTTCGTGGTATTCCAAAGCTTAAATTTCACAAGGACCATTTATGTTCCGCGTGTTCAAGGGGGAAAAGTACCAAGAAATCTTACAAGCCCAAAGCTGAAGACACCAATCAAGAAAAACTTCATCTTTTGCATATGGATCTTTGTGGGCCAATGAGAACTGAAAGTGTGAGCGGTAAGAAATTCATGCTCGTTATTGTGGATGATTTCTCCAGGTTTACATGGGTAAGATTTTTACGTACAAAGGATGAAGCACCGAAGGCTATCATCACTTTTCTGAAATTCATTCAGGTACGTTTGAATACTACTGTCTGTCGTATTCGTACAGACAATGGAACAGAGTTCGTCAACCAGACTCTTCGTGATTACTATGAAGGAGTTGGTATTTCACATGAAACATCCGCTGCACGCACTCCACAACAAAACGGTATCATTGAAAGACGGAATCGTACGCTTATGGAAGCTGCTAGGACTATGCTCATTTATGCGAACGCTCCATTGTTTTTGTGGGCAGAAGCTATATCTACTGCATGTTTCACCCAAAACCGTTCTATCATTCGGAAACGCCATGGAAAAACACCTTACGAGCTTCTACATGACCGTAAACCCGATGTTTCATTCTTTCATGTGTTTGGTGCTCTTTGTTATCCAAACATTAATAGTGAGAACTTGGGCAAACTTCAACCAAAAGCCAATATAGGTATTTTCATTGGTTACTCACCCTCCAAGAAAGCATACCGAATTTACAATCGTCGTCTTGGTAAGATTGTAGAAACTATGGACGCAGATTTCTATGAGCTGACAGCGATGGCTTCTGAGCAACGCAGCTCTGAACCCACGCTTCATGAGATGGGAACCGGTGCTATTAGTTCCGGATTAGTTCCCAATAATCCTACTTCTACATCATTTTTACCACCAACAAGGCCCGAGTGGGATAAACTGTTTCAACCGTTGTTTGACGAATTCTTCGATCCCCCAAATGATGAAGTTCCAGCTCCTGTAGTGATCGCTCCAATCCCTGAAGTGGTTGCTCAAGCAAATGAAGCTTTATCTAATGCATCTTCAATTAACATTGAACCGGATGCACCTTTACCAAGTGATTCTCAAACTACACCTGACAAGGTTAACATCCTTACTTTGTTGTGGGTTTATAAGGTTAAACTTGATGAGATGGGTGCAGTATTGAAGAATAAGGCTAGATTGGTCGCTAGAGGATATAAACAAGCCTTGGGTATAGACTTTGAAGAATCTTTTGCTCCTGTTGCAAGATTGGAGGCCATTAGACTATTCCTTGCGTATGGTGCTCATATGAACATGATCGTCTATCAAATGGATGTGAAGACGGCATTTTTGAACGGTGAACTAAGGGAAGAAGTCTATGTTAGTCAGCCAGATGGGTTCGTTAGTACGGAGTTTCCTAATCATGTGTACAAGCTTAAGAAGGCTCTCTATGGGTTGAAACAAGCTCCACGCGCGTGGTATGATCTCCTTTCAACATATCTCATCTCGGAAGGCTTCTCCAAAGGCAAGGTGGACCCCACTCTATTCACTCTCAAGGAGGACAACGACATGATTTTGGTACAAATTTATGTTGATGATATAATATTTGCTGCCACTAACATAGAATTGTCAAATCGCTTTGAGAAGATAATGTCCACACGCTTTCAGATGTCAATGATGGGAAAATTTTCATTTTTCTTAGGATTACAAATTTCTCAGAATCCCAGAGGCATCTTTATTAATCAATCCAAATATGCTCTAAAATCTTTAAAGAAATATAACTTTGAAAATTGTGACCCCGTGGACACTCCAATGGTGGAGAAATCCAAGTTAGATGAAGATAGGAATGGGACTATTGTCGATCCAAAACTTTACCGTGGAATGATCGGCACCCTTCTATATCTGACTGCTAGCAGGCCTGATTTGCAATTTGTTGTATGCATGTGTGCCCGGTATCAGGCTCGGCCTACCGAAAAGCACCTACATGTGGTTAAAAGGATCTTTCGGTATCTAAAAGGAACACTTCATCGTGGTCTATGGTATCCGAAAGATTCCTCTATTGCTTTAATATCATACGCAGATGCCGATCATGCTGGATGTCAAGACACGAGTCGTAGCACTTCTGGATCTGTGCAACTCCTTGGAGATAGATTGATCAGTTGGTCTTCAAAAAGGCAGAAAAGCGCTGCAATTTCTAGCACGGAGGCTGAATACATCGCCATGTCTGGTTGTTGTGCTCAAGTCCTTTGGATGAGATCACAATTAACTGACTACGGTTTGGGATTTAACAAAATCCCGATGTATTGTGACAACAAGAGCGCCATTGCCCTTTGCTGCAACTATGTTCAACACTCCCGGGCCAAGCACATAGACATTCGCTACCATTTCATTAAAGAGCAGGTGGAGAACGGAGTGATCGAGCTGTATTTTGTCACTACTAAGTACCAGCTGGCAGACATGTTCACCAAAGCCTTAGATCGAGGACGAATCGAGTTTTTGA
Source organism: Glebionis coronaria (assembly GCA_025667525.1). Lineage (NCBI taxonomy): Eukaryota > Viridiplantae > Streptophyta > Magnoliopsida > Asterales > Asteraceae > Glebionis > Glebionis coronaria. Next base: position 271,862,290 of record CM046876.1, read on the forward strand.
TCGACAAGATTGGGATGAAATCATTCACTCCAGCGACTCTCAAAGAGTTGGCAGAAGAATCAGCTGAATAGTGGTGGTAAACTATTCAGAGTATCCTTTGTTCGTGATCATGTATATTATAGTAAATATATAAACCACAAAAGAAAAATACAAAAATATAAAACCAAGAAACACCATAAAAAATATAAAACCTAGAAAAACCATAAAAATTATGAAATCAAGAAAAACCAAAAATATTTTTCGTTTTTAAAACGGGCATGTCTTTTAGTACGGTAATATTTACGGCCTTAGAAATGTCGATCAATATTGACACGGTGCCATAAATAGAGTCCGAATAAAAGTTGTACATTTTTAAAACATGCCCATTATGGCTTGTCGTTATTTCAGACTGCAACCCGGTTTTCATATTAAAGTCACGTATTTCCTTGGAAAACGTTGGCTCACAACGGGAATTAATTTTCTCGGGCATGATTTACAAGCCAAATCATGCAAAGGAATCAAGTTTACTTTATAACTTGGTCTAACACAAATTAGTGTACGTCTCAGTGCATTAATTTGTTAAAATAAGAGAAATCTTATTGACACCACGAATCAATCTTTTTCAAGATACTAATTGGAAATGCTTTCATCAATATTTGACTCTTTAAACAATGACTACAGCTCTTTAAATAGAAAACGGGTCATCGTTTAAGGGGGAGAAAATATTAAATAATCTTCGTCATCATTAAATTGATTTTCAAAAGTGATTGTGGAAAATTAATGGCTAAATGGTAAATGAGTGGTATTGCTTTAGAAAACGACTTGTGCTCGTTCAAGGTGATAGGACTTGCTTTAGATTTTGGAGATTTGCAAATAGGTTGCGATTGCTAAGTTGTGTGAAAGTTAAGTTGACTAAGTTTAACAATGGATAGAAAAAATGAAAAGATAAGTTATAAACAAAAAGGAAAAGAATAAGAAAATATAGGGACTTAAGGTGAAAATTGTGGAAGTTGTAAAATTTGACCTATGTCAAATGCAAACCCCCCGCCCCCATTTTCTTTATCTTATTCACTGTTTATCTCCCTTCTTGTCGCCATTAAAACACACACATAAGCTCTCAAATTTCTTGTTTTCAATCAATCAACTCAGTTCATTCGATTTAAAAGGTAATAAGCATCAATCTTTGATCATTAATTCGTTTAAATCATTGAAATCCTGTTAATTAATTCGAATAAGCAAGTTTATCCAATTAGGGTTCGTATGCTTAAAATAAGGGTTAATTGATTAGGGTTATTGATGGGTTTTGCTCGGAATACATTTAGAATGAGTTTAGTTGCTTTAGATTGCCTTTAATCTTACAAACGCGTCTAGAATTAATCTTCAATAGGCTGCTGTTATGAACTTCCGAATGAACATGATGAACAAACTTCCGGATGAACAAAGCTTGAAAACTTCCGAATGAAGGAATGTTCCGAACGAACTTCCGAATGAAGGAAGTTCCGAATGAAGGACTTCCGAATGAAGGAAGTTCCGAATGAAGAACTTCCGAATGAAGAAGTTCCGAATGAAGAACTTCCGAATGAAGAAGTTCCGAATGAAGGACTTCCGAATGAAAGAAGTTCCGAATGAAGGACTTCCGAATGAAGAAGTTCCGAATGAAGAACTTCCGAATGAAGAAGTTCCGAATGAAGAACTTCCGAATGAAAGAAGTTCCGAATGAAGGACTTCCGAATGAAGAAGTTCCGAACGAAGGAATTCCGAATGAAGAAGTTCCGAATGAAGGACTTCCGAACGAAGAAGTTCCGAATGAAGAACTTCCGAATGAAGAAGTTCCGAATGAAGGACTTCCGAATGAAGAAGTTCCGAATGTAGAACTTCCGAATGAAGAAGTTCCGAATGAAGAACTTCCGAATGAAGAAGTTCCGAATGAAGAACTTCAGAATGAAGAAGTTCCGAATGAAGAACTTCCGAATATAGAAGTTCCGAATGAAGAACTTCCGAATGAAGAAGTTCCGAATGAAGGACTTCCGAATGAAGAGTTCCGAATGAAGGAAAGTTCCGGATGAAGAGTTGTTTGATTGATAGGTGTTTACCTGTTATAAGTACTTGTTGACTTATGTTATGAAATGTGTTATGCTTAGAAGTAATAATGATACATATTTATATATTTTTGTGCATCAACCTTTCATGTCTTATCTTAAGCAGATACGATGACTAATCCAACAGTACAAGCAATCCAAGACTCTCGAGCAGCCGCAATTGCCGAAGCACGAACACTCAAGTTCATATTAAACAACTACTGGCTGAAGCCAGTTTCAAAATCCACTCACCATGGATTTAAAGTCTCCATGGCAATCCTTGATCAATCTCATTTCAAGAATGCCTTAAGAAGTACTGCCTCGGTGCCTTATGATTACATGTATGAGTTCTGGGCTACCAAGGAAAGCACTTCAAACAAGATCACCTTCACCCTTGACAACAAGCAGCAGACACTCACTGTTTCAGATTTCCGTAAGATTTTTGGAATACGGGATACACCCAAAGGTATGTCATTCTCGAGGGATCCTACTAAAGACGAACTCATGGAGTTGTTCGATGCTCTTGGATGTCCTGACATACGAGTTGCGTCTGAGTTTACCACTGCTAAAGTAGGTCAGCCTTGGAGAGCAATGTTGGGTATTCTCAGTAGATGTCTTACACCGAAAACAAGTGGGCATGATGCTTTGCGCAGTCCTATTATGAACATCTTCCATGGAATGTATAAAGGCGCAAATGCAGATTATGCATTATTGTTGTGGGAAGAATTCACCTTTCAACTCTTCCAAAACAAGAAGCTGAAGAATAACTTCTTTCCTTACCCTCGGTTTATCAAGCTTATCATTAATTATTGTATGAAGAATGATGTTTCTATTGATAGGCGTGCAGAAAGTCGTCATCACACTGAAGAGGCTGATCATATCGTGGATCTAAGGCATGAAGGACCATCTGGTGGTGTTATTCCTGGTCCTATTCCCGATCATCTTCTGACTGATAGAATTAAAGGTTCTGCTGATTACAAGCTACTACTGCTAGAAATCAAGAAGCTAAAAGCAAACCTTCAGACTGGAGAAGACTCGTCTACTACGGTCAAGAGTAAAGGTAAACGCAAGCAACCAGCGGCTTTACCTGAACCCGAAACCAAGAAGAAGACCGGGGATAAGAAGGGAAAAGGCACTGCTGATGAGCTTGTTCTACGTGACGAAGAAGATGTTGATGATCCTACTCTTAACAAGGCTGAGAGAAAAGCAATGAAGATAGCTATTGAAAGGAGTAGGAAAGATACGGGCGGTAGTGGTTCAGGTGCAAGGATAAATATTGAAGAAGAGTACGAGGAGCCAGAGGATATTGATGAGTTTGGGTCACCTGAGCGGTATTCTACTTCGAAGGAGACATCAATCCCTGTTTCAGCAAGTGTTGAAAAGGAGTCCGGTGCTCCTACAATCATGGTGTCTACTCAACCGTTAGTAACTCAACCTTTAGCAACTCAACCTCCACCAATACAACCCTTACCAACCAGACCGGTTTCAACACCATTCCTTCCACCACCAATAAATCCCATCCTTAGTACCGTAGTAACAACCGAGCCTCTTCAATCAACCCAGAGCAGCTCTGCAACGTCTACAATGGCTGCATTGGTGATGGCTGAAATGTTGGATAAACATACGGATAATCACAAAAGAGAGATGGATGAACTTCGCCAAGAGCTACATAGACGAGTTCAAAGTGAAGAAGCATCTAAGAAAGCACAAGAAAAGATGCTTGCTAAGTTCGCTGCAGAGATTGAGTTGACTCGAAAAGCACATGCAGAAGAACTAGCTCAGGTTAAGCAGGCTGAGGCTGATAAGCATGTTGCACGTATCACTAGACTTCAAGCGATGAGGGATAAATACAAGGAGCAGAAAGAAGCACTTGAAGCTTCTGTTGAAGAGAGAGTAAAAGAATCCGTTGAATCTATTATGCCAAAACTACGTGATGAGTTGAAGACACTCGCGGCTGATAATTTGATGATCAAGTCATCCAATCCTTCCGAATCCGCCTACAAAATTGCCTATGACTTGACGGATTTTAAATTGAAGAAGATCCTCAAAGCTCGTATGAGGGAACTTGGATCGTTTGATAAATCTAGGATACAACGGGCTCTCTACAAATCACTGAATGACGCTATCATGGAGGATGATAGTTTATTTAAAACGTTTGGAAGTGTGGTACCATACCACATTCTGCCTGAGGAAGAAAGGGAAGAAAGGGAAGAAGAAGAGGGTACTGGTGAAGAAGAAGAAGGTGAAGAAGAAGAAGAAGAAGAAAAGGATGATGACGATGACGATGACGATGATGGTGATGATGATGAGGATGATGATGATGGTAATGATGGTGGTGATGGTAATGAGGAGAGTGCTAAGGGGAGCAACGAGGATAACGATGAGGATGATGATGGGGGTAAACAGCCTGAAAAGGGGGATAAGGTTGCCAGCTCAAAGAAACCTGCTAAGTCTGGAACCAAGTCTAAGAAAGATGCAGCAGCAAAGGAAAAATCTACTTCCACGGAATCCAGACGATCCAAGTGGCGCCATGATGTGAATGCTACTAGAGCGTCATCGATTCATGGTACATCTATCGCTGTATCTATACCTGTTACCACTAACCCTGTTAGTTCTATTGTTGTTGCTCCTGTGATTGCAGAATCGGTAACTGAACCTGAAGCTGCACAACACTCACCCGTTCATGACACCGCCGAGATGCCTGAATCAGAACCAGCAGATGTTCACGTTTCCACTCCTCTACAACAAGAACCACAATCTACTGTTCCTGAATCAAGCACACGGGACTGGGCAGACACGTTGGAGATTGACGAGACTGCACCGCCACAGGCTTGGATCACGGCAGCGGCGCAATATGATCCGATCACAGACGCTGACAGAGATGTTTTGTATCTCCGTATCCGCAGTCCGATTGACTTATGTGCATTTCTGGCTCATGAGTATAAGACTTTGGTTACTCCGTCTTTGGTGAAGAGAGCGCTGAAGGATAAGAGAATTCGCGCCAAAACCCGGTTAACCCGAATGGAGTTCGAGTATTATGCTGATGAGATCCTGAAAGCTCTGAATACCGTTCAACGGCCAGGTCTTCATGAATCAGAAAGAGCTCCACCTCCACTTGATCCTACTCAAGATAATCAGATTGCTCTCGACTTCTTCGTCACCAATGATCTTGTTTATCTCCTCAAGGGTTCATCAAAGTACGCAACCTCCCTGACCTTGCTGAAAGCTGCCAACTGGGGGACAATACCCTTTATCGAGGAAAAGGTAAACCGACTCTGGGTCCCAAAGGTAAATCGTAATTATGATATGTATGCTGTCATAGGTGCATCTCATTGGGACGAACGAGTCGAAGGGCGTACAGGGGTTGCTGCTTAGTCAATTCAGGAAGCAACGTTAGATCCGATATCCGCATCTCCAGTATTTTAGGGCTGAAAACTGAAGCCAAGAATGGCTATTATCATGTGACGGAGAATCGTTTGAAAAGGGAGGATGACAGAGAATACAAAATCCAGCAGGGAGATTTTTCTATCATTCGCCTTGAGGATATCGAAGATATGTTGCTTCTGAGGACCCGTGATCAACTCACACATATTCCTCGTGAAGACCTCATTGCCTTGAATACAGCACTTCGTATGTTCACACGAAGCGTTGTTATCAAGAAACGAGTTGAAGATCTTCAGTTGGGAGTCGAAAGTTACCAAAGGAAGCTTAACCTAACCCGTCCAGTGAATCAAGTGTTACCTCAACATGTCAACAGATGTCCCTATACCGGCATTTCTGTTCTGAATTGTGGGATTTTCTACTTGAACAGTCGAGGGTTAATGAAGTTTATGAGGGTGGGTGAGCTTTATAAGTACAGTGATGGGACTCTCATCTACGTCAGAGGAAAGTTGGATCATCTCAATTCGGGTGGGACCTTACCAGAGATGACTGAGGATTGGCATCAGGGTTATCGGCAGATGGCGAAGTATGTGATCAAGAAGATTGATCAAAAGCTCCGTGAACGTAGATTGATGAGGAGCTTGGAAAGATTCGTTGGTGGTAGACCATATTTAGTGCACCACAAGCTACTGCAACGATCCATCTAATGGGTCGTGCATTTCAGGTCCACTTTATATTGGTTTTCAATTGTGAATATGTATATTTGTGAATATTGTGCTTTTGCGGCTTGATGTAGTGTTAAGGTATGATAATTTTTCAAGAATTTCTCACGAGATTCTAAATCTTTCAAAATATATCATACTAAAGCACTACAACTAGCCCTTATTAACTTAAGGGGGAGCATTAACATGTTCTATGGCCAACCATCGATTTCATTTTTTACCCAAAGACCGGTTAATCCATTCAATATCCCAAATATTAATGGTTAACATTTTGGATAAGGGGAGAAAATGGGATTAAGGAGATTTAAATGATACTTGGCTAAAAGATGAAAAAGACTTAACGATAATCCAACTTAATATGTGTAAAGCACGTGTTAAGGGGGAGCGTTTTTTATGAACAAAACACCTAAGGTACAAAACTTTTGATTTCAATATCACAAGTACCTTAGGTGATTTTCAATGATTTTTCATGGTGGCTATACTTTCCCAAAACACGCTTAATTCACGACGATGTGGTGACAAAAGGGTGGTAGGAATAGGTTTAGTCCAATGATTCATCAGAGCCGATGGAATCTTCCCAAGGACAATTCCCTAGATAGAATTAGAAGTCCTAGGAAAGATGGAGAAAGAATGTGAACGTAGCTGAATGCCGACCAAGTACTTAAGCTAGCACTGGAACAATCACAACAAGGTGCTAGTGATGACGTATTGGTAAGCATTGAAGGGGTTGAAGAATGAAAAAGAATTGTAAAGATAAAGGGTGTAAAGAAAGAAGCCCTCCTTACAACTTTAGGTAGAAACCGGGTCAATACATATGCTATTGAGGTCATTTTTGTTAATGATTCTCGATATTGAAGAAAGACGTCATGGACCCAGTGATGCAATGCACAACCCTTCCCAGCTAACTCAAATATCTCTCAAAAGGTATTTGTTTTAATCACACGGAGATCAACACGTTATCTATTGGTTTATTCACTCTGAATAGACTGGTATTGAAAAGGTGGCACTCCTCTCCAGCCATCGCTCACTAAATCAAAACGCACAATCGAGTCTAGAGCCAAGAGATCATCAAAAGTCTCATTAGGACACTTTCCATTTATTCCTTGCTTTCTCACACACTGTGAAAAGTAAGAGATTTTCATGAGTCCTACGCAATATTCCTGTAATATTGCCAGAACATCCGAGTAATACGTAAGTATTACAATGAAGATGGAAATCCTACTTGAGCCAACATCAAACAAGCTCATGGTAGGTTACACGTGCGGTTCTTTTAGAACCAATCTTGTGAAAAACTGGAAAGAAACAGTGGTTTAATTCTTAATTGAACTTAAACTCGTTCCAGGCCTCTACGCATTATCATATGATCTTGCCAGAACACTCAGAGTGACTCTTTATTGATCACAGTGACGAGTGGAAATCCTTCTAGTGTTAACATTAAACAGCACTTGGTAGGTGACGTGCAAGATTCTTCATGAATTGAGCTCGTGATAAGTGGAAAGCAACGATGGTGAAAATCTTAATTGAAATTCACTTGTTCCAGGTTTCATGAATTGACGGCTTCAAATCACAAGGATAATTTATCCAAGTGATTCACTCTTTATGTTCGCAGTCAGCTTTGGACGGTCGAATAAAGAGAACGGGTTTACCCGCGAAATCCTGTCAGGAAGTTACTTAATTGAAACTATCCGTCACGGGTACGATATCTAATATCGTCCAACGGTCTTCACCGACCGGAGGTAAAATGCTACCGAACTAGAATAAAATATCAAAGCCATTTTATTCGTGTCGTTGCTGTGTACCTGTTAAAGACGGTGGTGTTGCTGTGTACCTGTTGAAGACGGTGGCGTTGTTGTGTACCAGTCGAAGACGGTGGTGTTGCGGTGTACCTGTAGAAGTCGTTCCCACATGCTTATGTTTTTCTACATCAAAGTTCAGCAAAATTCAAGAAAGTGCAAAATGAAGTCTTCCGCTGTACTAAACTCTGAAGCTTTCGAGAATTCAACAAAAAGACATAAGTATGTGGAACATGAAGTCACGAGGAGGCAAGTTTCACAAGAAGGCAAAGATCGCACGTGAAAGACCAAAAGAACAATGCTCTCAAGCCAAAGCCAAAAAGATCAAATCAAAATATTCACAACAAAAAGAAAAAGAAGAAAAGACTACGAGCTAAAGAACGAAGACTTAGTATAGTATGCTAGGTTTAGAACTTTGTAACGTGGAGTGACCTCCCTTAGGGGGAGATTGTTAGAAATACGTTTTAACGTATATTAGAAGTATCGGTCACTCCACGATATTATTTATGTTGTAATAGCTCGTAGTTAATAGTTACTTATTTAGTTAAGTAAGAACCGGCCCATGGGCTTGTCATGGGCCGGCCCAAGTCCATTAGTGGCTTGGAAGTATAAATACCCCTTTCCTCCTTGGAAAGGGGTTGGTTGTTGTTCATTTCTTGTTTTCATTCAATAAAGAAGACACATAGTTTCTCTCACTTTCTCTCTCTAGTTTCTGTCTCTAGAAAACATCAACCCACTTCATAGATTCATAGGTTATCAAGATTCTACAAACAATCTCCCCTTTTTGATTCCGACAATACATAAACTCAATCACAAAAAAAACAAGATTTTCGAAGACGAGTTTATTCATTTCTCCCCATTTGTCGAAGCAAAAAGGTTGCACAAGTCGGTGTTGAAGAAACGGACTTAGAAAAGACTCCCCCTTGGTGCTTACTCCCCCTAGCTTGGGACACCGAGGAATCGAGATATGGTGACAAGCTACATAGAAGGGTTAGTTGAACAAAAGAAACAACTAACAATATATATAGCAATAGGTCACAAAAAAATAAAAGAGAAGAAAACACAAAGACAAAGATCCAAGATAGGTTACTAAAAAACATCATACAAAGATGTATGGAAAAGGAAACAAGCCAAAAGCATAAATCTAATCCTAGTTATTCTAGAATTCTAAGATTTGCTTGAATTTGGTGTCTTGTGGATAAGCAACCAATGCTTATATGAAAGACAAGGTAATGGCGGAGGGTGGTGGTGGTGGCTTGTTGGAGATCTCATAATCATAATGAAGAGGAGGCTTGATTAAGAGACTCTTGATGTAGCTCAACTCCTCATAGATGTGTGCCATAGCAAGGTGTTGATATTGACAACTTGACAATATGTTCCATGATGCATGACATTATCATGAGAAGGAGGAAGAACACTAAAGGGTGGTGGTGGAAGAAAAGATGTTCCACAATCAACATTCTTGGTAGGAGAGATGTGATTAAGAGTGTTCTTGGGTGGGTTTGGATTGTAATGGTTTTTGGGTGAGTTGGGATTGAAAGCAATTGGAGAAAATGGAGGAGATTCAAGGCTTTTAATGGGAGAATAAGACATTTTGGATGTGAAGTAATGCAAAATGCTTATGGTTTAAAGAGGGAAGGCTTAGGGTATTTTTGGGGTGGTCAAAGGGTTTGAAACAAAGATTCTCAAAAATGTTGGAGCAAATCTGGAGTTTCAGACAAAAACCCGAAAAAGGAAGGCACTATAGGCGGTTCCTTATTAAGGCTGGCGGTACCTTATCAATAAGGTACCGCGGTTCACATTTGGAACCGCCTGCAGAGGCAGTGTTTGGTGTTTGGAGGAAGATTTTTCAGCAAATCTTATTTTTCTAGTCTAACTTATCATAGGGATATGCTTAAAAGCAAAGATAGACAAAGAAAACATATGCAAACTTGCCAAATAGAGATTTGACCAAAATACATGGATTAAAAAATCGATGTAGGAGGTGTGTAAGACAAGACCTTAAGTCATGACACAATGATCCTCCATGATTCTATCTTGTTCTTGCTATGTTTGAGAGAATCATACATATGAATTATGTAAGCTCTAGATTAATAGCGAGAATCTATGAAAAACCGTTTTTAGATTGAATTAACAATGTCAAACGAATTTCTCAACCATTTTCGAAAGAGACTTTGAGAAATTTGAAAAGGAGAAGAGAATATTTTTAAAAAAGAGTTTGGAAGACTCAATGACTCAAAGTGGTAAAAGAAAACACACAAAAAGAAAGGAAATTAAGGAAGATGTTCCATTAATCCTAGACCTAGACGCAAGTAATTAAAAGGTTCCCTCTTAAGTGGCTTAGTGAAGATGTCGGCTAAGTTGTCCTCGGAGAGTACCTTCTCAATCGAAATGTTCCCCTTTTGAACATTATCCCTAAGGAAATGGTGTCTAATTTCTATGTGTTTGGTTCGCGAATGTTGCACGGGATTCTTGCTAAGGTCTATAGCGCCTTTATTATCGCACATGATGGGAACATCATCAAGAGAAATCCCGTAATCAACAAGCGCTTGCTTCATCCATAGAGCTTGTTGGCATGCTTTTCCGGCACTCACATACTCGGCTTCCGTGGTGGATATTGCAAGATCGGTTTGTTTCTTGGAGAACTAAGAAGTTAAACAACAACCCATGAAGGTACAAACTCCACTAGTGCTTTTCTGGTCCACATAGTCTCCCGCATGATCCGAGTCCGCGTAGACAATGGTTTCTACGCCGGTCCCTTTAGGATACCATAATCCTAAATGTATAGTGCCTTTAATGTATCGAAAGATACGCTTAACCGCTTCAAGGTGAGAGGTTTTGGGAGCCTCTTGGAAGCGAGCACAAAGGCAAACACTAAACATGATATCCGGTCGACTTGCCGTTAGGTACAACAAACTACCAATCATACCTCTATATTTGGTGTTGTCTACCGACTCACAATCATCATCTACGGTGAGTTTAGTATCCGAGGCCATTGGGGTCTTCATTGGTCTAGATTCTTCTAATCCAAATTTCTTTAGCATTTCTTTAGCGTACTTAGATTGACTAAAGAAAATACCATCGTCCATTTGTTTAATTTGGAGTCCTAAAAATAAGTTAAGTTCTCCCATCATACTCATTTCAAACTCATCATGCATGATTTTGGCAAAGTCATCACACAATTCTTGACAAGTCGAGCCAAATATAATGTCATCAACATATATTTGTACGATTATGAGGTGAGGACCTTTCTTCTTTGTAAAGAGTGTATTGTCTACCATTCCCATGGTATACTCATGTTTAACAAGAAACGCTTTAAGTCTATCATACCAAGCTTTGGGTGCTTGTTTGAGACCATAAAGTGCTTTCTTAAGCTTGTAAACATGGTCCGGTTTCTCAAAATCAATGAAGCCGGGAGGTTGAGCCACATATACCTCCTCATTGATCAAACCGTTAAGAAATGCACTATTTACATCCATTTGTTGAAGCTTAAAATCTAAGGCACAAGCGTAGGCTAAAAGGATTCTAATAGATTCTAATCTAGCTATCGGTGCATATGTCTCGTCATAATCAATCCCTTCTTGTTGATTATAGCCTTGTGCTACAAGTCTAGCTTTGTTACGAGACACAACACCATTCTCATCTAACTTATTCCTATATACCCATTTGGTTCCTATAATGGTAGAGCTTCTAGGTGGAGGAACAAGTTCCCAAACATCATTGGCAACGAATTGATTCAATTCTTCTTGCATCGCAATGACCCAACTCTCATCCGTCAAAGCTTCTTTAACATTCTTTGGTTCAATCAAAGAGACAAAACAAAAGAAGTTGCTTTGGTTTTGGACTTGAGATCTTAGGGTCCTTTGAGTTAAGTCACCAATGACATTATTGAGAGTATGATCCCTAGATTCCTTAATGTTTACTTCCTTTTCAACACTAAGGTCTTCAACTCCTATTTTTCTAACCTCTTTGGCTTTAACTACTTCTAATTCATCCAAGTCATCATCAACTAATGGTGGTGTCTTGGGTGAAGGAGGGGTTTCTTCTAGATCGTGAATTGTTTTGATTATCTCTTCTAGGCGTTGTCGTTCTACTTCTAGGCTTAGACTCATTCCGTATTCTAGGTGGAGTAGAAGATGGTCTTAATAAACTTCTATTTCCCATGAGAGGTTTACTTAATGGCTTGTAGAACTTATCAATAGTATTGTCATCAAGTACGGGTAATTTTACTTTATTAACAATAAGATGCTTTGGTTTTTCATCTAACTTAGATTTTTTAGAAAGTTCAGGATTTTCACCAAAATCATCCTCTGCCCGCGGTACCTTATCTATGGCGGCGGTTCCATAGTGATAAGGAACCGCCCCATACATTCTGGAACCGCGTACAATGGGCGTTTTTTGTGAAAACCTGACTTGTTTTGGTTCACTAGTTGAGGCTTCATTTGAGTTAAAACCTAGACCAAGTCTTTCCTTAGAATGAACTTGTTTGTTTAACATATCATCAAGAGCACTAGTACCTTTCATGAACTTTTCCAATTTAATGGAGGTGCTCTTGAGATCTTCATTCTCTAATCTAAGTTTCTCACAACTTAAGCAACCTAAATCCATGATATGAGCTTAAACTCATATCCTTTTATCAACAAATAACCCTAAAACATGAAGCAAAATACCAATTTATTTGGCAAAAACAGTATTATGTGATATGTTTGTGTTTGTGTGCACTTGTGTAGGTAAGAAGATACATTTCCAAGCAAACAAGGAAAAATCAAGCTCAAATGGATGAAAAAGACAAAAGAGGATCAAAAGTGACAAGACTTTGAAGTATAAGGACCTATCTTGACAAGTTATGAAAGTTGAAGGACTAGAAGTGCAAGTAATGAAAAGTCAAGATTCAAGTCAAACCTGGTCAACTATCAAGTCAACTCAGTCAAAGGACCATTTTGTACAAGTTATGGAAGTTAAAGGACCAAAAATGTCAAAGGAATGAAGATCCTAGCTTAAAACAGCAATCTGCCAAGTACAAGGACTAGTTCTGCCAATTGTTGAAAGTAATTTGAAGCTTGATCCATGTGAAAGGAAGAGAACCAATAAGATTGCAAGAAAAGTGGGACAAGGATTGCCACTTCAGCTCAATAAATGCCCACTAGCGCCGTTTTCCATTTAATGCAAGATCTCAACAGTGAAAGCGCACTTCCTTTAAATCAACCAATGAGAGAGCGCCACTCCATAATCCTTTTATCCAATTTTGGATATTGATCCGTGTGACCAGAAGAGAGCCAACCAGGAAATGCCACGTGTCATCTTCAAGAACAAGAAAAAATTGCCAGGATCGTGATTTTGATAGAAGCCATTTCATGGGAAGATTAAAACACCAAACTTGCTTAATTTTGAGAGACGAGTTCAACGGTGTAAACCAATTAACAAATCACTCATCCAATCAAAAACACCCAAATCATTGTTCATACCTTCAAAGTGCCAAATGCAGAATTTTCCACGTGGCAAGTTATGACTGGTTCTGACACGTCACCAACTCCAACAAACTCTCCTTTCTTGCCTATAAATAGTTAGATTGTTCTTCATTTTCAGTTGTAGCCTAATTTTGTAAAAACACCTAGTTAACTTTTCCTTTCCCTTTTTCCCTCAATTTTCTTCTAACTACTCAAGAGTCTGACAAACTCTTGAGTCAGTTAGTTAGTTGATAGCTTGTAACAAACTTTGTAACTGATTTCCTTCAATAAAATTCAAATTCATTTTTCCCGCCAAATTCTGTTCTTCATATTCCAGTTCAAATCTTGCTGCTGTTTGATAGTATTGTTGCTGTTTGATGTTTGTTATGATCAATCATTGATCATAACTGACATTTGTGAAGTTTGCCAGCCTGTTGATCATAATTCAGCCATTTCCTAGTTCCAATGGAGTTTTCAAGCAATTTGATGGTTTCCAGTTGATTAGTTGGTTGATACTTGTTGATTTCTAGTGATAGGTGGTGGTTATCACTAGGGCAAGAGAGCTCAGCGCTCCTCTTCTTCCCAAAGGCTATCTACATTAGGTTCTATAGTTCTTGTTTTTGTTCCTCTAAACAGTCAACTGCCATGCTTTATTTTCCTAGCTTAATTCTGATGGCTGCATGTTTTACTTGATAGTAGTTGATGTTTGATTGATTTTTGTGTGATTGTAGCTTAATCTTGCATACTTGTTTACTGATTTGAGAGTTAATTGTAGTTACTGCATCATTTCTGTCACTCTTTAGCCTAATAGCTTATTTGAAGTTCTAGCCTTGTTAATTGTTAGTTTTCAGTGTTAAAACCTTTCATTTTGACATTTGATTCTAGTCTGCTATAGCATTTAAGTCAGTTCAATTCAGTACTTAAAAAGTCTTTGTTAAAGTTTGTTAAAAACAGTTAAAGGAGTGTTTGGGAATAGTTTAAAAGTAGATTTCAAGTTTTGAGAATTGGTGTTTTAGAGTTCATAACCAGTCTTCTAGTGATAACAAGTGGATTTATACCTTTTACAAGTCAAATAAAAGGTCAATCAGGCAAATGGCTTAAAAATAGTTTGGGTTAGCTCTTATTCAGCTTTGTTCTTAAAAACTTGCCATTTTCATTTGCTAATTTCTCATTCATTCCTAGATGAAATTTCCTCAAATTTGTTTCCAGTCCTAGCTAATATCATATAGTTTTAGTTTCTAAAAGGAATTTCTACAGTTCTAGGTATTAAGCCAGAAAATAGCTTTTTGGTCAGAGGCTGAGCAAAGCTCATTCTCTGAGATAAGCTTGTTACTGTTTTCTCATATCTTCAAATCTACTTCATAAAAGTCATGATTTTCTTTCACAAAACCAGTTAGTAAGTGTTGAATATTGATTTTTGAAAATTTGAGCTTTTTCCAAAATCTGGTCAAACTTGGTCAACATAAGCTCCTTTTAGCTTATTTCAGATTTCTAGCTCATTTCTTGATGAAAATAGTTCTGGTTTGATTTCCCATTCTTGAAATAAGTTGCTTAATCAGTTTCATTACAAAGATCCAGATGTGGTTGATTAGTTTTGGCTAGAGCTTATTTTGAGCTTATCAATAAGCACTCATTTGCTTATTTCTGACTTTTAGCAAGATTCCTTAGATACACGTAGCTTAAATTGGATTTGAAGTCTTTTGCAAGTTGTTTCATTTGATTTGGTTGAGTAATAAGCTCATACGAGCTTATTCTTTCATTTGTCCCGTTTTTGTTTAAAAGTTTTCAAAAATTGCTTTTTAGTCCTTGCATTTCTATCAGTGCTTAATACCTAGCTAAACTTCCTAATTTTCTGGAATTTGCAAGTTTAAGTCCTTTACTTTTGAATTTGTTAAAATTCAGTTAGTAGTTTGTTAGATTGTTACATTTTTAGTTAGTTTGTTATTGTTTTTGCATTTTTGATCCTTATAGTTTACTGTTTTGCATTCTTAGTCCCTATAGTTGTAGAATTTACATTTCAAGCATTTACATTTCATAGAATTTACAATTTCAGTCCCTTTAGTTTCAAGTTTTGCATTTTAAGTTTTTACTTGAATAATAACGTGGTATTTGCAATTTGTTTTACATATACGTAGGTAATATTTTTCCATTTTGCAAGCATTTGTTGAATTAGCAATAGATTACCAAGCAAGCTTAACAACCAAGAACAATTAAAAATCCGATATTGGTTGGACTTTCTATTGGTTAAGAACTGAGAAAACGAACTGCATTATACTACATTTCAAATGGCGCCGCTGCCGGTTCTTTGACTACACGAGAGACTATCGATTGACGGTTTTCATTGGCTTTTGGGATCCGTTCATTTTGTGAACGTTATTCTTACGTATCATAAATCAAAAACAAATAAAAAAATCAAAAATATAAAAATATATAAAAACTAAAAAATTAACAAAACAATTCTTTTCCTAAAGAATTGACCAAAAAAATTAAAAAATCCAAAAAGCAATCTTTTTCCTAAGAGATTGCACCAAAAAATATATATTATTGGATTCTCTCGGTTTTTATGTACATATAGTATTTTCCTTTAAAAAACTCATAAATACAAAAATATTTTCCATATATTATTATAAGTAAATACGTATACGTATAAGAACAATCAATCTACATATCTTCCATAAGTATTGCCGAGGCAATACACCGTGTTGAGGGGCGTTCCGGTCCTTGACACGTGTATCGATCAAACAAAATAAAGCAAGAATAGATAAATACTCTCAATAAGCAACAATTCGAAGAATACGAACATTTAAGTGAATAGAAAGGCGATGTGCTATAAAATGCCATCTAAGGGTCAATAGGTACTTAAGTGCTTCGCGCCACCTAACCCTCGTTCACTTGGGAGTATTCTAAGAAGGAAGGCTTCATTGAGGGTCTTGCACCCAAAGTAGTAAATACATATATTGTTACTTTCTTGTGGATATTTAATATTGAAACTCGAAGAGGATAATCCATTTCTCTTCAAAGTCACACGAGAGCTTCTCTCTCATTCCTCGTATTGAGTTGCATGCTCACTCGCGGGCGTGCACAAATACCGATTGGTGTACAACCTCTTCCTCCGAAAAGGAAGAAAAAGAGAAAGAGTAAGACCACCATCGTTCATCAAGCCGATCACGAGAATCGTGCTTTGTCACCACCACAAGAAGCCATGGCTATTGATAATCGTACTTTGTATGAACGTATGCAATCCAACATTCATGGATATGCTAGTGCCATTAAGATTCCCGACTTTCCCGCTAACACATTTGAGCTACATACATCTATGATCAATATGGTTGCTTTATCACCTTTCTTGGGAAAACAAAATGAGGATCCTCATGCTCACCTTAAGAGATTCCTTTCACTTTGCAATACCATTAAGCATAATGGGGTTCCACATGAGGTCATTAGATTGATGTTAGTGTCATTTTCCTTAGATGGGAGTGCTAAGCATTGGTTAGACACCCAACCACCCGATAGTATCACCACATGGGACGATTTTACCACTAAGTTTTTGAACAAATTCTTTCCTCCACAAAAGACTATGGCTTTGAGGAATTTAATTATGGGCTTTACACAAAAACCTAGTCAATCCTTTAGTGATGCTTGGGAAGAGTATAGTGAGTTGTTGAGGCGATGCCCTAACCATGGATTGGATGATGTAAACCAAATCAATACCTTCTATAATGGCCTTAAACCTCACCACCAAGATTCACTAAATGCTTCTGCGGGAGGGAGTATTCTTCTTAAGACATACCACGAGGCTTTGAACATTATTGAGACTAAGGCAATGGTTCAAACAAACAATCCATTTGAAGAAAGAGTTCATGTTATCCAAAACACTTCTCAAACTCCTTGTGACATCCAACTTCTTAAAGAGATCCTTCAAACAGTCAAACAAGGACAAGAAATGACTCAAGACATGTTTCAAAATTTTAAGAGCATGACATTGAACAATTCCTCAAATAATGTGAATGCCATCACCATTTCTTGTGTTACTTGTGGAGGCCCTCATTCTTATGAACAATGTGATAAGGTGCAAGGGTATCAAGGGGAATGCTATGTTTACCAAGAGGAACATCGTGAACACTTCAAGCCTAACATCAATCCAAATAACCTTTCTTACAAATCCCAAAATTACCTTACTCCACCCGGCTTCCCACCCCAACCACCCAC
Source organism: Glebionis coronaria (assembly GCA_025667525.1). Lineage (NCBI taxonomy): Eukaryota > Viridiplantae > Streptophyta > Magnoliopsida > Asterales > Asteraceae > Glebionis > Glebionis coronaria. The sequence goes on from CM046876.1 coordinate 271,879,899, forward strand.
CCAAATTCCACAAAATCCTCCTCAAATTTTAGCAAGGAATCAAGGGCAAAGACAACCATACCAAGGAAATAACTACAAGGCACCCAATCAATTTCAACCTCAAGCAAATACCTTTTATCCACCAAATCAAGGATTTAACTCCCAACCTTTACCTTTCCAACCTCAAGGTTTTCAAGGTTATGTGCCACAAGAGTTTAACACAATGGATCTTTTGCAAAAGATGAATCAAGAGAATGAAAGGAAATTCCAAGCTATGGAAAAGAAAATGAATGACCAATTCAATAAGGTTTTAATGGCGGTAACTCAAAGACCACAAGGGGATTTACCTTCCAACACACAAACAAACCCTAGGGCCAATGTCAATGCTATTACAACAAGGAGTGGAACAACAACAAAGGATCCTTCACCTCCTAAACCTACTCTTGTTCAACCCACTTGTGCTCCTACTTGTGATAAGCCTTCTACTTCTACTCCACCTCCTCAAAGTGCTCCTATTCACTCAAACACACCTTCTCAACCACCTCATACTTCTCCTTTACCTTCCACACTTCCCAATGAAGAAGCTAACAAAGACAAATCTTCCACCACAACACCTATTCCACCTACACCAAAACCTACTCTTCCATACCCTTCAAGGTTGAAAAAGGACAAGTTAAAGAACAAAGATGACATACAAGTCTCCAATTTCTTAAGGATGTTCAAGCAACTCAATATCAACATATCCTTTGCAGAAGCTCTTGCTTATATGCCAAAGTTTGCTAAGATGTTCAAGGATTTGCTCTCAAATAAAGAAAAATTGGTTGATTTGCCCAACACATCACTTAATGAAAATTGTTCCGCGGTGTTACTTAAAACCTTACCAACAAAACTTGGAGATTCGGGGCGCTTCTTGATACCTTGTAATTTTCCCGGTGTTGAAAATTGCATGGCTTTGGCGGATTTAGGGGCGAGCATAAATCTCATGCCTTTATCGGTTTGGAAACAACTATCTCTTCCCGAGCTCACTCCCACTAGGATGACTCTTGAACTAGCCAACCGAACCATAGCTCACCCCGTAGGTATAGCGGAAGATGTGTTTGTAGGTGTGGATAAGTTTACCTTTCCGGCCGACTTTGTAGTGGTCGATTATGACATGGATCCTAGAGTGCCTTTGATTGTTGGTAGACCGTTTTTGAGAACGGGTCGTACCTTGATAGATGTGGCGGAATGAGAATTAATTATGAGAGTAGAAGATGAGAGAGTGGTATTTAAGTTAGGCAAAGTTTGTGATAGAAAAGAGGTTAAGGAGTCTAGACCTTGTGAGACTATTAACATTGTGGATGTGCTAGATGAAGTGTGTAATGAACACTTTCATGATGCTTGTAAGAATGCTAGTGATGAGATTCCACATGTTGAAACCGTGGCCTCAATTGCTCCCTCTTTAACACCTTTTGGAGAGAGTGATTTCCTCTTGGAGGAATTTGGGTCTAACTTTCTTGGTGATGATGATTCTCCCATTAATTGGGAAGAAGATATTCTTACAATCCAAAAGTTGCTCAATGAGGACCCTATTCCTTCTCCTATTCCACAAGAGATTACCATTGAGGAACCTTCCATAGTAAAACCTTCCATAGAGAGTCCACCTCCCATTGAACTTAAGGAACTTCCATCCCACTTAGAATATGCTTTCTTAGAAGGAAAAGACCAATTACCGGTGATTATTGCTAAAGAGTTGAAAGAGGATGAGAAGGAGCAACTTATTGAAGTCCTTAAGAAACACAAGAAAGCCTTAGCATGGAAAATATCCGACATAAGGGGAATTGATCCACATTTTTGTACTCACAAAATCCTTATGGAGGATGACTATAAACCCGCCATTCAAAACCAAAGGAGAGTTAACCCAAAAATCCATGAGGTTATTAAGAAGGAAGTGATTAAACTCTTAGATGCGGGTATGATTTACCCCATTTCCGACTCTCCATGGGTTAGCCCGGTTCATTGTGTTCCAAAGAAGGGTGGAATCACCGTGGTGCCTAATGAGAACAATGAGCTTATTCCCACGAGACTTGTAACCGGTTGGAGAGTTTGCATAGATTATAGAAAACTCAATGAGGCAACTAGGAAAGACCATTTCCCGCTTCCCTTTATGGATCAAATGCTTGAACGCTTAGCGGGAAATGAGTATTATTGTTTTCTTGATGGCTTTTCGGGTTATTTTCAAATACCCATTGACCCTAAGGATCAAGAAAAGACCACATTCACTTGTCCCTACGGTACATTTGCTTACAAGAGGATGCCTTTTGGCCTATGTAATGCACCGGGGACGTTTCAAAGGTGCATGATGGCGATTTTCCATGACATGATAGAGCAAACCATGGAGGTTTTTATGGATGACTTTTCCGTATTTGGAAATTCTTTTAGCTCATGTCTCACCAATCTTGAGAGAATGCTTAAGCGTTGTGAGGAAACACGTTTGGTGCTTAATTGGGAGAAATGTCACTTTATGGTGAAAGACGGGATTGTTTTAGGACACAAGATATCCAATAAGGGATTAGAAGTTGATCGAGCTAAAATTGATGTGATTGCTAAGCTTCCCCCACCCACCTCGGTTAAAGGTGTAAGGAGTTTCTTAGGTCATGCGGGATTTTATAGGCGCTTTATACAAGATTTCTCTAAGATAGCTAGACCGATGACTCATCTCTTGGAGAAAGAGGCTCCTTTCATTTTTGATCAAGCTTGTTTAGACTCTTTTGAGACCCTTAAGGAAAAATTAACTAAGGCTCCCGTTTTGGTTTCTCCAAATTGGGAATTACCTTTTGAGCTTATGTGTGACGCTAGTGATTATGCGGTGGGGGCCGTCTTAGGACAAAGAGTTAATAAGCATTTTCAACCTATACACTATGCGAGTAAAACCATGACCGGTGCACAACTTCATTACACGACCACGGAAAAAGAGTTGCTTGCTATAGTATATGCTTTTGAGAAGTTTAGACCATATCTTGTGCTTTCCAAGACCATAGTGTATACGGATCACTCCACTCTCAAGTATCTTATGACAAAACAAGATGCTAAGCCTAGGCTTTTGAGATGGGTTTTGTTGCTTCAAGAGTTTAAGATAGAGATTCGTGATAAGAAAGGGGCCGAGAATTTAGCGGCGGATCATTTGAGTAGACTTGAGCATCCTTTTCAAGGAGATTTCCCACATCAAGAAATCAATGAATCCTTTCCACTAGAGGAGCTCATGTCTATCTCTTCCCAAGAGGATGCCACACCTTGGTTTGCGGATATTGCAAACTATCTTGTGGGCAATGTGCTTATTGAGGGTCTTACTTACCAACAAAAGAAAAAGTTTCTTAAGGAAGTTAAGTATTACTTTTGGGATGATCCATATCTTTTTAGGCAATGTGCGGACCAAATCATTAGACGGTGTGTAGATGGGCCCGAGGCATTTAAAATCTTAGAGGCATGTCATAAAGGACCTACGGGTGGACATTTTGGGCCTAACTACACCGCCAAGAAAGTCTTTGATTCGGGTTACTATTGGCCTTCCATTTACAAGGATGCTCAAGAGATGGTGAAATTTTGTGATGTTTGTCAAAGACAAGGAAAAATTACACAACGTGATGAGATGCCACAAAATTTTATCCAAGAGTGTGAGATATTTGATGTATGGGGAATAGATTTCATGGGACCTTTTCCATCCTCTAAGGGAAACAAGTATATACTTGTGGCGGTAGATTATGTGTCCAAGTGGGTGGAGGCTAAAGCCTTACCTACTAATGATGCTAGAGTGGTTGTAAAGTTCTTGAAACAATTGTTTGCTAGATTTGGTGTACCTCGGGCCATCATAAGTGATCGTGGTACGCACTTTTGTAATGATCAATTCACGAGAGTTATGAAGAAATATGGAGTGAATCATAGACTTTCTACCGCGTATCACCCTCAAACAAATGGTCAAACCGAGGTCACAAATCGTGGTTTAAAGAGGATTTTAGAGAGAACGGTGGGAGAGCATAGAGCTTCTTGGTCGGATAAGCTCGATGATGCTTTGTGGGCGTTTAGGACGGCTTTTAAAACACCAATTGGTTATACTCCTTATAGGCTTGTCTATGGAAAAGCGTGCCACCTTCCATTTGAGTTAGAACATAAGGCATCTTGGGCTCTCAAGTGGGCTAACTTTGATTTAAACCAAGCCGGTTCACATAGGAAAGATCAAATCAATGAGATGGATGAGTTGAGAGCCAATGCCTATGAGAATTCTTTGCTTTACAAGGAAAAGACTAAGAAATTGCATGATGCTAAGATCAAGAATCGTGAGTTCAAAGTTGGAGAGCCGGTTCTCCTCTTTAACTCAAGATTGAAGCTTTTTGCGGGCAAGCTTAAGTCGAGATGGTCCGGTCCATTCACTATTGCTCAAGTGTTTCCATATGGAACTCTTGAGTTGTCCCAACCCGATGGTCCAAATTTTAAAGTGAATGGTCACCGTGTTAAACATTACTTTGGGGAGGACATTTCCGTTGAAATGGTCCAAGAGGTCCCCATTTTCCCCATGAATTAATTCATTGAGGGACGAGTCGAGCTAGAGACTCATTAACTCAAGCATCGTATAACTAGGTTTAGAGTGTTGTAGGTTAGAAATAAAGGCATAGACTTGGAGATAAGTGTAGGGGAGACCTTCTTTTGTCTTCATGCTTGTTTGTAGGGTTGCTCACTCATCTCATGCTTTGGAGCTTATAGAGGAGGCCCTTGTATCCGGTTCACTTCGTTACTTTAGTGATTTTTCATTGACACCTTGTGCTTAAACATGATTTCACTAATAGTTGTCCTTTCCTTAACTTGGGTTAAGCAAAGTCTATTCATTGTCATAAGTGTAGGGGAAGTTTTTAAACTTCCATGCTCTTAAACATTGAGGACAATGTTTAGCTTAAGTGTAGGGGGGTCTTCTATCGAAGTGACCTTACCTAGAACTTGTCATTGTCTTGCATGATAACATGATAAAAATGAATTTTCAACATTTTTCAAATTTTTGATCTACTTTGGCCAACAAAAATATGCATTCATAGTTTTTGCATCAATCATTTTTCATTTGCATAACACACTTGCATTGTATATAGTTCTTCTTTTATTTCTCATCAAAAAGATATAAAAAGGAAAAAAAATATAATAAAACATGGTTTTAACAAATTTAGACTTCTTTGACATATTAGGCCCGCCATGGATATTTTGACTCAACCCGAGTTTGCTTATTTTAGCACTCTCTAGCTAGTATCCTTAACCATGTAGTCCTTTATTGGCCTATTAGGCTAAGCATCCACCAATTTCATTATTTGAAATTTTAAATTTGTGGAGGATGGGAAATGATAGAGTTGAAGCAAGTGTAAAAGGGCTAGATAGACTTCATGGCAATTACTTGTGGCTAAACCCTTCTCTTCTTTACCTCTATTTTCTTCGCATGTATATAATTGTTAATAAATAATCAAGTACGGTTTTAATTGGTTCGTAATCTCTTATGCATTTTTGGCTAATCATTTATGGTTGATATGAGTACGTCTTAAGATTCTAAGTTAGCACGTTTTATGTGTACTAGACTTATGTCATGCTCCATATTTAGCGGGTGTTTTTCCTTTTCTTCTTTGCAAATTTCTTGGTGAGGAATAAAGAAAAATAAGAGCGGCTTATGAAAAAAAATGAGTGGCTAGAAAAAAAAAAGAAAAAGAAAAAAAATAATGCAAGACTCCCAAGAGGGGCAGTGTGGTGTTAATTATAGTGACTATTGAGTTCCAATATTACCTTGACGGGTTGCGGGGATTCAATAGATTGCTCCAATCCAATATTACCTTGACGGGTTGCGGGGTTGAAGATCCAAAGTCTCAAAAAGATGCGGATGTAAATTATTGCGTGAGTTTTATTTTTCTTTCCTTAGTGAGTGTGTAGTTACTTATGAAAGCATGACATGAGGATTTTACACATAAGGCGAATGACTTATTACTCTTAATACGGACTTATATTAATTGTGAGCGGTTTTTCAAGTAATGGATGAGAAGATTACTTAGGATTAAAACCGTGCTTCCTTATTTTTGGATTTTACACTTCTTATATTTCACACTTGAATAATGACAAATTTGCCCACAAGCAATTTGCTCAATTAATAACCGGTTCCACATTTAATTGTCATGAATAAGTTGATGCACTTTTTACTTGTGAAAGCAATGATTCCATTTACAAGCTTGGTATGGGGAAAGTGAAACTTGAGGGTGATAAGTATCCATGGTATCCAAGCCCTAATCCAAGTCATTGAATTCTTTATGAGTTATTTCCATCAAAACCATTTTAAGAAAAATCAAAAAGATATAGAAAGAATTGTATTTTGATTCATTGCATTATTAAAAGTCAAAATCATGCATTATTTAGTTTAGAGTAGTGTAGATGCATCTCATATGGCCAAGGTGGATTAACTATGAGGGAAATGTAATTTTTTAAGCCTTGAAATATAATATTGCATGAGGACATGACAATGCTCAAGTATAGGGGAATTTGATATGAGCTTAAACTCATATCCTTTTATCAACAAATAACCCTAAAACATGAAGCAAAATACCAATTTATTTGGCAAAAACAGTATTATGTGGTATGTTTGTGTTTGTGTGCACTTGTGTAGGTAAGAAGATACATTTCCAAGCAAACAAGGAAAAATCAAGCTCAAATGGATGAAAAAGACAAAAGAGGATCAAAAGTGACAAGACTTTGAAGTATAAGGACCTATCTTGACAAGTTATGAAAGTTGAAGGACTAGAAGTGCAAGTAATGAAAAGTCAAGATTCAAGTCAAACCTGGTCAACTATCAAGTCAACTCAGTCAAAGGACCATTTTGTACAAGTTATGGAAGTTAAAGGACTAAAAATGTCAAAGGAATGAAGATCCTAGCTTAAAACAGCAATCTGCCAAGTACAAGGACTAGTTCTGCCAATTGTTGAAAGTAATTTGAAGCTTGATCCATGTGAAAGGAAGAGAACCAATAAGATTGCAAGAAAAGTGGGACAAGGATTGCCACTTCAGCTCAATAAATGCCCACTAGCGCCGTTTTCCATTTAATGCAAGATCTCAACAGTGAAAGCGCACTTCCTTTAAATCAACCAATGAGAGAGCGCCACTCCATAATCCTTTTATCCAATTTTGGATATTGATCCGTGTGACCAGAAGAGAGCCAACCAGGAAATGCCACGTGTCATCTTCAAGAACAAGAAAAAATTGCCAGGATCGTGATTTTGATAGAAGCCATTTCATGGGAAGATTAAAACATCAAACTTGCTTAATTTTGAGAGACGAGTTCAACGGTGTAAACCAATTAACAAATCACTCATCCAATCAAAAACACCCAAATCATTGTTCATACCTTCAAAGTGCCAAATGCAGAATTTTCCACGTGGCAAGTTATGACTGGTTCTGACACGTCACCAACTCCAACAAACTCTCCTTTCTTGCCTATAAATAGTTAGATTGTTCTTCATTTTCAGTTGTAGCCTAATTTTGTAAAAACACCTAGTTAACTTTTCCTTTCCCTTTTTCCCTCAATTTTCTTCTAACTACTCAAGAGTCTGACAAACTCTTGAGTCAGTTAGTTAGTTGATAGCTTGTAACAAACTTTGTAACTGATTTCCTTCAATAAAATTCAAATTCATTTTTCCCGCCAAATTATGTTCTTCATATTCCAGTTCAAATCTTGCTGCTGTTTGATAGTATTGTTGCTGTTTGATGTTTGTTATGATCAATCATTGATCATAACTGACATTTGTGAAGTTTGCCAGCCTGTTGATCATAATTCAGCCATTTCCTAGTTCCAATGGAGTTTTCAAGCAATTTGATGGTTTCCAGTTGATTAGTTGGTTGATACTTGTTGATTTCTAGTGATAGGTGGTGGTTATCACTAGGGCAAGAGAGCTCAGCGCTCCTCTTCTTCCCAAAGGCTATCTACATTTGGTTCTATAGTTCTTGTTTTTGTTCCTCTAAACAGTCAACTGCCATGCTTTATTTTCCTAGCTTAATTCTGATGGCTGCATGTTTTACTTGATAGTAGTTGATGTTTGATTGATTTTTGTGTGATTGTAGCTTAATCTTGCATACTTGTTTACTGATTTGAGAGTTAATTGTAGTTACTGCATCATTTCTGTCACTCTTTAGCCTAATAGCTTATTTGAAGTTCTAGCCTTGTTAATTGTTAGTTTTCAGTGTTAAAACCTTTCATTTTGACATTTGATTCTAGTCTGCTATAGCATTTAAGTCAGTTCAATTCAGTACTTAAAAAGTCTTTGTTAAAGTTTGTTAAAAACAGTTAAAGGAGTGTTTGGGAATAGTTTAAAAGTAGATTTCAAGTTTTGAGAATTGGTGTTTTAGAGTTCATAACCAGTCTTCTAGTGATAACAAGTGGATTTATACCTTTTACAAGTCAAATAAAAGGTCAATCAGGCAAATGGCTTAAAAATAGTTTGGGTTAGCTCTTATTCAGCTTTGTTCTTAAAAACTTGCCATTTTCATTTGCTAATTTCTCATTCATTCCTAGATGAAATTTCCTCAAATTTGTTTCCAGTCCTAGCTAATATCATATAGTTTTAGTTTCTAAAAGGAATTTCTACAGTTCTAGGTATTAAGCCAGAAAATAGCTTTTTGGTCAGAGGCTGAGCAAAGCTCATTCTCTGAGATAAGCTTGTTACTGTTTTCTCATATCTTCAAATCTACTTCATAAAAGTCATGATTTTCTTTCACAAAACCAGTTAGTAAGTGTTGAATATTGATTTTTGAAAATTTAAGCTTTTTCCAAAATCTGGTCAAACTTGGTCAACATAAGCTCTTTTTAGCTTATTTCAGATTTCTAGCTCATTTCTTGATGAAAATAGTTCTGGTTTGATTTCCCATTCTTGAAATAAGTTGCTTAATCAGTTTCATTACAAAGATCCAGATGTGGTTGATTAGTTTTGGCTAGAGCTTATTTTGAGCTTATCAATAAGCACTCATTTGCTTATTTCTGACTTTTAGCAAGATTCCTTAGATACACGTAGCTTAAATTGGATTTGAAGTCTTTTGCAAGTTGTTTCATTTGATTTGGTTGAGTAATAAGCTCATACGAGCTTATTCTTTCATTTGTCCCGTTTTTGTTTAAAAGTTTTCAAAAATTGCTTTTTAGTCCTTGCATTTCTATCAGTGCTTAATACCTAGCTAAACTTCCTAATTTTCTGGAATTTGCAAGTTTAAGTCCTTTACTTTTGAATTTGTTAAAATTCAGTTAGTAGTTTGTTAGATTGTTACATTTTTAGTTAGTTTGTTATTGTTTTTGCATTTTTGATCCTTATAGTTTACTGTTTTGCATTCTTAGTCCCTATAGTTGTAGAATTTACATTTCAAGCATTTACATTTCATAGAATTTACAATTTCAGTCCCTTTAGTTTCAAGTTTTGCATTTTAAGTTTTTACTTGAATAATAACGTGGTATTTGCAATTTGTTTTACATATACGTAGGTAATATTTTTCCATTTTGCAAGCATTTGTTGAATTAGCAATAGATTACCAAGCAAGCTTAACAACCAAGAACAATTAAAAATCCGATATTGGTTGGACTTTCTATTGGTTAAGAACTGAGAAAACGAACTGCATTATACTACATTTCAATCCACTTCTTTACTTTTCTCAAGTATTGACAATTTCTCCCTAAGTTCATTGATCTCATTTTCAAGCTTATTTTTTTGTTGATTTTAAGGTTTTATTCTTTTCTATGAATTTAAGACTAAGTTTGTGTAAACTATCATATTTGCCTTCAAATTCAATATTATCAAAAGTGGAGCTATCATTGCTATAATATTCTGTTTCGGAATGTACCTCTTTAGAAGTGTGAGCCATAAGACATTTTTCCTCTTTGGGGTTGTCATCGTCATCTTCACCGCTATCGCTCCAAGCGCCACTAACGAGTGCCATGTGGTTCTTATCGCGAGCGGGCTTTGGACAATCACCAATGAAGTGATTTGGATCACCACGTCTAAAGCAATTCCTATCACCTTTTTCGTTCTTGGCAAACCGATTCTTTGAGAATGGTTTCTTGTCATTGTTAGGTTGTCTAACGTGTTGACCTCGTCTCTTGAAGAACTTCTTAAAATCTCTCACCGCCAATGCATACTCCTCGTCATCGCTATCCGAGGAACTATCATGGTCACTTTGTGCCTTCTTGGCTTTAAGTGCAAGATATTTCCTTTCACTCTTGGTTTTTACTAATTCCGAGTCCTTCAAAATTATCATCTCATGAACCTTCAAGTTGCCTATGAGTTCATCGAGTGATAAAGTTGAGAGATCTTTCGATTCTTCAATCGCCGTGACTTTTGCTCTCCACTTTGGATGTAAAGCCCTTAGAAATTTCCTAACATTGTTCTTGCTAGAAAAACCTTCATCAAGTGCTTTTAGACTAGTAATAATGGTGTTAAACCTAGAAAATGCACTATCAATAGTTTCATCTTCTAAGATGACAAATTGTTCATATTGTTGGACAAGAAGATCGATTTTGCTTTCTTTGACTTGGCTATTACCTTGGTGGGTTACTAAAAGAGTGTTCCAAATATCTTTAGCGGTTTCACACATTAAAATCCTTTCATACTCTTTCTTAGGTAAAGCATTATAAATCACCATTTTAGCCTCATTATTTTTTGAAAGTTTCTTTTTAGTATCGTTATTAGCTTTGTCAAAAGTGACCAATTCTTTTGTTTTAGAAACTTCATTAAATTGAAAGGGTAAAAAATCACCATTGGTAATAACATGCCAAAGATCTAAATCTTTTGATTTCACATAAGTTTCAAATCTATTTTTCCAATAAATAAAACTATCGGTTTCAAAAAGTGGTGGTCTTTGCATAGATTGCCCTTCTAGGTATTTGTTGGATTCCATAGATCGATTCAAGTTTTAAATACATTAAAAATTCTTGAGCAACCCGATCTGATACCAATTGTAGAAACTAGAAGGGGGGGTTGAATAGTTTCTTATATTTACTTGTTAAAATGTGGTTTTCAAAAAATCCTTTTTCAAATACTTAGGCTTGAGGAAATATGTGAGATCTTCTTATGCATAATATGAACAATGATAGTGTAACTAAACTAATACTAACAAAAATATATGCACAAAGAATAAAGAATGTAAAGAGTTAAGGGTAAGAAAGATCAAACCGAACACCAAGGATTTATAGTGGTTCGGCAACGAAGCTCACTCCTCGTTCCTACTCCACTCCTCGAGTACTCCTTACTCGAGAGTTCACTATACAACAAGCTCCTTATGGTGGAGAAAACCGTACACGTCGCTTAACCAATTTCCGGCTCTAAGCTAAAAGTCGAGCCCTAATCGTAGCTAGGACCAATCTACACAAATATACTTAGTACATACACAACTTCCAAATAAACACAACTACTTGGATCTGCACAACTATGACACAACTACAAGTGTATAAAATTAGATCTTCAATGGATCTTTGGTGGTGGACTCAACACTTCACAAGGATAGTGTTCTTCTCTTTGCACTTGGAGAGGAAGGGATGGAAGAACAAGATTCACTTCTTAAACAAGTAGTAATCAAACAAATGATCAAAGATTTGAGTGATTAAAGAAGAGTGTTTGAATCTGGAAATAGATGTGCAAAAGAGCTGAGTTGAAAAGCTGAGAATGGTCCACTATTTATAGGACAAAGGGGCCAACGGCTATATCTGCCCGCGGTACCTTATCTTAGCCCGCGGTACCTTATCGATAAGGAACCGCCTAGGGGCTAAGGTACCGCTGGACTAGACTCCGCTTCCTTTTTGTCTTTTAGTGGTGGAGGTCATAACTGGTTTAAAAAATATCCTGATAGAATATTCCTAACCAAATAAGAATATGCCATTTTCAAATTTCCAAATAATTAATTTAATAAAACATTTTCTTAAAAAGAAAGTTTAATAAAAACTTGTCACACTTAATAAAAAGTGAGTTTTAAGAAAAGATTAAATCACTTGATCACTTGATTAAGGTTAGTACTTGTTTATCCATACCTTAAGTGAAAATGGGTAAAATGAAAAATACTTGAACTCAAGAATTCGTTTTTCGTTGTTTTCGTAAATGCTTGTTTTTACATATTGTCGTAATCAAAACTAAGCGAGACCGAAAAATGAAAGTAACGTTTTTAGGCATTATTGCATTAACATTATAAACAACTTTTTTCAAAAGATCGACTTGTTCTTCGAGATCCTTTACTTTTTCAGTATCTTTGCTTTGTCTATTTTTGAAATCTTGTTTTAATGTTTCAACCTCTTGTTTCTTTTCGTCAAGAATTTTAGCAGAATCGGTGGTATTCATAGAAAGCCTTTGTTCAAGTTCATTAACTTTTGTTGTGGCAAGGTACGTTTTTTGACGTTCATCACTTAATAAGACATTAAATTGACGTTTTTCTTTAGTTAATAAAGCTAGAGCTTCGTTGTATTTATTTTCAAAATCTTCCTTTTTAACGTTGATGACACGACTTTTGTACCCCTCAAGCTCTTTGGTCTTTTGAAGCAGCTCAACCCTATAACTATCAATTATCTCACTAGATTTTATAAGAGCGGCTTTGCTTTCTTCAATGTTTTGAGTGAGCGTTGTGTTTGCCTTCTTTAATTGCTTTTGACTCTTTCTATTTTCATTGACATCTTTTTGTAAACTAGAAATTAAATTAGCAAGCGCGACACGCTCCTCGTCATCATACTCATTTTGCATGTTGATCATCCTCAAACTCATTATTGCACATGTCTGATGAATCAGGTGTGGTATTGCTATCAACCGTTTCCATCATACACGTGTTAGTAATTGTTGTTGGTAGATCACTATGCTCATGTATATCACCAAACACATTATATTCATTATCATGTTGTACATTATCAATTGGCTCAGTATCAAAGATAGAGCCATTGTCATCTTCAGTGACGTTAAGGACCTCATGAATCTTTGCCATGTATGAATAATGTGCCTCGAGTTCTTGGTCGGAGAGTTCATCATCTGTGTCGTCAAGCATTTCTCGTTCCTCGGCTGATAACTTGATTCCAGCTTCCATTTTCTTTCATAGTAGCATCTTTTCCTTATGATAACCATAATCTTTAACCCTCTTTGGATGCATGCATTCCCTAGCCAAATGCTCAAAACCTCTGCAGTTGAAACACTGAATCCCACTTTGTTGCACAAATTGAGTACCAACAGTTTCCTTATTTCCAACAACAGTAGCTACCCTCTGATTATCATACTTAGGTTGTCGATCATAGTTTGAAGGACTCTCAGCACGTCTTCGTGTGTCATACCTTGGAGGACTCTGTGCATAGGTGTTCCTCGGGTTTGAAGATGTTCGAAGGTTGTTGTTGGTGGGTTTGTAGATTTTCTTGTATTACTTCATAATGAAAGCCATTTGTTGCTTGAATTCCCTATCCTTTTGATCTAGTTCTTCATCACTGTCTTCTTCGGATGATTGCTCAGGTGTGGGTGATGGTGCTCTTGCAACTTCTTTGCCTCGGGATGTTGTTGGAGCATGTGACTTGGAGACAGTGGATGATCGTAGTGATGATGATTGAGTAGAGTAGGTCTTTGAAGTACGAGAGTGATAATTTGGGTAATGTTGAGTGGTAGACACCAAAGCAAGTGGATTAGAAACCTTTGCAACTCGTTCAGCTCGAAGTTCATTTGCCTCATTTTGAAATTGTTTCAAAATGTCAAAGAGCTTGTGATATGAAACTTCGTCTAACTTTTGTTGTTGTTTCACCAAGGTGACAAACCGTGTCCACTCTGGTTGAAGTTGCTGTAGAAATTGGACATTGACTTGCATGGTGGAAACTTGCAAGTTGTTTCGGGTCATATCATTCATCATTTTGTAGAATCAGGTCAATTGATTCCCCGTCCTTTGATGTAAACTTGCCAAAGTTCCAAAACATCTTAGTTTTCACATCTTGTTTGTTAAGTGATTCACCTTGTTGCAATCTTTCAATAGCCGTCCACATTTCTTGAGCAGTAGGGCATGCATCAACCGTGGAATAAATATCATCTCCAATTCCACTGAGAATTAAGTAGATTGGTTCCTTCTCAGCATCAAACCAAGCACGGTTCTCTGGTGTGAGGTCGTTCCTCTTTTCATCATGTTTATAAGCTGGTTGTTCTTCAGTAGTGTCTGTGGCTGGTACTCTAGGAACTTGAATCCTTGAGAGTTTATAGGGTCCATCCAAAATACATTGCCTTAAAGCATCACCGTTGGGTTTTATGTCAAGATAGCGTAGAAACCGGGATTGCCATTGATCATATCGACCCGACACAAGCATTGGTGGCCTCTCTTTGTTACCCGCCACCATTATGTTGTTGTTTGTCACACGATATTCGGCAGTAGAATCGATCTCAATATTCTCTGAAATGATGAATTGAATGTGGATCTTAAGTAGTTGTGTTGTGATTATTTTGTTGTTGAAATTCCGAAAATTGCGATTTTTCTCAGTCCGACAATAAATTCCTCAGTCCGACAAAACGGTAGACCTAAAAAATTTGTAATCACCAAATTTTGAAATCGAGCTAGAAATAGCCTAAAACTAGTATGGAAAAAATTTGAATCTACTTGACGTAAAAATTTTAACTTTCTTTTTTTTTAATCTTCGTGTAAACTACGTTCTGGGACTAGTCTAGATAGTGGCTAAGTCTAATAAGTACTCGAACAAAATTTATATGTCCATCGCAATGTCCATCAAAATACCCATCGTACTCTTAGATCGCACTCTTAGATCGCACTCTTAGATCCACTCTTAGATCGCACTCTTAGATCGCACTCTTAGATCGCAATCTCAGATCGCACTCTCAGATCGCACTCTTAGATCGTGGTCTTGGATCGTGGTCTTGGATCGTAGTCTTGGATCGTGGTGATGGATCGTAGTGATGGATCGTAGTGATGGATCGCAACACGTGATCGTGGTCAGTGATCGCAACCGTGATCGTGGTCAGTGATCGCAACCGTGATCGTGGTCAGTGATCGCAACCGTGATCGTGGTCAGGGATCGCAACACGTGATCGGACTATTAGATCGCAAGTAGAAACCCTAGGTTTATGCGATCGTAATATCCAGATCGTAACCAATAAAAAAGTTCGAGACTTTAGGCAACAAGAAAGATGAGATATTTACCTGGGAATTCGTGTTTCAATCCAAACCAAAGTAACCAAAATCTTACCACAAGTATGTAGATAATATAAAGTATGATTTAGAACACGAAACACAACGAAAAACAAGAAAATACTTGAATTCGGGATGATGTTAGGTGTAAATCACACGAACCCAATATAATAGCAACAACGAATCACAAAAACTACCGCATGGCGATTGATACCAATTGTTGTCCCTTATATTTGTGATGATTCTATAACAATAAAGAAGAAAGAAAGGTAGATAAAAGATGAATTCTAGAGAGAGAAACTAGAGAGAGAAATGTGTGAAAACTTGGTGAATATTAGATTAAGAGAATTAGAGAAAATGAGACAACCAACCTCTCCTTACATGCAAGGAGAGGTTTATATAGTCTTGCCTACATGTGGCATAATGGGCTATATGATAATGGGCCGGACTTTCCTTTTGGGCTTTGGTTACTTATGAATGAACCTTAGCTTAAAGTCAAGCCCGTAATACACGACTAACCTACTACCTATTACAACGTTCCAATATACGATACATAATAAACATATGACCGAGCATTCTTGTTTGACTCAATATTTTGAGGCTAACAGATAATGACTTCAACAAGAAATCCAAAGACTACGTTTATGATGCTTTGATATACCATTTAATGTGTGTTTATGCTACCTGTTGTGAACCCACTGCCCCTATTGGTTCTTCAGTTCTTGGCCAGTAATTAAAATAAATATTTGAAAGGTTTATGACGTGGTTTATTCTTTGGGAGTAAGAGTTCAATTAACAAGGTTTAAATTCAAGACTTCTTTTATTATAGTATTGACCTTTTTACTTTTCGGCATAACAATCGGCGCCTCTTTTGTTGTACTTTTGCAAATCTATAAAAATGTTTTCATACCTGTGATATCGATATAGTACATGCCCTGGATAGTCCATTAAAAAAATTTGTTGACTTCTCTGAAATCTGCAATACCAAAAACTTTTAATGTGTATTCACGCTTGGGAAAGCATGAGCTACACAGTTATACTAACCAATTTCAAACTCTCTAAAAATAGAATAATTATAGAAAATATACCTGTTACTCCGTATTTATTGTTGTTTTTAAGGTCTTTTACGTTTCAGTGACCTTTTTCAAATAATAAAGTTGCAGGTGATGGTTCGAATAGTGAAGAATTGTCATTAACCAGAAAATTGTAAAGTAAATGGTTATGTTTATTGTACAAATGCAGTCATGGTTAAAACAAGCAAAAAAGTACACATGAGCATATCCACGTCAAATTCCTACTGAAAATAATTCTAAATCCACATCAGCTCTTCCACACAAAAAAGAACATGTGACTTTAATGTCGATGCAGCACTGGAAAAGAAACACAGGTATATGTAAAACCTTCTTTTCATTGTTTCTTTAGTTTGTTAACGAGTGTTCAGAATTACGTATTAAAGCTGGATTTTGACAAATGCACTATCTATTTAATGTAGAATAGCTGGCTAACATGTCAGCTGAAATTAGGCTGGAAACGGGCGGGTTTGGGTGCTGAAGTGATTGCATTTGGTTGCTGAAATGGATAGCCTCAAGACATTGAATAAAATGGTCAACACATGTTATTTTTTAGGCCCGGCTGCAGACACTTCCCATTCATTTAATACGCCTTTCGTGTCCCTACCCGATTTTTGCTTAGATGTCTTCCGGAAGTACTTCAACCTCTGGTCGCTCAATTCCACTCAGTCTTTGGAATGTATCTTAAACGGTCTTTAACTTTCTTCGCAGGTCAGACTGATATTATGTCTCGAATAACCGTTTGGTTTTCTTATACCTAATCTTTTGGCAACACTTGGCGTTCCCCTTTGAATACTCAAACCCTCACCGCTCAGACATATGCGGATTCAAATGAATTTCAAAGACATTCTCAACTCTGTTCACGACTCTTGCCATATATAACCAATGCATTGTAGGTTGGCGCGCTTTACAGAACTCATCTGTCATAACCAAGCCATTAGAGGATTTAGCTTGCTAGGTACGTCTGCCTCATTTTCCACTAAAGAATTGGTATTACATTATGAGTTGTTGTAAGGGTCCATGTTTTATGTTCTTTTAGTTGGCAAATATAGTTTCCAATTCTTATTTTTTGATAACTAGACAGAATAAAGTTCTCATGTTTCTCTAAGTAACCAAATTTAACATGCAATGTTTAAGTGTAAGATGTATGTGGCGTGTAAAAATATTCAAGCTGCAATAAAGTAAGAAGTGATTAAAGTGAGATCATAATTTTTTTAACTGCTTGCAGGTCTAATGGTCTTCTACTGTGCAAGTAGCTTTTTAAATACCTCGATATTATAGTTTGTGAAGGATGTTAGGTTTACCACCATTCAAATTCCTATTCTTTGTTTACTGCAGTCTAAAATGTTTATAATGGTTTTACTCTTATTTGCCTACTATTAACCTTTTTACTCTCTTTGCTATAACAATATTCTTAAAACGCTCCGCTGCGGAACGTGGGCATTAGTCCTCGTAAGTAAGAAAAGAGAAAGAAATAAGAAAGAAGTTAGAGAGAGAAGGATGAGAGAATAAAAGAATATTAGATTTAGGAAGTGTGTGAAAAATGAACAAACAACCCCTCCTAACATGTTAGGAGAGTGTTTATATAGTCTACCCTGCATGTGGGCTTTTATGAGCTATATGTTTGGGTCGGGCTTGACTTGGTGGCTGTGATACCTTAAACGTGGCATATTAAGCTAAATATTAAGCCCGTAATTCCCGACTATCTTAATACTTATTACAACGTTCCTATGACCGATACATAATAAACCTATGACCGACTCATTCTTGTTCGACTTAATATTTTGAGGCTAACAGAAACACTTACTATAATACCGCATATCGTTAATTATATGCGGATATGCCGTTGGAAATTTCCGCCGCTACGTACAGGTACTCGCCTAGTTTTATATAATTATATTTTCAGTTTCAGTTTTGATCGGTTCAACTCGGTTTCGGTTCGACCCAAACTATCTAAACCGATTTTGCTAGGTTAACTTTGGTTTAGTTTCGATTTGATTATGTTAACTTTGGTTCGGTTTGTCGGTTCATTAGGTTAACTTCTGTTTTGTTTCGCTTTCGTCATGTTAACTGCGGTCCGGTTGTATGTTCATGTTTCCTCAAACTCGGTTTTCGATTCGAGGCGGGTTTGGTCAGTTCGTTTTGGTTTGATCTGTTGCTTAGACCTACATAGTTACTAGTCACAACTCACAAGGGAAAAACACTACGTTTAAAAACTCTCACCGCCGACCACATCTTCATTTTTCACATGATCAACAATCATATCATATAAACATCGAGACACAAAAATTTATAATCACCAAGATATTCAAACTCTATACAACTTTTAGTACATCATTCGACACTTTCACATACAGAATGAAACTAGTAACACATCCATTACGGTTCATGGTTTTCAGTTTTCACATAACTCAAACAACATAAACGAGTCTTAGACACTTGCCACAGTTCCAACACATCTCAGAACTTATCCACCGTAATCCCATCCCTGCAAGCCTCATAAGCTTGTCTACTTCTAGTTTTCTTCAACCCGGCTGTGAAATGCAGTTTCGATCCTTCAGAAGTGATACAAGTTACTTTGACCCAGATCATAACTTTTGTCTTCAGTCCTTCGACGTCAGTTAGCTTTCCTTTTTCAAGATAACCCGTGACAGTGGTTGCAAACCTAAGAACTGATGAGTCTCTGTAACCCACTTCACAGATTGAAGGTATGAATACTGTTAATTTTTTGGTTTGTTCGTCAAACTCGTAGTTTGTGGCATCACGGGGGAAGATACCCACTGGGAAGTCGTGCTCCTTAAGTAGTTCAGTCAGTGGCTTTTGCATTTTCCCTGCAAATGGAACAAACCCTTAGCAATTGGATTTGTAATATTAGTGTGTGGATGAACAAATTTTGTATCTGATTATCTGGTCATGTAGGGATCAAATAGACCGTTCTAACTAGGTGCACTAAACAGTAAACCCTATCTCATATACAGCACAATTCAGTACAGCTATTTAGGAGATATTGATTATTCAACTCACATCAAACTTTCAAAAGGCAAATCCAAACAACCCTTCATTCCTTATTCAGTAAGGTACTACCTTTTTTGTAAGATAGGTTATAATCCTCTTGATATCGACATTTGAATGAGAAAAGAAAATCTCATTTTGAAATGTCACACAAAAAGATGCCTACTAGTCCAGACCAAATGCCAACCTTCAGTATTTCACGATGCTAATAAGATCTGATTCAAACTATACAAATTTTTTCTTATTTCACCATTATCAAACGGTAACTTAGATATTTCGCTAATAATCACACCTGCTAAAGAATTTTTAATTTATAGTGATGGAAGTTTTAGAAAGGGTGTGGGTACAAAATTATTCGATCATGGCAAGATTGAGTTTGTATAATCCAGTAATGATATATGTCGTGCAGTTTTTGCATGATAAATAGCAGCTGCAAGAATTTCTGGCAAAAAAAATACATGATCTGTTTGCTGCAAAAATCATCAATTTTACAACTACTTCATGCATGATATTAAGATTGCACAGCTCCACCACTTATTCCCCTAAACCATAATACTTAATGGAAACAGCATTATGCAACAAGATTTAGAGCTACAGCCCTAATAATAAAAACGAAATCCAGAAATAAAAGCTCTAGATCACAGAAGATTATATTCATTTCAACGAAATTCCAATAGCCAACTTTCAAATACTTGCCCTCCAATAAAATAAATAAAAGGAGAAAGT
Source organism: Glebionis coronaria (assembly GCA_025667525.1). Lineage (NCBI taxonomy): Eukaryota > Viridiplantae > Streptophyta > Magnoliopsida > Asterales > Asteraceae > Glebionis > Glebionis coronaria. Next base: position 271,899,845 of record CM046876.1, read on the forward strand.
AGCACAAAGAAATAAAAGCAGCCCAAATTTAAGTTGGAAATCAGAACAGAGAAGCAGAACAAACCTTTCATTTTATTGACAAACCAGGTTGCTCCACCGGAAATACTGCTTTGCAAACTCTAAAAGATAGAAAAAGAAGCAAGAATTAGATATTTCCGATACAAAGATTACCATGGACTGATACAGGGCAGCTATACTAAAACTGTAAAGGATCAAAAGATCGTAAAACGATAAATAACTTGCAGTCAACCAATAGATTTAACTCAAAATGCAATTTGTTTCTCCGTGATTTTGTATTTAAATTTAGTAATGATAGTTCACTCGTATCTTGTCCTATGAATATGTAAACTGATCTAAGAAACAGGTTTTTCAATACATTATGTTGTCACTCAACGCTGCTTTAGGTAAAAATTTACTTTAAAACTGAAATGCTTTTCAGAATAGCAGATTATTTCTTACAGATATGTTTGCATATACAAATCTCAACATATTAGACATTTAGACTAAAGAATTATATGAAACACACAGCATCCTATCATGAGTCAGAACTTACTGATGTTTCGGTTCATGAATCCTGTGTTTAAGCCAAATTCTGGGTTGGAAGGAGAAAAGTATAAAAGAGGAAAAAAAGAAAGAATGTATTTAATTTCGCAAGTTCCCGAGTTGGAAAGAAAAGGAAAGGAATGAGTAGGAGTAAATAAATATATAATGTTTCAAGTTATACTTATAGGCATTTATGCAATTCAACAATATTATAAAACTCATACCACCTATGGAACGAAAGTTTAGGATAGAATATTCATACAATCTTCCCTCTGATTTCTTTCTCATTTGCTTAATACAAGTCGAGAATCCAATATTTTTAATTTCTTTCTCCTTCCTCACCAAATTATAACTTGGGAACATATTGTTAATGGAAAAGGCTCATTGGATGGCAACTAACCTCACAAGCTTCAATTCTTAAACTATGAAAACAAAACGTAAAATGTAATTGTAACTGTGGTTTCTAATGCAATATGTCGACAATACACTACTATCAATATACAGTTGATGAAAAAAAAAACGTTTTTCGTTATAATCGCATGTTCCCAAACGTGGTACGCTCGCGTTCTGAATCACTTGGAATCACGATTATGGATCATTATGTGGACCATACCGAGACAACGTCGTCCAGCGTACCAAAATCACTTAGTTAGGTGTACCGAAAGCCATTGATTCAGCAATTGATAAAATCAGTATTAATTGTGTTTAAGTTCGACTTGGAGTGAACTCTGAAGTGCAAAGGAAAACCGGGTGTGAAATCAGATTGATTACTGCATTCAAAGGAAAATCATGGATATTTGGCTAATATGTATAAAAAAAGCAACAAACTTAATAATATGATTTATATGGTACATTGTACTAAATTGGGATCACCGTACCACATTATCTGGTACACCGAACCAAAGTGATCCTAAACTCGTGCCTACAAATCCTCCTAATGGACAAGTGGATTGATCCATTCACTAATCATTTAATAATTATACCAAGTATTCCACACCATAGCCGAATTGGTAAGGTATGGATCATAATGCAGTTATGTTTAAACTTATTATTTTTGCTAACTCGGTTTGTTATATTGTAACATTTCCCTTGAGAATGCAAACAAAGATTTGATTATATTTTATTATTTTTTTGGTAAAAAGTGAATTATATTACCAAACTTGAGATGCTTACAACAAATTAATAGGAATTGGACATTTCCCAATCCTTTCATCACAGAAACAAACACACAAACTATTACAATGTCACATATCGGACACCACTAGCATTCATAGCATAACATCACGGATACTGAACAAGTACAAAGCCAAAGAAGCATTTGAGTTAGTTCAGTCTTCTAGCTTATCACCACTAGTCAGTGTGACTATGATGAGGCTAGGCAACCATGGAGAAAGCCCACTCCTTGCTACATTTCCAAACTACAAACACCCTGCCTATAACCAAAGGCACACCCTTTAGTCATAGAGGCTCTTGTAACCTGGCATCATAAAGAGAAGGAAAAACTCCTGTCTCACTGAGATCCACCGCCCAAGAGCTACATTTCCATTAGTGGCATCACTCTTAGGTTTAGGAGTTGCTCAGGGATACAATCCCTCTTGGCTACATTTCCCCTTCCACTACCAATACACAGCATGACTAATCAGACAGCAGAAAGGGCATCACCAAGATGGCATTCCACCAAAGCAGGAAACCTACGTTTTGATAGTAAGGGAAGCCTTTGATTAACTCTGTCTACACAGCACACTGCATAGAACTACCCTTCACATATACAGTAGGATTATGGCAATTAGAAAGGTTCTCACTACCAAGGTATAAGGCCATCTGCAGAAAACTATGTATAAGCTACCAATGATATCCAGACCATATCCAGTATAAACCCAGCTTAGGTAGCAAACTACATAGATTCTAGAAACAATCCATTTTATCATTCTTCGTTGTAACAGCCCAAAGGCAATACCAGCACTAGTGCCAAACACTCCTTTAAGCTTGCAGAACAAAGATTTGATTATAAAAGGTTGTCTGTAACAAGTTCATTTTTCAGCAAACATCTGTAAGACTTAATAGCCTAATCGATTAAAAATATTTTATCAGTGATTTAAATTTCCCACATCAAGACATCTAGTATATAATCACATTTCCATTAACATCAAACCCACAAAACGAGAACATCATCAAAAGGGATATGACCTTTATACTTCAGTTGCACAAGACACTTATCTTCAAACATTTACTTGAGTAATACTTGCAAACTATTTGCAAAATACATGATGAAACTTGCCATCTGACAAAATGAGGTTTACCAAGTTTCTATATCAGGCGCGCAGATCTTAGTTTCTATATCTATGATTCTGCAATGATATTAGTGCATTTTTTGCATATAAGCATATTATCCCCTTAATCAACAGCAGAACATACATTTTTCGTTCAAGATCCAATTTTTATCAAACGCCAAAATTGCAAAAGATTTTGTCAAAGCTTTACAATCCGAATTCATTTTTTCTATACTATTAAGCTAAAAACTTCACTGTAGTTGCTACAATTTAACTCTGCACAAATTTACAATGATACAGTCTTTGAGCTGTTGAATTGCTGGTCTCAAAAGCTAAACTTTTATACTTTAATTTGTTTATACGCTTACATAAATGGTAAATTGAAATAAATTGGAATTACTTTCACTTCATTCATAAATTGACCACTTAAAATATGGCTACTATAACCATTACACGTTTTGAGAACGACATCTAGTGCCGGGCAGCTTTTATAATATATTTGGAGAAGGAGTGTTTTGACTGATGATCCATACCTGTAAAATTTGCCTCCAAATCCTCCTTAGGGACAATTGGCATAAGGGTAATTTGCAGACAGGCGCAAGTTTAGGAGAATTTATAATAAAAAATTCAAACTTGGTCAATCTTTATAACTAGTTACTGTAATATCTTCCTTGCATAAACCACAAACAATTAAGTGAACATCTAAAACCCTCAAATATGATTAACTAACAGATAATAATACTTGAAAACTACACAGATCATAGCCACTAAACATAAAGACTTACATTGATATCATCACCAACAGAATTAAGTTCTTTGCTGGCTTTGTTACCCAACCAATAACTTCCAAATTTACCCATCAGCTGATCCATATTTGGAGTTAGATAATTTGTTACTTCTAAGGAGATTTAATATCCAAGCGGTCAATGGGTTTTTAGAGTATTGAATGGATCGGTTGGTTTTCTACGACTTTGCAAAGCTTTTTCTTTCGAGGAACTTACACTTTGCATCCTTTATTTTGACCTTTTGCAATTGTTATGACGACATGACGTGTTTAATATTATACAATATACTAGCACATCCTCCGTATAAATTACAACCTGGCTGTTGATAAAAACAATTTTTTCGTAAAATTCGTTATACTAAAATATTTTGAGAAACATATTTCATATTTTTTGCTAAACCAAGTGAACTTGTTTATTTTGTCTTACCAAAATATTTAAAAAGTAATTTCTCCGTCTTAGATAAATATAGTCCAGTTTAATATTCTCGCATGTCCTAAATTAATAGTTCACATTAACACATAGATAAGAAATATAAATTAAGTTTACCTATCACTCTCATTTAAAGGTATTATTACAAACAATAATAAAAAAATTATAATTAACTGGTTAAAGGTCATTGTGTAAAAAGTATAAGAGAAAAAACTGAAAAAGTAATATTTTTTATTAAACTGCGTGTCTTTTGTCGATGGACTATAATTATGATGGAGTAGTTAACAACAATCCAAAGCTACCGTTAACAAAAGCTATAAATTATCTAGACATCCTAATTATAAAACATTTAAAAGTTTAATTAACATCTATTGTTTGTGGACAAAAGTTCGGTGCGACAAAAAAAACAAAGGACATCATCTTGACCGTCTATTTTTAAAAGAATCCTGGCGTTTATAACAAACAGTGGTAGTATAGTAATTTTGTATATCCAATAAAATTAGTCTGTCACAATCCTTCTTTCTCAACCGTTTGTACACTCGTCATTTCACTAAAAACACACGCACACACCGATTGTAACAATCTCAACCATTAAATTCCTAACAATTTTACTATCTAATTGATCACATACAAATACAATAGATGTACTAAATGAAATAAGCATCTCTAAATATGATATGCTACCCCAATCGTTATCTTTGCTTGATTTTGGTATACATTTATTATTTTTTTTGCTTTTTTTCTTATTGATTCTGATTTACGGTTAGTGTTTTATGATTATTGATTGTGATATTGTTTTTTGTGATTATTGATTTTGATTTAGGTTTTTATCTTTTTTTTAATTTCTTTGAATCACATGTGTTTTAGTTAGGTTTGGTTCGGGTGTGGTACATATACCATGTTTACTGATGTTTTTTTTAGGTGTTCCTACATCTACAGCTAGAGATACTTTTGTTGTTGTTGGTATAGGTAGAGGTAGAGGTGGTAAGGATGTTCTTGGTAGAGGTACAGGTCGAGGTCGAGGTATAGGTAAGTTGTCTTTAAAAGAGAGGTCGTTGATGTTGACGTCCTAATGTTTTGAGCCTACCCTAGTGTCTGAATTTGATCCTTTGGTTGGTAATGTGGTTTCTCATACTTATAAGATGATTGTTGATGTAGTTATTGATGTTTTAAAAGATGTTACAAATTCATATGTTTTGACTGATAAGGGGTCGGATAAGGTGTCGGATTTTGTGCTTTCAGCTGACAAGCATGTTAAGTTGAATGACAAGCCTGTCGATATGCTTGGTGATAAGCGACTGGCAAGCCGGTTAATCTGGCTGACAAGCCTGCTAGTGTGCTTAGTGATAAGCCGACTGGTGTTACTGGTGATACGCAGGGTGATAAGCAGGTTAAACCGACCAAAGATGTACAAGCTGACGGTTTTTAGGTCTAAGGATGTGCATGTTAAATCGGCCAAGGATGTGCGGGTTAAAAAGGTTTTTAAGCTAGTTGTTAAGCCTAAGCATACATCTAAGACGACTGTTAAGCCGAAGGATAAGCCGGTTATTAAGCCGAAGTCGAAGTTGGCTGCGAAGAAGGGTAAGAGGATTATTGATTCTAATGTAGGTTCTGATGAAGAAGAAGAATATTCTTCGTCTTTGGAAAATTTGAAGAGGATTATAGCTTTTATTAAGAGAAAGAAGGGTTAGATGAGTGAAAGAAGGGTAAGGTGAGTATAGATTCTAATGTAGGTTCTGATGAAAAGAATAATATTCTTCGTCTCCGAAAAAGTTAAAGAGTAAGGACTTTATAAAGAGAAAGAGGAATGATTCTTTTGATTCTGTGTAGTCTAAGTCTACAAGCTAGGTTAACAAGATCACAAAAGATCAACAAGTGGTATCAGAACTTATTGAGAAGCTTTGATCTTGAAGGTTATTCAATAACTCTTTAAACTAAAGAGCTTGATTCAAAGGCTGCACAACCTAATACAATAAACAAGGTTCCAGTCTTCAAATAAGGAGAGTTTTGAGGAATGGAAGTTTAGATTCGCCCTGTTTGTGCAGATGTACAACTGGGTCTATGAGAGGTGATTAATCATGGGAACACATACAAGAAGAAGGATGCATCTACATCAGATGGAAAACCAGAAGAAGTTTTTGCTGATGAAAATAAGAAAAGGACCAATGATATAAAGGCAACAAGTATAGTTATGTTGGATATATCAAATGAGCACATTCTTGATTTCCAACAACATGAAGATGCAAAGTCAATGTTTGATGTCTTTGTTCTTAGATTTGATGGTAATGACTCCACCAAGAAAGCATTGTCAAAATCAATGTTTGAAAACTTTAATGATGATGGGTCAGAATCTCTTGATTCTATCTATAATAGACTTCAAGGTATTGAGAGTAAACTCATCACTCAGGGAGGAAAGGCTGAACATGAAGACATAAATGTTAAGTTTCTTAGGAGTATGCCTATAGAGATGGCTACTGAGGTATCCATCTGGGAGAACAAATATGATATTGATGTAAGTTTATGGACTTATATTTAATAGTCGTGTGATAGGTTTGAACTCGATATTACGGGATTGCACTCAATACGTAAAGAGTTAATTTATTTAATAAATATATTTATTATATTTATTAAATTAAACCGAGCAAATAACTATATAACTTTAACGATCGTTAATTAATTAATAGTTAAGTATTAACGAGTGTTAAAATAATATATAGTAAGAGGAATAAAAAGGAAGAAGGACGGAAAGTTCCGGAACACTCCACAGGGGGTGTTTCGTCGGTCGGTTAGGGCTCCAAGGGAATGGGTTTGAGGCCTATAAATACATCCCCTCACCCCTCATAATCTTCATAACTTGAATCTCTCCTCTCCTCTCTCTTTTGGCCGATCACAAGGTTACACAACGAAGGGGTTTTCGGTTGGTTTTCTTGGCTGATCGATTGTGTTGATAGTCTAGTCCTAGCCCCTCTCTAGGGTTGTTGGGTAGATTATTTACAAGCGTTGTAGCTCGATTTTCATGTGCTAGAATCACGGTTAGCTCGTTGTATTACGTGTGTACAAGATCGTAATATAGTCTTACTTTTTGGGGGGGTAAAAGGGACTACAACCCCGGTAAAAGATATATTACACCAAAAAACATTGAAGTACATATGGAATCTGGCGGAAGTACCACATTAACCTCAAGCACAAGCGCTTGATAAACACCTAAACTAGCGTATATGACATGCCATACACACTTACAAAGCTAGAAAAATAACAACTCACTTTACTAGCAAACGTAGAAGGATTATGATTTAACTTTAGCCTTGTCATTCTTATCATGGAACAGGTTAGCAGCCTCATCATAAATATTCTCAACATCTTCCTCGTCCGATTCGTTTAGAATGTCATAAGCATTTGCTGTTGCAACACCACTAGTATTCCAAGGGCCATTCACATTTTTAGGAACAAATGTAGATGACGAAGGAATATCAGCAATCTTAGAAGGCTTCTTTGAAACAACTTTAGGTGGTATATTCACTTTAGGAACATACAAAGTATTTGTTCCAACATGAATCCCTCCATTCTTCTTCTTACCTCGTTTCTTCTTACGGGTCACGGTTTTAAACCCATCATTCGCTTGTTCACCAACATTATGCACGCCTGAAACAATGGTACCTGGGATACTAACCTTCGCCGATTTGGGACATACATCATGATCATGACCAAATATTTTACAATGAACACACCGAGGAGGCTTCCACTCATATTCAATGGTAACCGTCTCCGTTGTGTACCCAGAACCATAAGCCAAAGGAACACCAAATGATAAACTCTCCTAATATAGTCTTACTTTAGACTATATCTTGGAATATTACGGTATTAACCCGAATTGGTGATTCGTTCTTCGTCTTGTGGATTTGCTTTAGCGTAAAGGTATGTAACCATAATTCGATTAATTATAATTGTGTTATTATTATGATCTTTTTAAATCGCTTCCGCTATATGTGCTTTGATCTCGTTTAGGATTTTATATAATTGTTATGATGTTAATAAACCTTTAGTGGCATCGAGAGCCGTTTTAACATGTTATAATTATTGAAAATCTAAAGTTTTTTTAACTACTAATTATTTTGAGTTAAAACTACATGTTTTTTTAGGTTTTCTTAAAATTAGGGTTTTGTTTTTTAAAAATTAGGGTTTTAGCCGAATTTTTAATTAAAAAAAGAATTGTTTTGAAACCCTAAATTTACATGTGGGATAATTTTAGATTAAATTGCATGATTAATTGTTATGTCATGTATGGTTACGATCCGTAGAGATTTATTTGTTAAGATTCGTGGGGAATCCATGATTACGTGCATGTTTTCATGGATCGTAAAATTATATGTTTATATGATTTTATGTGCTACGTGATTATTTGATTCAATAAATCTAGAATTAGGGAAGGCTTTTATATGAATATAAAGACCTAGATTTGATGATTATTGAATAAATCGTATGCATGTGGCTACTTGTTGTCCCTAATAATATGATGATAGATTAAAGAAATGAGATGGAAAAGATATGAATTTTAGAGACAGAAAGTAGTGAGAGAAAGTAGAGAGAAGGATATGATTAACTTGTAAAATTAGATTAAGAATTATGAGATCTTTCACCCTACATGCTAGGAGGGTACTTATATAGTCCACCCACATGCGGGCTCTCTAATGGACTATATATGTTTTGGGTCGGGCTTGAATAAATGATTAGTACCTTAAAAGAGGCCTTTTAAGCTAACCATCAAGCCCGTAATTTCACAATTATTTTAACTAACTATTACAACGTTCTAATAAATATTACAAAATAAACCTATGACCGAACATTCTTGTTTGACTAAATATTTTGAGGCTAACAATCTCCCCCAATGTGAGGTCATCCCTCTTCGATATTTGGAGTTCAATGGAGATTATGAATTTCGTCATAAATGAGTCTTGAACGTGTAATAGTAGTGTTGTTCCTTCATGCTGTGATCTTTGAGCCTTTGTCGTTGTCTTTCGACTTTGCCTTTTAAACTTGAGATCTTCAAATTATCCTTGACTTGTCTTTGCCATCTTGCGATCTTGTGTCTTTATCCACATGCTCATACTTCGCACCATCTTGAAAGTTTGCTAACAATCTCCTTTGAATAGAGATCATTCCTCTACATTAATTGTTAAGGAAGATTTTGATCGTCAGAGTTGCGGAAGTCTTTAGCCTTTTTTATTTTTGAATGTCTTTGGGCATGAGTATGTGGTTTTGAATCTCTGACTTTGTTGAGTACACCGTAACGTCACCTTCTTGAGACAAAACATAGACACGGACTGAATGGCTTTGACATTCGTCCTAAATCGGTAGCGTTTTATCTCCGGTCGGTGAAGACCGTTACACGATATTAAATATCGTACCTGTGATTAGGTAGATTCAATTAAGAACCTCCTTGACAGGGTTTCGCGGCTGTACTAGCCGTTCTCTTTACTCGACCGTCTCAAAGCAAGACTACGAACGTAAAGAGTGAATCAATTGGATAAATATCCGCTTGATTAAAGTCGTCAATTCAAATTCCTGGAACAAGTTTGATTCATTAAGACTCTTACCATTGTTGCTTTCCAGTTGACACAAGCTTGATTCATAAGAATCTCGCAAGTTACCTACCGTAGCGCTGTTTGATGTTGACGCTAGAAGGATTTCCATTCGTCACTATGAGTATTAATAAATATCACTCTGAATGTTCTAGCAAGACCATAAAGATATTGCGTAGAAACCTGAAATGAGTTTGAATCGATAAAGAAACAAACCACTATTGCTTTTCAGTTTTACATATGTTCAATTCATAAAGAATTATACACATGACCTACCGCAGTGCTGTTTGATGTTAACACTGGAAGGATTTCCACTCATCATTGTGAATACTAGGTAGTATCACTCTGAGTGTTCTAGCAATATCGCAAGGATATAGCGTAGGACTCTCTTGATCTTCATCCGTGTGTCCTAACGAGATTTGATTGATCTTTTGGCTCTAGACTCAATTTGTGCACTTTTAGTAGTCGGAGGCTGGAGCAGATGCCACCTATTCAATATCAACTATCTCTGAGTAAGAAAGTCAATAGAAATCGTGTTGATTTCCGTGTCAATAAAACAAACTTCTTTTAAGAGAAGCCTGAGTTAGCTGGGGAGGGGTTGTGCATTACATCACTCGGTGTCACACCCCCAAATTCACTGCAGCGGAAGACTTGCTTTGGGGACTTGTGACTTCATGAGTATTCGAGAGCTTGATCCGAGAACGACCTCTACATGCCAAAAACCACAAAGTAGACTCCAAATAATCCACATAGTCAAGTACCTGAAATACATGCTTAAAAATGTCAACATAAAGTTGGTGAGTTCATAAGTTTGTTTTAAAACGTTTATGAAAAATTAGAGTTTTACCGACCACTGCACCTTGCAGTAAAATATAAGAGTTTAAAAATCACAGTTTCTGTTAAATAAACTTTCTTTGATAATTTCAAAGTGTATTGATAAAGACAGAGTTTATTTATAAAAGCCGAGAGTTTACTGATATAACAAAGTTCACTAAAATAAGTAGAGTTTCTGATAAGACAAAGTTCGCGGAAAATAAATTGAGTTTTCTAATAAAACAATATTCACATGAAATAAATAGAGTTTATAGATAAAACAGAGTTCACAGATAATAGTTAGCGTATTCTGATAAAAGCAAAGCTCACTGATAAATAATAAAGTTTACCAATAGAATAAAATTGTTTAATGAACCACAAGATTTTCCAACCACTTGGTGACAATATAACAAATACAAAGTCACTAAATAAAATAAGGCATTTATTATTGTCTAAGCTCATGACACCGAAGCGTTAACAACACCGGTAGTATAATCATATAATGTAGCCCCTACGGATGCCTAACCCACGACATCCGTCCTCAGACTCAAATGAAACTGTGCCCGCTTGTCCTCTGTTGGACCAAGCCGGACAGGGGCGTCAACCCCGATAGATCTATCCATAACATTCGCGCTTTCGACCGGTCATCCGGTCTGAAATTAACGGTTCATGATAATGGGCCAAAGTAATTGGGTTAAAGTGGGACTTAGACCAATACATAAAAGAGATATGCACTTGTGTTCATTCTTGCAACCATTGTCTCTACCCGAGAACCAGTAAAAAGTAGTTAAAGTTTTGGGCTATGAAAATCACAATAGAAATTTTAGTATCAGCATTCATAGGTATAACAATTAGAGGAATTGACCACTCAGCACTTAACAATTAAACCAGTTTAAAGATAGTTTATGACCAACCAAGTAAGCTTAACATTAACTTATGACAATCAAGTAATTTATAAACAGTTATAGACAACCAAACAAGTTTAATATCAGTTTCTGACAGCCAAGCAAGTTTATAAGTAGTTTATAACCAAGCATGTACCTCCCCCAAAGAGCAATTATAAAACATTTATAACTCAATTCAAAGCAAGAAAAGGTGGGGTATGAACTCACCTCGACGAAGTAGCGCGAATAATAGTGATGCTAACAATACGCTCAGTAGAAACGGAAATCGATACGGCTCGGTCATGGTGTTGTGGTTTAACTAATCGGCTAATTCCAATAACTTAAAAATGTGTATTTGAGTTCTCGATAAGTATGTACATCAACATGACTCGTTGATAAAATATTTAAGTTCCAAGTTATAATAGTTTGGTGGTTGGTTAAATAAAGTGAATAAATTAGGCACACACACACCAAATACGTAGTGTATTCCCTACACATTACGTAAACCGAAGATTAAAACATTCTTATGTTGAACTATATAATATAGACAACAATCTTACAAAATAAACTAATGTATATATTTATTTTACAGTTATTATATAAAGATCGTGATAAGAATAATTAGACAACATAGTTCGACACCTAATAAGGAAATCATTACTTAATTAATAATTCTCACTTTTAAGTAAAAGTATAACTTTGTTCGGTTTATCAATACAAAAGAAATCCACTTATTTTATCGGTTTATTAATATAATAAATTTATCGGTTTACAAATCTACTAGTACTTATTTATTTTGTTGGTTTATAAATATAATGAATTTATCGGTTCACAAATCTGCTAGTACTTATTTGTTTTGTTGGTTTATAAATATAATGATATTTATTTGTTTTATCGGTTTACATATATAATAGTAGTTTGTAGCAAACATATACCCAACTAGACTATTTAATTACCATAATTAAATAGAACCAAAAACAACCTATGTGTTATAAATTAAAAGTCAAGTGCCCGATGTGAGCTATTAAAACACATATTTAAGCGTATAGTCATTTTTATAGTTCTCGTGATAACGATAATATTCGACATATCTATTTAACCATTTATATATATTTGTATATGTATACCACTGTTTAATCCATTATAATTAATTATAAAATTATATACGTTATTAGCCGATTTCTAAACCACAACGAACCATGAGTTAAAATCACGCCCGACACTTTTATACCCTTGAAGTCTCGCGTCCAAACACATACCAAAGCTGCTAAACAGCAAACCAAACGCACCCGTAACACGTATATGCAACCCAAACACACCCTTGTCGCTGCCTGCCTAACCAAAACGCTCCCTGTTGCTCGTACGCAGCAAACCAAACGCACCCGTAACACGTTTCTGCAAACTCAATCGCACCCTTGTCACTGCCTGCTTAACCCAAACGCTCCCTGCTGCTCGTACGCAACAAACCAAACGCCCTTTATATGTTTTCTGCTATCCCAAACGCATCCTTATGAGCGGACTGCTAAACCCCAACGCCCATTAACACCATACCGCAGCCCCAAGCGCACCCTTATAAGGTTTCTACCCAAACCAAACACCCCCGTACTGTTGTTTACACAGCGAACAATCGCACCTTCGTCTGCGCTTTCTGCTGAAACCAAATGCACCCCTGTGCAGTTCCGTTGCCCAAACGCACTCCTGTGCAGTTTTTGCTGCACCAAACGCACCCACTGTGGTGAAATCTGCTATAACCAAACGACCCTCTGCTGGTGGTTACGTCACCCGATGAACCCTCCCTTGTTGTGACTGCATATACCCGAAACAACCACACCACAAACGCGGTGATCTGATGAGGGTGACGACCCGCTATATATATAAGGGATCTTGATGGTGGTGATGGTGTTGCGGCTGACGATGGTGTTCGTGGGTGGCTTTGATGTAGCTGCGTGGTGGCTGGGGTGATTGCACGAAGTGGTGCGGATTAAAATGGTGGCGGTGGTGTATAAGACGACGAGGTGAAGATGCCAGATCATGTTGTCGACTACAAGGTGGTGGTCTGGTGATTCTTGAAGGTGGCGGCTGCTGGTGGTGCGGAGTATCGAACAAAGATGGTGGCTACGGGGTGAGATGACGATGATAATTGATGGGTCGACTAGTGCATAGCATAGATCTATCCGATCTATAAGGTCAAGGTGACGGCGGCGGTTTTCCGACGGCCGGAAAAGAGGGAGGCGCCGGAAAGTTATTAAGGAGAGAGTGTGTGTGTAAATATTAGGGTTAGGGTTTGAGGAGATAATTAGGGGTGGCAACTCGTGTCGGGTTCGGGTTAGCGGGTTCGGGTTGTCAGGTTGGTGGGTTAGAAATTCTCGACCCGAACCTAACCCATTTAAATAAGCGGGTCAGCTATGTCAACCCTAACCTGTTTACACATAACCCGAACCTAACCCATTTAACCCATTTATATATTTGGGTTGGCGTTAAATAGGTTAAACGGGTTTCGGGTTGACCCATTTAACAAGTTTTATATACAAAAACAGACACATTACACGTGTTAACATGTTAAATAGGTTTAGGTTCGACCCGTTTAACCTAGTTAACACATATGATAAAAAAATTAATCATTTTTAATATAAGGAAAAAATCTTAAATGGGTTGTCGGGTCGACCCGCTTAATTTAATTCAAACCCAAACCTAACCTGTTTAATAAACGGGTCAGATAGGTCGACCCAAACCTGACCCAAAATTTAGTATACTCAACCCGAACCTGTTAATTTTCGTGTCGGTTTCAGGTCGGGTTTCGTGTCGGGTCAGAAATTGCCACCCCTAGAGATAATGAGAAGAAAAACCTAATTTGGGCTTTTATATGTGTTACTTAAATTTTGTGAAATCAAAGTGAAATGTTTCCAATATTACATGGACTAAGAATGTAATTTTTACTATAACCTTCGTTAATATATGGTTCGGGACTCGTTTATGATAGTAAAAATTTGATTCATTCAACGAAATTTTTGCCGTTCATTTCAAAATGATTTTTCCATTATAGTAAAGTATTTACTCGACCAATTTTCGTAATTGTCTACATTTTTATTTAAAATCATTATTATTTATCGTTTAACTCGAATAGTTACGTTCATGAAAAAATAAAATTCAACTTGAATGTTCTCGTTTCCAACGTACGTTATTAAAACCAAAATTAAAGTGTCAGATTATTCAATAAATATTTTTATCAAATATTTATGAGAAATTAAATATAAATTTAATTTATATCGCGTCAGTTCTTAGATTTGCGCAGTCTTTTACAATATGTAAAAAAAATAAACTCCCGTTTTTGAATCAAGTAACTTTAACATCTCTCGAAAACGAATTTCGTTTAATAAATAATATATTCTATTATTATTTAAAGTCTAGAAAATTCCCGGTTGTCACAGTACATCCGTGTTATTTGGAGTTCGTCCTCGAACTCAATCGTTGTTACCCTAATAAAAGTGTAGACAAAAAGTTTTTTTTTTTGAGGTTCTATCCAGGTGTTATATCAAATATACTTAGATCTACTCACAGGTAGTTATTTCCGAACTTTTAAAATCGTTTATTCACCAATAGTTACTTAGGTAAGCAATAGATAAAAGTAGGTCATATCTGAGCGCATCTACATGTCAATCTGGCAATTCGGACATCGTTCACCAAACGATAAAATGAAACAATTCGAAGCGAATAGTCTAGAAAAATAGTCAGCACTTAAAAGTCTATAAGGGTTCACCACCACCATCCAATTAGGTTCGCGTCGATCGGTATATATTCAGAAAAGATTCTCGTAACAATTCGCGAATCAAACGAAGTTTAAAAAAATCACTCGTCAAAACGTCGTAATGCTAACATAACAAGACGAAATACGATATATTCGTATGGACAAATCTTGAGTTAAAAGAAAGCACTCCAAACTAGAATACTAAATCAATACCATAAGTAGATAGGGTCACGCCAGATATCCTTAAGCCCACTCATTTATAATCTCATATTTGCATACAGAAGCGTCCTAATCTATGCAAATATGGGATTATAAACTTATGGTTCGGTGATTTATGATTTCTTTATTCAAATGCAAAGGCGTCCCAATCCATTTTAATAAGGACTTCATAAATCATCCTACTTAAGTGTCACCGGCAAAATACCCAACTCAAAATCGTTAAATTCTCCAAACGGTATTATCCAAAATTACAATAAGCAAAGAGCATGAGTTGAAAATAAGCCGTCTTCGATAAGTATACGTTTCGAACATCCAGATCGAAGAACATAAGTGTCGATAGGCGATAAAGCAGTCGTGGACGTATATCAAGTAAAGAAACTCACGGTTATAAGTAGGATAAGTATATAGTAGTCGGTTCTAAATAAGCAATTATCCAATCACACAATACCTTCCCATCCTCGAGGAAGACTCATCGAACATCAAGCTGAGTAATAACTTATCATAACCCAACCTCGAAACGCACTCACAAAGAATGGCCCCGGGTTTTGTTATGAATTATTACACACCTCAACCTTTCGATGACTCAGCTCAACTCTGAGCATATAACACATTCCACAATATCACGTAAGACTACGACTCTTACCCACCCTCGAGGTAATCCATCAAAAATCATAGGTTGTGTAACGTCCTATACTTAATTCCATCTCGCACTCAATCAAACATGAGGCCCACTGAGGCATAGTTAAGTATTGTTACACCTCTCAACCTTTTTGAATGAATTAGCTCGAACCTGGAGATTACTCACGACCAATTGTCAACAAAGTTCACATAATGTCTCTAGGGTTTGTTATATAAAAATAAAATATGTGGGACCATTGTGTAACTCACAGTCCCCAATAAATGTTCTACCGTTCATATATAAAAATATATTACATGTCTAAGTGCACTAATCAAGCAAGCGAACTCATGTAAACAAGTAATAACATGACAGGCAACGAGCAATAACAACCATGCATTGCAAATATTCATATAGCAGCGAAATAAGTATGATGTGATGAGTGTTACTACTAAATAAAACTGAGAGCCGGTTATAGTCTAGAGTTACTAATGCAACCTAGTTCTCTATAACCAAGGCTCTGATACCAATCTGTCACACTCCCAAATTCACTGCAGCGGAAGACTTGCTTTGGGGACTTGTGACTTCATGAGTATTCGAGAGTTTGATCCGAGAACGACCTCTACATGCCAAAAACCACAAAGTAGACTCCAAATAATCCACATAGTCAAGTACCTGAAATACATGCTTAAAAATGTCAACATAAAGTTGGTGAGTTCATAAGTTTGTTTTAAAACGTTTATGAAAAATTAGAGTTTTACCGACCACTGCACCTTGCAGTAAAATATAAGAGTTTAAAAATCACAGTTTCTGTTAAATAAACTTTCTTTGATAATTTCAAAGTGTATTGATAAAGACAGAGTTTATTTATAAAAGCCGAGAGTTTACTGATATAACAAAGTTCACTAAAATAAGTAGAGTTTCTGATAAGACAAAGTTCGCGGAAAATAAATTGAGTTTTCTAATAAAACAGTATTCACATGAAATAAATAGAGTTTATAGATAAAACAGAGTTCACAGATAATAGTTAGCGTATTCTGATAAAAGCAAAGCTCACTGATAAATAATAAAGTTTTCCAATAGAATAAAATTGTTTAATGAACCACAAGATTTTCCAACCACTTGGTGACAATATAACAAATACAAAGTCACTAAATAAAATAAGGCATTTATTATTGTCTAAGCTCATGACACCGAAGCGTTAACAACACCGGTAGTATAATCATATAATGTAGCCCCTACGGATGCCTAACCCACGACATCCGTCCTCAGACTCAAATGAAACTGTGCCCGCTTGTCCTCTGTTGGACCAAGCCGGACAGGGGCGTCAACCCCGATAGATCTATCCATAACATTCGCGCTTTCGACCGGTCATCCGGTCTGAAATTAACGGTTCATGATAATGGGCCAAAGTAATTGGGTTAAAGTGGGACTTAGACCAATACATAAAAGAGATATGCACTTGTGTTCATTCTTGCAACCATTGTCTCTACCCGAGAACCAGTAAAAAGTAGTTAAAGTTTTGGGCTATAAAAATCACAATAGAAATTTTAGTATCAGCATTCATAGGTATAACAATTAGAGGAATTGACCACTCAACACTTAACAATTAAACCAGTTTAAAGATAGTTTATGACCAACCAAGTAAGCTTAACATTAACTTATGACAATCAAGTAATTTATAAACAGTTATAGACAACCAAACAAGTTTAATATCAGTTTCTGACAGCCAAGCAAGTTTATAAGTAGTTTATGACCAAGCATGTACCTCCCCCAAAGAGCAATTATAAAACATTTATAACTCAATTCAAAGCAAGAAAAGGTGGGGTATGAACTCACCTCGACGAAGTAGCGCGAATAATAGTGATGCTAACAATACGCTCAGTAGAAACGGAAATCGATACGGCTCGGTCATGGTGTTGTGGTTTAACTAATCGGCTAATTCCAATAACTTAAAAATGTGTATTTGAGTTCTCGATAAGTATGTACATCAACATGACTCGTTGATAAAATATTTAAGTTCCAAGTTATAATAGTTTGGTGGTTGGTTAAATAAAGTGAATAAATTAGGCACACACACACCAAATACGTAGTGTATTCCCTACACATTACGTAAACCGAAGATTAAAACATTCTTATGTTGAACTATATAATATAGACAACAATCTTACAAAATAAACTAATGTATATATTTATTTTACAGTTATTATATAAAGATCGTGATAAGAATAATTAGACAACATAGTTCGACACCTTATAAGGAAATCATCACTTAATTAATAATTCTCACTTTTAAGTAAAAGTATAACTTTGTTCGGTTTATCAATACAAAAGAAATCCACTTATTTTATCGGTTTATAAATATAATAAATTTATCGGTTTATAAATCTACTAGTACTTATTTATTTTGTTGGTTTATAAATATAATGAATTTATCGGTTCACAAATCTGCTAGTACTTATTTGTTTTGTTGGTTTATAAATATAATGATATTTATTTGTTTTATCGGTTTACATATATAATAGTAGTTTGTAGCAAACATATACCCAACTAGACTATTTAATTACCATAATTAAATAGAACCAAAAACAACCTATGTGTTATAAATTAAAAGTCAAGTGCCCGATGTGAGCTATTAAAACACATATTTAAGCGTATAGTCATTTTTATAGTTCTCGTGATAACGATAATATTCGACATATCTATTTAACCATTTATATATATTTGTATATGTATACCACTGTTTAATCCATTATAATTAATTATAAAATTATATACGTTATTAGCCGATTTCTAAACCACAACGAACCATGAATTAAAATCACGCCCGACACTTTTATACCCTTGAAGTCTCGCGTCCAAACGCATACCAAAGCTGCTAAACAGCAAACCAAACGCACCCGTAACACGTATCTGCAACCCAAACACACCCTTGTCGCTGCCTGCCTAACCAAAACGCTCCCTGTTGCTCGTACGCAGCAAACCAAACGCACCCGTAACACGTTTCTGCAAACTCAATCGCACCCTTGTCGCTGCCTGCTTAACCCAAACGCTCCCTGCTGCTCGTACGCAGCAAACCAAACGCCCTTTATATGTTTTCTGCTATCCCAAACGCATCCTTATGAGCGGACTGCTAAACCCCAACGCCCATTAACACCATACCGCAGCCCCAAGCGCACCCTTATAAGGTTTCTACCCAAACCAAACACCCCCGTACTGTTGTTTACACAGCGAACAATCGCACCTTCGTCTGCGCTTTCTGCTGAAACCAAATGCACCCCTGTGCAGTTCCGTTGCCCAAACGCACTCCTGTGCAGTTTTTGCTGCACCAAACGCACCCACTGTGGTGAAATCTGCTATAACCAAACGACCCTCTGCTGGTGGTTACGTCACCCGACGAACCCTCCCTTGTTGTGACTGCATATACCCGAAACAACCACACCACAAACGCGGTGATCTGATGAGGGTGACGACCCGCTATATATATAAGGGATCTTGATGGTGGTGATGGTGTTGCGGCTGACGATGGTGTTCGTGGGTGGCTTTGATGTAGCTGCGTGGTGGCTGGGGTGATTGCACGAAGTGGTGCGGATTAAAATGGTGGCGGTGGTGTATAAGACGACGAGGTGAAGATGCCAGATCATGTTGTCGACTACAAGGTGGTGGTCTGGTGATTCTTGAAGGTGGCGGCTGCTGGTGGTGCGGAGTATCGAACAAAGATGGTGGCTACGAGGTGAGATGACGATGATAATTGATGGGTCGACTAGTGCATAGCATAGATCTATCCGATCTATAAGGTCAAGGTGACGGCGGCGGTTTTCCGACGGCCGGAAAAGAGGGAGGCGCCGGAAAGTTATTAAGGAGAGAGTGTGTGTGTAAATATTAGGGTTAGGGTTTGAGGAGATAATGAGAAGAAAAACCTAATTTGGGCTTTTATATGTGTTACTTAAATTTTGTGAAATCAAAGTGAAATGTTTCCAATATTACCTGGACTAAGAATGTAATTTTTACTATAACCTTCGTTAATATATGGTTCGGGACTCGTTTATGATAGTAAAAATTTGATTCATTCAACGAAATTTCTGCCGTTCATTTCAAAATGATTTTTCCATTATAGTAAAGTATTTACTCGACCAATTTTCGTAATTGTCTACATTTTTATTTAAAATCATTATTATTTATCGTTTAACTCGAATAGTTACGTTCATGAAAAAATAAAATTCAACTTGAATGTTCTCGTTTCCAACGTACGTTATTAAAACCAAAATAAAAGTGTCAGATTATTCAATAAATATTTTTATCAAATATTTATGAGAAATTAAATATAAATTTAATTTATATCGCGTCAGTTCTTAGATTTGCGCAGTCTTTTACAATATGTAAAAAAATAAACTCCCGTTTTTGAATCAAGTAACTTTAACATCTCTCGAAAACGAATTTCGTTTAATAAATAATATATTTTATTATTATTTAAAGTCTAGAAAATTCTCGGTTGTCACACTGGGTCCATGATGTGTTGTCTTCATGATGTGTTGACCCGGTTTCTGCCTAAGTTGTATGGAGGGCTTCTTTCTTTACACCCTTTATCCTTACATTTATTTTTCATTCTTCAACCCCTTTAATGCTTACCAAGACATCATTAATAGCACCTTGTTATGATTGTTCCAGTGCTATCATCAGTACTTAGTCGGCATTCAGCTTCGTTCACATTCTACTCCATCTTTCCTAAGGACTTCTAATAATCTATTGGATTGTCCCTGGGAAGATCCCTCCGGTTCTGGTTGGATCATAGGACTTAAACCTAACCACCCTTTTAACATCAATAACGTCGTGAATTAAAGATGTTGTGGGTATTTGATCTTAACCATGAGTGCTTGAGTCCTTAGATCACATTTTAATTAAATTTTCTCCCCCTATCTCTAATATATAAAATCGTTTGATATTAGAGATACCAAATTTGATTAAAATATATATTGTGTAGAAGAGTCTTGAAAAACTTACGGGAGAAAAATGTGTGAAACTTAGCATGAATTTGGAACGCTCCCCTCAAAAATTAATCCAATGGAATTGTCATTACGAGGATATGATCCACATTAAACTTTTGAGGATAGGAGTTGTTGAACACACAATTTTTGAAAGATTCTGAATATCATTGAGAAATTCTTGAAAAAGTTGTGTTCAACGCTTTTTGAAAAAATAAACTCTTTATGGCGAAAAGGTTTTTCTAAAGCATAAACTTGAGTTCATAGAATTTGAATGTCTTGACGAATCCACTCAAGTGTAAGAAGATTTAACTTCTTTTGCTAAGGGTAAGGGCACTAAAGTGTACACTCCCCCGTGAAAATAGATCCGGGTTGCAATCTGAAAGTGATTACAAGCCATTGTGTTGAGCTCAAAACGTTGAATGTTTTGTGACAAGCTCAACCCAAGATAGATTGCTCTACCCATTTTTGGAAAAATTGTCCAAAATAGACATTTCCTTTATAAAAGATAGAAATGACATGTTTTGAAAAAATAATTACAACTTTCATTCGAGCTTTATGTACACACCCGTGTCGTTATTGAGCGACATTTCTAGGTACGTCCATATTATCGATACTGAAAGACATGTCGAGAAGAATATTTTTGGATTATCAAAGATTTTTTAATTTTGTATTTTGCTTTTTCATTAATATTTACAAGTAGATGTTTGATAAATGAATCAAGCAGGCTTCTTTGCCAGAATCTCCAGTTCTGCTGGAGTCAAACATCTCATACCAATTTGCCTAACAAGATACGCAAAGCTCTCTTTCGAAAGAGCTTTTATGAATAAGTCAGCTAATTGGTAATCAGTTCCAACAAAGTATAATTCAACAATACCCCTTTCAACTTGTTCCTTAATGAAGTGATATCTGACATCAATGTACTTCGTGTGGGAATGCTGTACCGGATTGCAGGAGATGGCTATGGCAGACTTTGAGTCACAGTACATAGGTACTTTATCAAAATGGAATGCATAATCCGTGAGTTGTGTTCTCATCCAAAGAACTTGAGCAAAACACGCAGATAAAGACACATACTCCGCTTCGGCTGATGAAAATGATGTGAAATCCTGCTTACTGGAAGACCATCCCACAAGCTTATCTTGACCTAGAAATTGTGCACCACCAGAAGTACTTTTTCGTGTATCAAGACACCCTGCATGATCAGAATCTGAATAGGCCGTTAGAAAGAAACCGGTTTCCCTCGGATACCAGAGTCCCATTTGAATGGTATTCTTAGGGTACCGAAAGATCCGTTTAAACTCCTTGAGGTGCTTTTCAGTGGGTCGTGCTTGATATCGTGCACAATAACGCGTAACATGTGATTATCTGGTCGGCTTGCTGTTAAGTACATGAGGGAGCCAATCATGGAATGATATCTTGTTTGATCTATGGCATCTCCCTCCAAATCAGCATCTAGGGATGTGGTTGATAATGGTGTCCCAACTGGGTCACATGAGGTCATACCATGCTTTTTTATTATCTCTTGACAATACTTAGCTTGGTTAATAAAGATACCACTTGGGATTGGTGAACTTAAATTCCTAGAAAGAATTTCAGTTCGCCCATCATAGACATTTCAAATTTGTTGTGCATTACTTTTTCAAACCATTTTGAAAGTTTTGGGTTTGTAGACCCGAAAATAATGTCATCAACATAAATCTGCACAAGCAAAATGTCATCCCCATATTTATAAGTGAACAAATTTAAATCAATGGAACCTTTTGAGAAACCTTTGGAGACCAGAAATTTCGAGAACTCGTCGTACCACGCCCTTGAAGCTTGCTTGAGTCTATAAAGTGCTTTGTGGAGACGATACACCATGTCAGGATAATGAGGATTGACGAATCCTTCCGGATGCGTGACATAGACTTCTTCCTTCAATGGACCGTTAATAAATGTCGTCTTTACGTCCATTTGATAAACGATGAATGCCTTATGTGCAACATAAGCAAGGAAAATCCTGACCGCTTCCATACGAGCAACTGGTGCAAATGATTCTTTAAAATCAATACCCTCTTTCTGTCCATACCCTTTAGCCACTAGCCTAGATTTATTCTTGATGATCGTGTTCTCTTCATCCATCTTGTTTTTCCAGATCCATCGAAGATTTAATGGTATTACATCGTATGGTCTGTCAACAAGTTCCCAGACTTTAAGTCTTTCAAATCGTTGAAGTTCATCCGTCATCGATTCAATCCAAACGTGATCAGCCATGGCTTCTTTGATGTTTTTCGATTCAGCTGAACTCATGGCGAGTGCGAACATACAAACATCGTCATCGGTGTTAAGCTGTCGTCTTGTACGAACGGGCTGTGAAGGATTTCCAATTACTTGAACCAAAGGATGATCTCGGGTCCAATGATGTGTTGAAGGATGTCGTTGGTAGAACATATGCATATTTGACGGATCAACATGGCGAGTAGAGGACTCTCCAGTTTCGTATACCAGAGTACCGAATGGGTTGATAAATTCTTCTTCGTCAGATAATGCATTGTCTGCTTGATTTGTGTTCTCTGGAGCAATGACAGTAGTTGTGGATGTTGTAGGAGCGGTTGTTGATGTGATATTCTGAGGAAGTAAATCTGCAGCAACCGGTGTTGAAGTAGATGAAGTTTTATCCTTTTGTTGACGATGATCGGTATCATCATTCTTATCATGAGTGACAGCGGAAGACTTCGATATAACTTGTTTCTCCCCCGTGAAATATTCATCGTAACATTGGTCCATATAACATTTCCAACTCTTCAAGTGTCGTGTTGACTGTCATATATGCTCTTGGAACATTTCCTTGAACCAGCGTTGAACTTGACGGTTCATTGTTGTGTTCTTGAGTTCCGAGTTCCGTGCGGTTGTGAACGAAAGTCGTTTGTCGTTGTAGTTCGGGAATTAAACTGTTTTGTTCAAGTGCCATTTCTTGTAATTCATCAAATCGGATGTGAATAGTCTCGACTATCAATTTTGTTCTCTTGTTGTATACTCTATACCCCTTAGACTGAGTTGCATATCCCACAAGAATACATGCATCACCTTTCTCTTTCATCTTATCCAAATTTTCACCATCTTGTATTATGTAACAAGTACATCCAAAAACGTGAAGGTGTTTGAGTGAAGGTTTTTGATCATGAATTATGTGATATGGTGTCTTTTCGTGTCTTGGGATAATTAAGGAGCGGTTTTGTGTGTAGCATGTGGTTTACTCGGCTTCGGCCCAAAAGTATAGTGGAAGTTTTGAAGCGGATAACAATGTTCGAGCAGCCTCAACTAAAGTACGGTTTCGTCTTTCAACAACGCTGTTTTGTTCGGGTGTTCGAGCAATAGATGTTTCATGTTCAATTCCTTCGGCTTCAAAATAGTTTCTCAGATTTGAATTCAAAAATTATGTACCTCTGTCAGTACGAACCACTTTAACTTGAGCTTGAAGACCACGTTGTATCAGTTTAAGGAAGCTGATGAGAACTTCGGGTGTTTCATCCTTGGACCTCAAGAAGTGAGTCCATGTGTACCTTGAGTAATCATCGACAATTACCATAACATATTTCTTCCCATTGATACTATGAACATGCATGGGACCACACAAATCTATATGAAGAAGATATAACCATCCTTTAGAGCTTTGTGTAGTCTTTGTTTTGAAGCTGCTTCGTTTAGCTTTACAAAGCTCACAAGAAGAACAAAGATGAGCTTTAATGAATTTCAAACTTGGAAGGCCTCTCACAATATCTTTCTTGGAAAGCAAGTTGATGGTATCAAAATTAAGATGAGATAAACGTTGATGCCATAACCATGCCTGAGTCGTTGAAGCTTTAGCCATGAAGCAAATTGGAGTTGATGAAGTTTTATCTTGAAGTGAAATAGTGTAGAGATTAGTACCTCGTGTACCGGTAAGTAAATCATTCCCATCATAATCGCGAACAAAACAAGTCTTCTTTCTGAAAGCAACTTCCAAATCTGCATCACATAATTAACCAACCGAGAAAAGATTGTTATTGAGCCCTTCGACGTAGTATACCCTTTTGATCGTGGTATTCCCCTGAACCAAATCTCCATATCCTAGGATCGGTGCAAATTGATCATTTCCGGATCGGACCGTACCCAGGAACTCCTCCATGAAGTTAATTAGAAGCTTGAGATTCCCCGTCATGTGCTTCGTGCATCCGGAGTCCAGTATGAAGAGAATTATTTGTATCACCTGCAGAAGAGTTAGAACACGATGGAGCATTTTCTAAATTTGATACCACAGTAGTTGTGATAGTAGAATCATTAGTGTCCTTAGCAACATTTAAAGGCATACTAACACTCGTTGTCACATTTTCTGTCCTAACTTTAGGCAGCTATTTATATCCTGGAGGACATTGATTAGCAAACCACCATTTCCAAGACTTGCTAGCAGACTCATATAATTCCTTAATTCTGCTTCTAGGGTTCTTAGTGGTGGAGTTTGATGCAGTACTTTTCTTAGTGGGGGTTGCACCAGAATGGTTCACTTTGTGTTTGGGTTTACTAGCACTAATAGGCATCGCAACTTGCTTCTTAGTTCTAGTTTCTACGCCTTTGACATTATTCATAGCACACATAGAAGGATTAGCATTAGCACACTTTCCACATTTGACACAAACAAATTTCACACTCATAGCATTCAAATCATTCAAATCATTCAAATCGTCATTGCATGCGATTACAAAGTTTTTATTCTTAAAAACATTCAAATTCCTAGGGTGTTCTTCTACTTCCTTCATCTTCCCTTGAGTCTTGTGTTTCCAGACCTTATCATTCACTTGGGTGCTCTTAAGCTGAGGTCGACTAACACTAGCAGTGGAGACTACTCCTGTAGTAGAAGACACACGAATATTAGTGTTTCTAGAAGTCTGAGGTGAGTGACTAACTTTGTTTGTGGGTTTAATGATCATTCTATAATCCCTGGTTTAATCACATGATTGTGCTTAACGCTTGGTGCTATAGCATTCCTTATGGGTTGATTATGTGGTAAACTTTCCTTTCCATCCATCTTGGGGGCAAACACAGGTTTTGCAAATGAAGAATTTAAGAAAGCAGATGGTTTTCCCAAGATAGAGGATTTATTCACTCTAGAGGCATTGGGTTGTCTAACAACAGGTTGCTTAACACTAGGTTTCATAACTTTCCCACCCATCTTAGCAACGAGTTTCTTCAACTCTGCTATTGCTATGTTTTTTTCTTGTAACTGAGCTTTCAAATCTGAAATATCAAGACTTCTTTGTTTAATAATCGACATGACTCATATAACTTCTAAAGGTGTATCATTTGAAACGCTGCCAACTTTCTTTTGCAAAGCAAGTTCAAGTGAGTGACAATGTTTTTGAAGATAATCATATCTATGTTGAAGTAACAAAAACTCTTTTTGGTCAACTTTATTCGAAAGCTCAGTTTCAAGACGTTCACATTCTTTAACTTGATCAAGATATTTGCATGCAACATCAGAATATTCATCAATATCAGCACAAGTTGTAACATAAGCACACATAATATCTTTTGAGAGACATTCATGTAAGAGTAGATCATATGCTGTAGAAAACTCGTCTCTTTCAGGTTGATGGTCGTTCACTTCTTGTTCAAGAGATTCCACATATTTCAAATCATCAAACATTTCTTGCTTAATTAGCGTTTCAAATTCCAAAATATGTTTTTACGTTCTTTCCGCAAGCGGAATCAAAATACTTTTCACAAGCACAGTTATATCGTAAGGAATTTCTTTGTCTCCTTTCGAAAGTTCACGTTTTTTCCAGTCATCATCAACAACCTTTTTGAAATTTTCAATGTTACTCTTGAGAATACTAAGTGCTTGCTTACTCTTGCTTACAGAAGCTTTATATGGCAAATAGTCAATAAATTTTGAAACATTAGTTTTCTTAGTGGCATAAGCTTCTCTCTATTTAATTCTTATTTGTTCATATTCAAAAAATATTTGCTCACGAGTTTTCTGTGTTTGCGGTTTGAAGAGACCATAAACACTGTTTTCATAAGCATAATTATATGGTTTAACAAATTCTTTATTAACTTTTGGTCTACTCTCTTCTTCCAAATCGCGTGTCTCTTCACTATCAGGCCTAACAACAAGACAATCAAGATCAGTCCATTGGGACTCATCAAGATATAAGTGTTGATTCTTAGATTGAGCATGCTGAAGATACTTAGGATTTTCAAAACTAGGTCTATCCTTGAAAAACAAACGAGGTGCCAACATTATCATGGTTTGAATTGATTGATTAGTTTTATAAATTATTTTCTTGTAAAAATCAAGTTAAGTTTCAAGTTCCACCATTTTGTCGATGTCATTCGCTTGTTTAGTTTTGAAATCCTTTTCCATCTTTTCAACCACAACTTTCTTTTCATTAACAAGTTTAGTTTTATCCTCTTGAAGAAAACCATTTACTTGAGTTAGCTCATTGACTTTAGTGGTAGCAAGATATGTTTTGTGACGCTCAGTACTAAAGAGGTGTTATAATTACGTTTCTCTTGTTCAAGAAGCTTAAGAGTTTCGTTATATTTCTCTTGAAAATCGTCCTTTTTAACATTAATTAAACACCCTTTGTATCCCCCAACCTCATTGGTCTTTTGAAGAAGCTGGGCTCTATAGCTATCAATGGTCTCACTAGATTTAATTAGAGCAGCTTTGCATTCTTCAAACTTTTGAGTGAGCGTAGCGTTTGCCTTCTTTAATTGCTTTTGACTCTTTCTAGTTTCTTTGACATCTTTTTGTAAAGAAGCAATTAAGTTAGCAAGCGCAATACGCTCCTCGTCATCATCATACTCATTTGCATGTTGATCATCCTCAGACTCGTTATTGCACATGTCTGATGAATCGGGTGTGGTATTGCTATCAACCGTTTCCATCATACATGTGTCATTAATGGCTTTGGGTAGC
This sequence comes from Glebionis coronaria, assembly GCA_025667525.1. Classification (NCBI taxonomy): domain Eukaryota; kingdom Viridiplantae; phylum Streptophyta; class Magnoliopsida; order Asterales; family Asteraceae; genus Glebionis; species Glebionis coronaria. The sequence continues at coordinate 271,927,653 of CM046876.1, forward strand.
TCAGAATGCTCATGAATATTACCAAACACATTATATTCCTCTTCAGTGTGTACCTTATCGATTGGCTTAGTATCAAAGATAGGACCATTGTCATCTTTAGTGACATTGAGAACTTCTTCAACGTTGGCCATGTACGAGTAATGTGCTTCAAGTTCTTGATCAGAGGCTTCATCATCAGTGTCATCAAGCATTGCTCATTCCTCAGCCGACAGTTTAACCCCAGCTTCCATCTTCTTGCAAAGCAGCATCTTTTCCTTATGATAGTCAGAGTCTCTAACCCGTTTCGGCTTCCTACATTCCTTTGCCATATGTCCATAGCCTTGACAATTAAAGCATTGAATCCTACTTTGCTGAACCACTGGAGTACCAAGTTTCCCTATTCCCAGCAGCAATAGCAATCCTCTGAGCATCATACTTAGCAGTTTGTCGATCATACCGTGAAGAACCCTCAACATGTGTTGAATTACGTCGATCATACCTAGGAGGACTTTCATCACGTTGACGTGTGTCATACCTTCGAGGACTCTCAACATATTGGTTCCTTGTATTTGATGATGTTCGAAGATTGTTGTTGGTGGGTTTGAAGATTTTCTTGTAGGTCTTCATAATGAAAGCAATTTGTTGCTTCATCTCCCTATCCTTCTGAGCTAGTTCTTCATCACTGTCCTCTTCAGATGATGGCTCAAGTGATGGTGCTGGTGCTCTTGGTTCTTTGTCTTGTGATCGTGTGGGAGCAGAATACTTAGATGAAGTGGAGTATCTTGGTGAAGAGGATGTAGTGGTTTACCTTGGTGAGGATGATGTAGTGGAGTATGAATTTGGAGCACGAGAGCGATGATCTTGAGTGTGTTGAGTGGTAGACACCAAAGCAAGTGGATTAGTAGTCTTTGCTATCCTTTCAGCTCGAAGTTCATTTGCCTCATTCTGAAATTGTTTCAAGATGTCAAAAAGCGTGTGATAGTTGACCTCGTCTAACTTACTTTGTTGTTTCACCAAAGTTACAAATCGTGTCCACTCAGGTTGAAGTTGTTGTAGAAATTGCACATTGACTTACATGGTAGAGACTTGCAAATTGTTTCTTGTCATGTCATTCATCATCTTGTAGAACCTTGAGTAATATGAATCAATTGATTCCCCATCCAAGGAATTAAACTTACCAAAGTTCCAGAACAAGTTAGTTTTAACATATTGCTTGTTAAGTGATTCTCCTTGTTGCAAGCGTTCAATGGCAAACCACATCTCTTTAGCAGTAGAGAATGCATCAACCGTTGAGTAAATATCATCACCAATCCCACTTAGAATAAAAAAGATTGCTTCTTTCTCTGCATCAATCCAAGCACGTTTCTCTTTCGAATTGTTCTCATATGTTTCCTCAATTGTTTGCTCATCGAAACCGGTTGTCGAGACGGTTGCTGGAATTGCAGGAATGGTGATGGTAGTGGGAGTATAAGGTCCTTCTTTGATGCAACGTCAAAGAACATCACTATTGGGTTTGCTGTCAAGATATCGAAGGAATCATGATTGCCATTGTGCATATCTACCAGTCACAAGCATTGGTGGTCTCTCTTTGTTACCCGCCACCATGATGTTGTTATTAGTAACACGATATTCAGCAGTAGAATCCATCTCAAGAATGAAGTGAAGTGAATAGGATCTTAAGAAGATGTTGTTGTGAGTAGATTGTGGTTGAAACTTCAAAAAATGGTGTGAAAAACCCCAAACATGTCTTCGTATGAAGCCAAAAATTCTTAAGCGAAAAATCACACGAATCACGTTTTTGAAAATTTTAGAATAAGTCGGAATAAATCTTCAAAGAGCAATTCGGAATCCAATTAACTCAACCTAATTCAGAATCCATATTTCAAAGCTAATCCGTAATCCGTGAACCTATATATAATTCGGAATGACTGAGCTTGAACTAATTCGGAATGTGAATCAAGGACCTAGTTTGGAATCTGTGTGTCAATGATCTAGTTCGGAATGTGAATCAAGGACCTAGTTCGAAATCTGTGTGTCAATGATCTAGTTTGGAATATGAATCAAGGACCTAGTTCGGAATCTGTGTGTCAATGATCTAGTTCGGAATATGAATCAAGGACCTAGTTCGGAATCTGTTAAACCATGACCTAATTCGGAATCGATGAAGTTCTGAACTAATTCGGAATCGATGAAGTTCTGAACTAATTCGGAATCGGTGAATCACTGAACTAATTCTGAAATATGAAGTACTTGATCTAAGTCGGAATCTGTGAAGTTCTGAGCTAATTCGGAATATGTGTATCTTTTACCTAATTCGGAATACAAAGAAACACCAACCTTGACCTAGTTCGGAATACCCCTTTTTCCCACCTAATTCGGAATACACTTCTGCACACAAGTCAGAATGTGAAGAAACCCAACCTTGATCTAGTTCGGAATACTCCTTTCAGACACACAAGTCAGAATAACCTTTTTCTCACCTAGTTCGAAATATTTCTAAACCCTTTTTTCCCGACTTAAAAAAACATCAAATTCCGAATTGTTTAACCAAAAACTACAAATGACGAATTTTTTTACCCAAAAATCAAGCCAAAACTTCCAATTTTTTCGTGGAAATCACCAAAATGAGGAACACAAATTCCTACCACAACTTTGTAGGCAATTTGTATGAAGATTTTGAGCTCAAAAACACAAAAAAAATTTACACGAGATGATTTTAAGATGAAAATCACACGAAATCAAAAATGATAACCACAAACTAAACACAAATCTACCCCATGGCGATTAATACCAATTGTTGTCCCTAATAATATGATGTTGGATTAAAGAAATGAGATGGAAAAGATATGAATTTTAGAGAGAGAAAGTAGTGAGAGAAAGTAGAGAGAAGGAGATGATTAACTTGTGAAATTAGATTAAGAATTATGAGATCTTTCACCCTCCTAACATGCTAGGAGGGTACTTATTAGTCCACCCACATGCGGGCTCTCTAATGGACTATATATATTTTGGGTCGGGCTTGAATAAATTCTTAGTACCTTAAAAGAGGCCTTTTAAGCTAACCATCAAGCCCGTAATGTCACAACTATTTTAACTAACTATTACAACGTTCTAATAAATATTACAGAATAAACCTATGACCGAACATTCTTGTTTGACTCAATATTTTGAGGCTAACACTATTTGATTCCTTTATTGCACATATAAATTATTATTTTGTGTTTATGATTTAGTATTTTTTTACTTGTTTATATTAAAATTATTGAATTGTTGTAAACAAGGGTTTTTTATGAAAAGAAATAATATGGACTAAATCATATTAAAATAATGATTTGTTACAGATTTAAATTACATAAGATTACGTTGATTGGTGATTGCAATAATAATTTAAAGCCCTACTTCTTTTGACAAACTATAAAGTGGGTATAACGCACCACTGGTCATGTACCCGGTTAAGGAAGGAGGTGTTATGCCATTAGTGGTTGACCGAATTCCCAACTACGATTATTAATTGAATTATACCTTAAGGGTGATTTACCACAAATTCAAATCCGAAACACAATGAATAAGGGTATTGCTTTGTGCGTAGCCGAGTTCTAGCAAGAGTACGTTGTGAGTAGTTGTGGGTAAATTCTTTAATTGGTTTTACCAATACCGCAACATAATTTATAAAGAAATTTAATCTCGTGAAAAAGTTTACTAAATATTTTATTAAACTTATGCTATGGAGTTGTATGCATGTTTCTCCATACATTGATTTTGACATCAAAATTTATACCCTTAAAATTTAAGTCGAATGCTCCCAATTGACGAACACTTGAAATTACTTCGTCATCAAATGAGATTTTTGGGTGATGTTGTGATGGAGAGAAAACCTTTCGTAGAATGAGAATTGGTATGATGGTTTTACGTTACTCAGATTAGACGACTTAATTAAGTTACTCAGTGAGATCTAGAAACTTAATGCATTTAGAAGGGATGAAACATGTGTACAATGCAAAACGTTTTTTGGCAATGTAAATCCCTTAAATAACTAAAAACTGAAAATTGTTTGTCAATTGAATTGTTTGACAAATCGCTATGTTGAGTACATTCATTACTAGCAGATCAACTGATGTAATGGATTTATGTCAATATAGTTCTAGAATTCAAGGAAAATAATTTGGTTTTGTACCAGGATAATTTTATTTTCTTGAAAGAATTTTGTTATCGAAAATACTAATATTTTAACTTATTTCTGTAGAAATGGCTCAACCCACCAATAACACTATAAGTTCTGTGTTCAAGGCATTCTTTAAACGTCCCAAACTTACTGGCCCAAACTTCAATGATTGGTACCGCTCGCTAAGAATTGTCTTGAGAGCAGCGGGTACTATCGATATCTTGACTACTCCCTATCCGGAGAATCTTGTTGAAGGAGCATTTGATGCGCAAAGGCTTGAACACGCTGCTAATATTAAGAAGCACTATGAGGTGGCTTGCTTAATGCTAGGAAAAATGGCTCCTCCACTTTAACAGAAGTATGAGCTATTTTCACCTAAGTGAATGCTTGATGAGCTCAAGGCTATGTTCGAGAATCCGCAAGCTGTGGAGATCTACGACTTGGTAGATGCTTTGCATAACTGCAAGCAAGCTCCAGGAAAGTCTGTAAGTGCCCATTATTTGGAGATGAGGGGTTATATGAAACAGCTCATTGCACTAGGATAACCCTATGATCATAATATGGCTATCAACTTGATCAATAGGTCCCTTAACAAGGAATTCAATGATTTCGTTAGAAACTATAATATGCATTGCACGGGGAAGACAGTTAATGATTTGCATGCAATGCTCATTGACTATGAAAAGGGATTGAAAGACAAGGCATCTACCGCTACGCCTTTTGTACTAACCATACAAAAGGGTAGAGAGAGTAAGTCAAAACCGCAAGCGAATAAGAAGAAAGCCAAAGGGAAGGGTGATAAGGGCAAACAAGTTGTGACTTATTCAAAACCTAAGCAGAACTTTGTCAATAAGAATAGATCTCAGAAGGATGAGACTTGTCACCATTTCAAGGCAAGTTGTCACTGGAAGAGGAATTGCCCTCTTTACCTCGAAGAATTGCGAGAAATAAAGAAGAAGTTTGAGCAGAGCGCTGCAGCTTCAGGTAATTTATTTATGATTGAATTGTTCAATTTAACATACAAATTAAATTCCTGTATATATGATACGGGATGCGGTATTAACATTTTTAATACGCTGCAGGGATTTAATCTGGAAAGGAAGCTTTCCTATGGGGAACAATTTCTATAAGTAGGCAATGGCGCACAAGCAGCGGTTGAAGCTATAGGAACATTTAATCTAGTTTTACCTTCGGGTTAAGTACTGATTTTAAATGATTGTCATTATGCACCTACAATTGTTAGGGGTGTTATTTCCTTTTCTTGTTTGTTAAATAATGGATTTATTCACACGATTGATAATAATGGACTTTTTGTTTGGAAAAATGGTATTTTCTATTTTAATGCAATTTCTGTGAATGGTGTGTTTGAAATATACATGCATGATAATGAAGCCAAGAACAATAAATCTGTCTTTAGCATGAGAAAGAAGAGAAAGTTTGACAAGAACTCTTCTTATCTTTGGCATTGTAGACTTGCCCATATTGGGAAGACTCATATACAAAAGCTTCAACGTGAAGGTCTTTTGGAAAGTATCAATGATGAATCATTTGATAAATGTGAGTCTTGTATCTCTGGAAAGATAACCAAGAAACCTTTTAATAGCAATATTGAAAGAGCTACTGATCTACTTGGACTAATACATACTGATGTATGTGGACCACTTAGACATACGTCAAGGAAATGTGCTAGCTACTTCTTAACATTTACAGATGATTATAGCCGTTATGGTTATGTTTATTTACTTAAGCATAAACATGAGGTATTTGAAACATTCAAAGTGTTTAAAGCAGAAGTAGAACTGCAATTAGGGAAGAAGATTAAAGCTCTTCGTTATGATAGAGGTGGTGAATATTTAAGTCAAGAGTTTATAGATTATCTAAGTGAGAATGGAATTGTTCAGCATCTTACCTCTCCCTATACTCCACAAAAAAATGGTGTATCCGAAAGGAGAAATCATACATTATTAGATATGGTGCGATCTATGTTTAATCTTACAACTTTACCTTTATCCTTTTGGGATTATGCTTTAGACTCTGTAGTTCGCATTTTAAATATGGTTCCCACAAAGAAGGTCGATAAGACACCATATGAACTATGGCATGACAAGAAGCCATATTTGTCTTATTTAAAGGTCTGGGGTTGCGAGGCGTATGTGAAATGTGACTCGGGTGACAAACTCCAACAACGATCTGTAAAATGTATCTTTGTAGGATACCCTAAGGAAACTATGGGTTACTACTTTTATTATCCACCTGAGAACAAAGTGATTGTTACTAGGTATGGAGACTTCCGTGAATCTGATCTTAATTCAGTTTATGATCTTGAAGAGAGTCATATAGATACATTGCCTTCTGAAAACACTAGCGATGTAATTCCTATAGAACCAGAAAGTCTGGCGGTTCCACCGGAATTCGTTCCTCTACGTATATCCAAAAGGATTAAAAACGCAAATAGTAATATATGTCTTAACATAGAGGATGATGATGAGTTATAGGATCTTGGTAAACCCGCTAATTATAAATCCGCCATACTTGATCCTGAGAAGGATAATGGATGGTTGCTATGGATGAGGAAATGAAATCCATGAAAGTTAATGATGTTTGGATTCTTGTAGAACCATCACCGGATGCTAAAGTAGTGAGACATAAGTGGATATACAAGAAGAAAACCGACATGGACGGAAAAGTACAATCCTATAAAGCTCGTTTAGTAGCTAAAGGTTTTACTCAAACATTTAGCGTAGACTACGAGGAGACATTTTCTCCTGTAGCAGACTTAAGAGCTATTAGGATTCTCATAGCCATAGCAGCATACTATGACTATGAGATATTGCAAATGGATGTTAAAACTTCCTTCTTAAACGGTCGCTTAGATGAAGACATCTATATGCAGCAACCAGAAGGGTATGTTGATCCTGGGAATCCAGGACATGTGTGCAAACTTCAAAGGTCCATTTATGGTTTGAAGCAAGCATCACGTCAATGGAATAAAAGATTTGATGAAGAAATCAAAAAGTTTGGAATTATTCAGAATCGTGATGAGCCATGTGTATATCGCAAAGCTAGTGGGAGTGATGTAGTATTCCTAGTCCTATATGTTGATGAAATATTAATCATGGGAAGTAACATTCCAAGATTTAAAGTTGTTAAGGATTATTTTGGTAACTGTTTTTCTATGAAGGATTTAGGAGAAGCTACATAGATTATAGGAATTAAGATCTATCGGGATAGGAAAAGACGGTTAATTGGTCTATGTTAGTATGCTTATAGAGATAAGATTTTGAAGAAGTATAATATGCATAATTCCAAGAAAGGTTTTCAACCTATGGAAGTTAAGCATAATTTGAGTCATGAGATGGATGCATCAACTCCTGAAGAGGAGGCATACATGCAGAAGGTGCCTTATGCTTCGGCTGTAGGATCTATAGTGTATGTTGTAAGATGCACAAGGCCTGATGTGGTGTTTGCTCAGAACTTGGTCAGTAGATACCAACAGAATCAAGGGAAGCTCCACTGGACTGCTGTTAAACATATTCTAAAGTATTCGAGGAGTACGAAAGATATGTTTTTGGTATATGGTGGGAAACCAGACACAGAATTGAATGTGACAGGTTTCTGTGATGCGTCCTGACAATGTGATAAAGACGATACGAAGTCTCAGACGGGTTACGTTTTTGTTATCAATGGAGGAGCATATGACTGGAAGAGCAAGAAACAGACAACGATTGCAATGCATGCTACTCAGTCTGAGTACATGGCTGCTTCAGAAGCTGCAATGAAAGCTGTTTGGATTAGGAAGTTTATTAGAAATCTTGGAGTGATGCCTTCAATTAAAGAACCTATAAATATGTATTGTGACAATTATGCCGCAATAATATTTGCCAATGACCCAGGAGTCATGAAGGGCGCCAGACACTTTATGCGTAGACATCACTACGCCCGAGAACAAGTTGAAGCTCGTGAAATCAAATTGATAAAAGTTCACACAGATGATAACGTAGTTGATCCTTTAATTAAGGCTTCACCTAGACCAAAGGTAGTTAAGCATGCCAAGGCGATTGGGCTGCAACTAGCTAGCAAACTCAAGCAATAAATCTGTGATGAGTATTTGGATAAAGGATGTTACGACATTATTATATATAATGTAATAAAGATTAGGTTTCGTTTATTCCTGTTATTTAATAAGTGTATCATATTTTACATGTTTTAATCCATGAATAAATTGTTATGCTAAATGTCCGTTGTCGATTAATAATATGGGAATATTATTAAATTAAGACAAATCAAAATAGAGATAGAGTATACTTGAAAGTATATTGATCGATTTTGGATGATATTCGATGAATCGAATATTGGACTTATCCCAACTATATGTTTTTACTTTATGGATCTTTGTCATCAAGTAAAACATAAATAGTTATCCTTAGACTTGAGATACCAGGAACTGTTGTGATTCTAGTGCATCTCTGTGGAATAATCTAACGCTAAACGTAATTGGTAGCTATAAGGGTTATTTTTTGAAGTGTTGCAAAATTCATAAGTTTTGCTCGTAGTCAATATGGAATTTATTTCCTCCAATTTTGTTTTGGAGTTTAATACAGCTGGGCCCCTCGTGGGTTTAGTAAGATGTTTGTGTGGCCACACCCAGATTTGTTTTGATAATCTTGCTGAATCTATGAACGAGAAACAAAATGGCTAATGAAAGGAATGACTGAGATCCATATTCTTATTAACGTTGTATTAGAAATAAAAAAGGATAATAATAACGATGTAGAATCGTTAAAAGGTTTTGTCCAGGAGAGCTTACTAGAGTTGTACTAGAGACATTGCTAAGTGTAACTAGACGCTAGTCAATGTAATCACGATATTCAAAATATGTCCAAGTGGGAGCTGTAAGTTTATGGACTTATATTTAATAGTCGTATGATAGGATCGAACTCGAGATTACGGTATTACACTCAATACGTAAAGAGAATTTATTTAATAACTCTATTTATTATATTTATTAAATTAAACCGAGCAAATAACTATATAACTTTAACGATCGTTAATTAATTAATAGTTAAGTATTAACGAGTGTTAAAATAATATATAGTAAGAGGAATAAAAAGGAAGAAGGACAGAAAGTTCCAGAACACCCCACAAGGGGTGTTTCGTCGGTCGGTTAGGGCTCCAAGGGGGGGGGGGGAAGTTGCCTTTTATTTACTTGGGCTACAATGGGTTTGAGGCCTATAAATACATCCCCTTACCCCTCATAATCTTCATAACTTGAATCTCTCATATCCTCTCTCTTTTGGCCGATCGCAAGGTTACACCACGAAGGGGTTTTCGGTTGGTTTTCTTGGTTGATCGATTGTGTTGATAATCTAGTCCTAGCCCCTCTCTAGGTTTGTTGGATAGATTATTTACAAGTGTTGTAGCTCGGTTTTCATGTTCTAGAATCATGGTTAGCTTGTTGTATTACGTGTGTACAAGATCGTAATATAGTATTACTTTAGACTATATCTTGGTATATTACGGTATTAACCCGAATTGGTGATTCGTTCTTCGTCTTGTGGATTTGCTTTAGTGTAAAGTTATGTAACCCTAATTCGATTAATTATAATTATGTTATTATTATGATCTTGTTAAATCGCTTCCGCTATATGTGCTTTGATCTCGTTTAGGGTTTTTTATAATTGTTATGATGTTAATAAACCTTCAATTGATATAATCAATATTGATGATTTTTATAGTCACTTTAAAAGTGGTTGAACAAAAACTAAAGAAGAAGATTGGGGCAATTCCTAACTTCACTAACTTAGCATTTCTTTCAAGTCTAAGTTTTGGTAATGAGGTAAACATCGATAACACTATTAGTGTTGGCAAGCCATCTGTTAATTCTGGTAATGATGAACTAAATGTTGGCACAGTCTATGCACTCTTATCTAACTATAAGAATGTATCAGAAATTGTCGATAGTGATCTTCAACAACTCAGCGATGATGACTTGGAGGAGCTTTAAATAAAGATGTTGGTCCCTTTTAACACGATACTACTTATCAACCTCAAGTAATATTGCTTATAGGATTCAAGTGAGTTATTTTAACAAATCAAAAACAAACTTAAGCGATTAAAAAAACAATACCAAATACTTTTCAACGTATAGACATTTTATTAAAACTTAATAAAGAATCTATAACCCACTTTGCTTGCGGAATAGCAAAATGGTTGAATGACAATATTGGGTGATCTCCTCTACTTAAACTACAAACCTAGGTTATGAGTTTAAGTCTCAACCAAAACGTTCATAAGCTTTTCTCTTTATGTTTCGGTTGATGTTAGGAGAGAATGGGCTCTTGGAAGAGTTCTATCTTTCGAGTACAAGTGTTACTCGATTCTCTCCTAGATGCGTTCTTCTTATAGGCAACACATGGTTTACATGTACACAAATAACCATGCATTCCTCCTAAAAAGGGAGGGCTTTACCTTGTTTGAGTCTATGTGGCGGTGGGCTCAAACCCCGTGGATTAGTCGGCCAACGTGTCGGAAATCACTGTTACCAAAAAAAAAACCATGCATTGATTATCTAGTGGGTGGTTGAATGTCCCACGTGATAATCAGTACAAGGTTTGAATATTCTAACTAGGAAAGGACAAAAGGTTTATACTTATATCTATATTTATAAGTAACCTTTTCCCAACGAGATCTGCTTTTTTTTTACTTAAACCAGATCTTTTTCCCGGCTAATGCAAACCTTCATGATGATTGAAGTGTCTTAAGTATCATAGAGGAGATCGACATCATTCAGTTTGGTATTATCAGATCAAACTGAACTGAAAGCTCTTCTTCAGGATTTGTTCTTCAGCAAAACATTCTTCAGTAAGAATCTTTGTTCCTCTGGCCATGCTTTAGCAGAGCCACCATTCTGCTGAATATGAAATACTTAGGGGATTTTATATTAAAATCTTAGAGTTGCTTCAATGTTAGTAAATACTGACCCAATAATCTCCCCTTTTTGGATATACAAATAACCTAAGTTAAGGTCAGTAGTAAGTGAGCATAACAACTTCTTCTTACTTGCACTGAAACTTAAAATACTTGTAAACATCAGATATTCATTCATTCATAAACATTACAAATTACAAAACAAAAATACAAGAGAATATCTTATTTCTTTTTAGCTCTAAGTCCTTTAGTTACTGGGGTTTAAATAAGTGGATTCATGTTTCTTATGTCCACCACTCCTAGTAGACATAAGCTGAAGGTCTTTGCAGCTTCAGTTAATCCTGGACCTTTATGATGATTGAAGAATACTTTCTTGACATTCCAAATAAGTTCATTATTCATTTCGTCCAACTCACTTATGCCCAAAAAGTCTTGTCTTTCAAGATGATTAAACAAGATCATCCCTAGTTCAGGTTCTTCAATTACATGGCTAGGGAGATGATCCTGAAATTGAACAAATCCTTATATATCTTTGTGGTGACAAAGATATCACCAACTTAAAGTTTAATTTGATGAGCTAATTTGTTCAGCTCTAGGCTAGGGTCTTGTTCCTCTAGTGGAATTTCAACATTAATGTTGAGGAACTCACCCATCTAGTCATGGTTTCTCTTGGAATGAGAAACCCTCGTTAAAACTTCATCCCAACTCTTTGTCTTATTCTTGGCCAGCTTCTGTTCCATTTCCAGCCATTCAGTGAGAGCGAGTTCTTTTGCTTTGAAATCCACCAATATATCATCAGTGTTATGAGCCCTATAAAACTTCAGATCAATAGACCCCTTGATAGTGAGCATATCCACATTTGTTATGGCTTGAGGGTTTCGTCTGTTTAATATGGTCAAGCAGAACTTCTCATATAAGATCTTCCTCTTATAGAGGCCTTCCACAACCGATTCTCCCATTTCATGATACAGATCTTGTTTCAGCTTCTTGAGTTTCTCAACTTCATTAATTCTGATCACTTTGTTGATATCTTCTTAAGTAACCACACCTGACTTGATCAGTCTCTCATGGAGTGTGAGATCACCTTTGTTTTTAGGATGGATGATTTGTATAGCCTTCTTCAGATGAGTCATCACTAGTGGTCAGCCCATCTACATGATCATCTTTGACTGAAGACTCCCCCTTAGACTTACAAGGAACGTCTTCAGCAACTGTTGACAAAGGCTTCTGATGAGAGCGCAATTATACATAGTCTCATCGTCCAAAACGGGCTTAAAAGACGTAAAAATATCATAAATACCTTGCAAAATACGTGTGCTTGTTCAATGGTTATTCTATGTACGGATATCGTAAAAAGACCAAAAGATAACAAGAAACAAGCAAAAACGAAAACAGGAAACGAAGCCACACAATGAACCGGACTCGAATGTAGATTTTTCAAGAAAACCCTTGAAGTTTTAAGAATTAAAAGTTTGGTTCCTCAACTTTAAAGACCTGTCACAAATGACCCTCAAGAATCATTTTATACAAAAAAATCCCCTCAAGTTTCAAGAGTTGACATAATCAGCCCTCTAAGATTGAAAGAAGTTCACTTCAAGTCCTTATTAATAATTTACCAACAACAAGGGCCAAAATTGCTAATTTCTAAAGTTATTTAACAAATGGCAGGTTTAAAATCTGGCCAACACTTGTTTTGCCATGATTTTCAAAGAGAAGAGGTCATTTCTGCTTATTTCATAACCCATACCCTTACCAAACTTGACCAGCCCAAAACCCAACCTAGTTAAGTTATTAACTAATTACATTTTAAACGGATTAAATAATAATTAACAGTGGCGCCAAACACCTACCTAAACACTATACAGATCAAACAAAAAAAACACACTGTTTATCCTATAAACCCTAATATCAATCTTGTTATTTAAAAGAATTAGAAGTTAAGTGTTTCCAGATATTTGATTAACCTAAACATAAACATATCCTCACTATCAAACCACCACCCAACACACCCATGTGATGGGTAGGACCCTCCCCTGCCCATCTCTTTCACCCCAAAACCTGACACAATCTATGGACCACATTGATACTTTGATTTTGCTAGGGTTCAATTTTATTCTCTCAGAATCCTCTCGAATTGATCTTGGTTCTAAGTGGAATGATTGTTCTTAGTTACTAAAAAAGGGGGTTTAGTTTTCTAATCTACTAAAAAGTTTAAATGTATTAAAATGAAAACTTAAATAAAAAAAACAATTAATTTAATGACAATTAATAAAACTTGGATTAAAATAACACTTGGATTAAAATATAAAATAAAAATGAAGAACAGTAAGAACAGTAACAATTAAAGATGCTCAAAAGAAAATTGATTCGGAAGTATGACCTTGATTCGGAACTTTTCACTCGGAACTTGGTTCGGAACCCTTGATCCGGAACTTCGTTCGGAACTTCACTCGGAACTTTGATTCGGAAGTTCACCCGGAAGTTCGTTCGGAACTTTACTCGGAACTTTATGCGGAACTTTGATTCGGAAGTTTATTCGGAACATTCAACTCATTCGGAAGTTTTGTTCATCCGGAACTTATTGCTCATTCGGAACTTTTAAGGGAAAAACTCATTCGGAACTTTTAAAGGAAAAACTCATTCGGAACTTTTAAAGGAAAAACTCATTCGGAACTTTTAAAAATGACATTCATCCAGAACTTTTGTTCATGTGGAAGTTTAGGCTCATCCGGAACTTTTGTTCATTCGGAAGTTTAGGTTCATTCGGAACCTGGGGACTCAAGAACAGTAACTTCAGAAAAAACAGGGGAGTACGATTTTGATCCAAAAATCACCAAGTTTCTAACCAAAAACTTAAATAAACTAATCACTAAGCATATACTAACCATAAACTACAAATCCCATCAATAAAAACATAAAACCCAACAACTTTTAAAGATTAAATCAAACAAATAAGAACTTGAACTTTTAACTAAATAGATGAAGATGAACAAGATGAAAATGAAAAGATTGTATTGATTCAACAAGGTTTTAACAATCACAAAACAAGGATGAAATTACAAGATTGAAAAACAAAGATCAAAATCACCAAACACCCTAGTGGTGTTGGTGATGCTACGAACAGAAAGGAGAAAAAGAAGGAGGAAGAAAAAACTAAAAAAAACTGGATGCAAAGTGTGAGGGGATCCCTTTATATAGGTGTCCCCTTTGGTTGGTGAGTGGGATTTCTCCCGTTCTTCTTGTCTTCTCGTCTTTTCAGAAAAGTTGACGTTTTCGATTCTGATTCGGGATTTATCGTCGATTAAATCCAACTCGTCTTTTAATTTCTTCGTTTAATAGACTTGAGTTTCTTCGACTTATGTAAATCTTCCATCTTTGGTCCTTTTCTTCGATAAATCTTTGAATAGGCCCAGTGACTTCAAATCTTTTGCATCTCTTGGACAATAGACTTCATCTTGAGTATTTTTCTTCGATAAATCCCGTGCAATCCCATGTTTTCTCCATTATCCATCCGGTTGGCTCTGAAAACACAATAAACACAAAAACCACGCATAATTCCAAACAAATGATATTAAATACGTGTTTTGGTCTCGTTTTAGCCAGAATTAAGTGGTAAAAGGATGGGTGTTTACACACCTATCAAATCCCCTACACTTAACCATTGCCATGCCCTCATGCAATGCTTAGTGATAAAGCAATTTTACACTTTTCTTATAATTAATCAACCTTGGCCTTATTAAAATACTACTTAAACAAAAATTAAAATACTTAAGAGAAATTAAAACTTTAAAGTAAACAAAAGGATGGAAATAACTTGCAAAGAAATCAAGGACTTACATTAGGGCTTTGGTGCTGCGAAGATTTATCACCCTCAAGTTTCACGTTCCCCAAACTAAGCTTAAAAACGAGATCATTGTTATTATAAGTTAGTAAATCAAACACTTACACACATAGCTTAATTAAATGCTTAAACTCCCTTATTCCTAGGTGTATCTCTTATATTTTATTTTTGTCTTAGAATGATCATGAAGATACATTTTTGGACTTATTTCGATAGTTTATTTAGGCTGAAAGCAAAGTAGGACGATTTGATCAATAGTTAGCTAAAGGACAAAATCTCTTAAAACTGCTTCTCGGGATATCAAAAATTTCATATCTTGGCATAACTCGGTTCACGATTTGAGACCTTTCTCGGGCCGATATTTGGCATGTACTTCATACTTCATATCTTGAGAGACGTGCTTGAGATAATGGTCTTCTCATCGTTCATAGAGTTTCTTCACTTGGAGACTTTTGAGAGGTACTCCAACTTTGTTGACCACGACTTCATGATTATTTCTTCAATCTTTATTTGGGATTTTGAGATACAACGATCCGCCTCCTTTTCGGACTTGGATCTATTTATCCTCATACCTTGTTAGGGTCTTTTCGGATAGACTTCTCCATCATCTTTATGGGAGTTGATTGCTTTTCGTCGTGAGTCTTGATCCTTCATATCGATTTTGGGAATAATGCTTTTCACATCACCTTGGATCTTTAGCAATAAAATGGAATCCTCATGCCTTGTTAGGGCCTTTTCGGACTCGCCAATCTTCGCGCCCCGCTTCATAAGTTATGCCTTGGCTATGAACTCTTATCATTACCGAGCAACTTTTAAACGATCTTGGGCTAGAAGCTTAGTAACTTTTCAAATCGTACGACCTTACTTATTGCAGATAAATTATTAGCAAGTGATGGGAGAATAGGCAAATAATTACACCAAGTGAGCTTGTGCAAGAGTACCGACTTATAATTGACTCTATCATTTCTTGTCCTCCACAATTTAAAATCTCAAGTAATGAGACTCGTGGATGCTTAGCCTAATAAACCAATTAAGGTCTACATGGTTAAGGATACTAGCTAGAATAAACTTTGATAAGTCTATTCGGGTTGAGTCAAAATAAACGCAACGGGCCTAATATGTCAAAGATTTCTCAACTAGCTACATCACTTTTATTAATATTTTTGACTTTATTGCGGGATATATACATATGAAAGCAACGATAAAAATTTAAAAATTACGACAAAATGGCCAAAGTTAATAAAAAATTTGAAAAATGTTAAAAAGGATGATTTTCCGGTTAAATGAAGGCATTTTAATGGAAAAGTCCACTTAAAACTTCGATAGAAGTCCCCCTACACTTAAGATAAACATTGTCCTCAATGTTTAAGCATGTGGGAAAAGTCTCCCCTACACTTATGACATTGTGCACGTTGGTTAAATCAAGTTAAGGAAGAGACGACTAACGTGATCAATTTCAAATGTGAGTATGAAGAAAATTGAATCACGATAGTTGAAAGATAGAACCGGATTTCGGATAACACGGGAGCACGGTTCTTCAGAGATTCCAAGAGTGCACTTATCCCTGTAATCACATCACCACACAAAAACAAACACCCTATAGAGGTCCCCCCTACACTTAGGAGGTTAAATGGAAAAGGATAGATACTCAGGCTGCCTCCCGAGGAGCGCTTGTTTTTGATAACCGAGTCACGAGCCTGACTCGACCCAAAATTAGTTCATGGGGAACGTGGTGAGGGATGGAATCATCTCTAGAGAGATGTCCTCACCAAAGTACAATTTTAAACGCTGGCCATTCACCTTGAAGTTGGGCCCATTTGGCTGAGAAAGCTCAATGGTGCCATAGGGAAAAACATTGGCGATGGTGAATGGACCAGACCAGCGGCTCTTCAACTTGCCTGAGAAGATCTTCAACCGAGAGTTAAAGAGTAAGACTTGATCACCAACGTGGAACTCTCGGTTCTTGATTTTAGCATCGTGGATCATCTTGGTCTTCTCCTTGTAGATCAATGAGTTCTCGTAAGCTTGATTCCTCAATTCTTGTAGCTCGTTGAGTTGAATCTTGCGAAAATCACCGGCTTTGTTGATGTCGAAGTTAGCCCACTTCAAGGCCCAGTATGCCTTATGTTCCAGCTCGATAGGGAGGTGGCAAGCTTTCCCGTACACAAGACGATAGGGCGTACAACCGATCGTGGTCTTGTAAGCAGTACGGAAAGCCCACAGAGCATCATCTAACTTATCGGCCCACGCGGCGCGATGCTCTCCCACAGTATGCTCCAAAATTCTTTTCAATCCACGGTTGGATATTTCGGCTTGACCGTTGGTTTGAGGATGATAAGCGGTGGAAAGACGGTGATTGACACCATACTTCGCCATGACTCTTGCAAATTGATCGTTGCAAAAATGAGTCCCGCGGTCACTGATAATAGCACGAGGAACGCCGAATCGAGCAAACAGTTGTTTCAAGAATTTACAAAATCGTTAGTGGGTAAAGCCTTGGCTTCAACCCATTTGGAAACGTAGTCAACAGCGACAAGGATGTATTTGTTGCCTTTAGAAGAAGAGAATGGCCCCATAAAGTCGATGCCCCATACATCAAAGATTTCACATTCTTGTATGAAATTTTGAGGCATCTCATCTTTATGTGTGATCTTGCCTTGTTTTTGACAAGAATCACAATGTTTAACCATCTCGTGAGCATCACGGTAAATGGTGGGCCAATAGAATCCCGAATCAAACAATTTTTTGGCAGTGTAGTTGGGACCAAAGTGACCACCAGTGGGTCCTTTGTGGCAAGCCTGGAGAATGTCCAAAGCGGCCGGTCCGTCAACACATCGACGAATAATCAAGTCAGCGCATTGTTTGAATAGAAAAGGGTCATCCCAAAAGTAAGTCTTAACATCGTTCAAGAACTTCTTTTTTTGTTGGGATGTTAACCCTTGGATGAGAACACCACCCGCTAAGTAGTTTGCAATATCCGCAAACCACGGGGTGCCATCGAGATTGAGATCTATAGACATTAAGGTCTCAAGGGGGAAAGAGTCATTGATCTCTTTGTTCGGATGATCCCCTTGATATGGATCCTCAAGTCTGCTCAGATGATCCGCGGCCAGGTTTTCGGCTCCCTTCTTGTCACGAATTTCAATGTTGAATTCTTGAAGGAGTAAAACCCAGCGAAGAAGTCTTGGCTTAGAATCACACTTTGTCATCAAGTACTTCAACGCGGAATGGTCCGTGTATACAATAGTGGTGGAAAGGACAAGATAGGGGCGAAACTTTTCAAAAGCATAGACAACAGCTAAAAGCTCTTTTTCGGTTGTCGTATAATGCAATTGTGCCCCCGTCATTGTCTTGCTAGCATAGTGGATTGGTTGGAAGTGTTTATTCACTCTTTGGCCCAAAACCGCACCAATAGCAAAGTCGCTAGCATCGCACATCAACTCGAAAGGCAACTCCCAATTAGGGGTAACCAAGACGGGTGCCTTAGTAAGCTTATCCTTAAGCAAGTTGAAGGCTTCAAGGCACTCTTTGGAAAAGATAAAAGGAGTATCTTTTTCCAAGATGTGGGTCATCGGGCGAGCGATTTTAGAGAAATCCTGAATGAATCGACGATAGAAGCCCGCATGACCCAGAAAACTTCTCACACCCTTCACGGTTGAAGGTGGAGGTAATTTGGCTATGACATCTACTTTAGCACGGTCGACTTCAAGACCGGCTTTAGAGATTTTGTGTCCTAGCACAATGCCTTCTTTTACCATAAAATGGCATTTTTCCCAATTCAGAACAAGTCGAGTGTCTTCGCACCGCTGAAGCATACGTTCCAAATTGGCAAGGCAAGAAGAGAAGGAATCCCCGAAGACCGAGAAATCATCCATGAAGACTTCCATGGTTTGTTCAACCATGTCATGGAAGATAGCTAACATGCACCTTTGGAAAGTCCCGGGGGAATTGCATAAACCAAAAGGCATTCTTTTGTAAGCAAATGTGCCATAGGGACAAGTGAATGTTGTCTTCTCTTGATCTTGGGGATCGATGGGTATTTGGAAATAACCCGAGAAACCATCAAGAAAGCAGTAATATTCATTACCCGCTAAACGTTCAAGCATTTGGTCCATAAAAGGTAGAGGGAAATGATCCTTTCTCGTGGCATCATTGAGTTTGCGGTTGTCACACCCCACCATGGCGGAATATGGCGCGCGACGTATGGATATCATCACAACATGGCTTGTCTATAGAGATAACTAAATGAAATAAGAAATGTCATAAATGGTGACACATATGTCATGACAATATCTCAACATGCAGGAGTCTAGGTAAGTAGGTAACAGTCCTACCTCTTACCCAAGACAATCAAATATCACAAACAAAACAAACATAAGAAACTAAGAAGGAACGAGGATCTCCTTCTATAAGCAATCCTAAGGCATCCAAGTCTAGACACTTCTATCCTCAAGCTTAAACACATTCACACCTGAAAGAGACACTAAAACACGTCAACATAAAGTTGGTGAGAGTCATAGGTTTAGACTCCAACGCTAAATCAGTTACAAGCTGTGAATGACAACCATCAACACAATAACATATGGACAATGCGCTAAAATTATGTATTAACAACTAGCATTCATGTTCAATCAATCATCACAATACCAAGGCATCACGCCTTACCAACAACCATAATTTCCAAGGCATCACGCCTTACCAAACACCATAATTTCCAAGGCATCACGCCTTACCAACAACCATAATTTCCAAGGCATCACGCCTTACCAACAACCATAATTTCCAAGGCATCACGCCTTACCAAACACCATAATTTCCAAGGCATCACGCCTTACCAAACACCATGGTACCATAGGTGGCCATACACCTATGTACCTTTCCGATCCAAATCATACACAAACAAGAATCACATAGCAGTTAATCACATAATGTACACACAAGTCCATCTCAAACCTTAAAAACATTCACAGCATCAATTTATAAATAACTCAACACAGTGTCTCTTCCATCCCATCTGGAAGTCAAAATCAATAGTAAACATGGGACTAT
Organism: Glebionis coronaria; assembly: GCA_025667525.1. NCBI lineage: Eukaryota > Viridiplantae > Streptophyta > Magnoliopsida > Asterales > Asteraceae > Glebionis > Glebionis coronaria. The sequence continues at coordinate 271,947,611 of CM046876.1, forward strand.
GAAACTCACCTGATTGAGCTTCTCCAAATGTCCTCGCACTAGCAAAAAGCTAACAAACCAAAAACACATAATCAAAACATGAACCAATCACTAAAACGGCTCATCAACCTATGATGGACATCTAGCCTCCTCCTATATAAATACCTCATTTATATGCTCTAAGCATCTCATTACCCCCTCTATAAAGCCCTTAACCCCTTTTACTTCATAACCCGTCCCGTTAACATTTTACCCAAAATAGTCCCGTTTTTCATACCTTAAACTATGGGTCGATATCCCCCTTAAACATACCCATGATCTCTGTAAAAGGAATATTCACACTTTTATATATGTTAGTTAAAACCTCCCACTTTCCCTAACCTTAAAGCTACTGTTAAGGCCCCGATATATGTGTATATATTGCTACCTATCCAGAATTCACTGATTTTAAACGTATGAAAAGTTCATTACCATTAGAGGGTCTTACCCTAAACCACAATATTAGCCCAAGTGCAGATCCTTACTAAAATATATAAACCATCTCTCATGTTCGTGAGAATATCCCAATACAACCCTAAGTACCCCAAACAACCCAAAACTTAAAAAGAAAACAGGCTGATTACAAAACTGTTTTGACCTCCGACTGTTGTAACCTGTTTTTGACCCACTTCCCAACCTCCAATTTAGTTCTCGTTTCTTGCATTGGAAAGCCAATTCAATTACCTTTTCAGGGATACTTGGATCGCATCTTGAATGTTCCTAGAACTCCCGATATAATCAAAACAATTGACTCAAAATTCTGTCCAGTTTTTAAAAACGGGTTTAACAAAATCAACCTCATTAATTAACCCTAATCCCTCTAATTACAAGCCCTAATTTATGTGATCATCATATAATGATTAATTCAACATTAATTTAATGTTTTTCAAATTAAACCTTAACCTAAATCCATCATAAGATGATTGAGAAAGAATTAAAACACTTTAATTAAAAAGGGTTATAAAGATTTACCTTTGATTTATGAAAAACCAAGATTTTTATGAAAACCCTAATTCCACCCTTGTATATTTCGACTCCTTATTGATCTCCAGGGATTTTATGAAGTGTTTTGATAAATAAAAACCTTATATAATTAATCTTAACCAGTCCTAGCCCAAATACAAAAGCCCGGTTCCCTTTTTCCCTTTTTTCCCCTTTTCTTTTCTTTTTTTTCACATAACCGACCTATACCCATTTAATTTCGTTTTTTTCCTTTTTATTATTAATATTAGTATTAATAATATTATCTTAATTTTCCTTAATTTATTTCAGCTCCTAAAGCCTCCAAAACCTCAAAACCGTAAAACTAGTCAAATTTACGCGTTTTACCGTAAAAAAACGTAAAATATACACTTTTAAAAAAAATCTCAAATTTTGAAATAAACTTTATAACTAAGTCCTAAATGACTTAAAACCATCCCGAAAAATATCCATATGACTAATTACCTCATCCGAGACCTCTAAATGTTAAACCGTAAATCGTAAAAACACGATTTTCTATAATACATATACGTATACGTAAAACCACTAAATAACACCATTTCACTTCATAGTCACTACCATGTGAGCTCATGAACATGAAATCATCACACGTCGTTTCATTCACAAGGTACCCCGTACCGGAAACGATATCCAAACCACAATCTATACACACCAATAAGCACATAAACACGTAAAGACACGTAACTAGCACAAAATAAAACTAAGTGACGAACCTCAAAACCAGGGTTGTCACATCACTCCCTCCTAATAGAAATCTCGTCCCGAGATTTACTCCTTAGGATCAAACACACAAACAACAAATCACATGAGGATACTTGTTCTAAATGAACTCCTCTCATTTCCACGTGAACTTTAGTTGAAGTCTCAAATTACCACATATACTAACCAACAATATCTAAATTCATTGCCAACTCTTGACCTCACAGTCAATAAATCTCACAAATGACTCTTTGATAAAACAAAGACTCTTATTAACACAAGTCCCGAATAACCGAACATGCAAATATGCATTCTCAACAACATTTACCAATCTTAATACATGAAATATATCATGTATACCACTCAATTTCCCCCAGGTAATTCTATGCTCATAAGCTAATGGTCCGATCTTTCCAAAGATCATAAATGGACCTACAAAACTCTACATTAACTCTTCTATTTTACCGAAACGTACCACCCGTTACTATGGGTGAAACTTCATACACAACTTTGTCACTAACTCTAGTGGTTTCCTCCTTTTCTACATAGCATCCCTTGTTGCTCTCATCCTTTCCACAACATCATTACCACATTAGTAGCCTCTTTTACCAATTCTAGTCCACATTGGGGACAACTCACCCTATCTTTTCATATAGTGCCTCAAATGGCATTTATCGACTTCTAGTATGATAACGATCACTATATGAAAACTCAGCCATCGCTAATGAGTTTCCTAACTCCCTACCATACATTACGATGTGATGCTTCCCCTCGTTTCTTCCCTCGCCAGAGTCCTTCATAAGGCACTCCATACATATTAGGCTAACCTTTACGCAAAACCCTTGATTCCCTCACATCCGTACGCAATTCTTCCAACTTCCCAACTACGTGACTTCTCATTCCTCTTGAAATAGGTGATGAATTAGTCAGTCTATCGACTATCACTCAACTCTCATCGTACTTAATCCTCCACTGCATTATGTATCCCTTCCACCAAGTTCGTCCTTACATCGCCCCTTTCTAAGCTACTCCTATCTATGTAGGAAGTATAGTCTACGTCCCTTTCTCCATATGATTGTCCAAGCCACGCAACATACATGTTGACGCGTTCTCTGCTTTAGACAACTCAACTCGTGCAACCTACATCTTTCATCCAAACCATCCTAATACGTCATCCATATAGTTCAAGTCCTTCTCAACTTCACTTCATTCTTCTTATTCCATGTCTCATCAACCATGCTTGCCTTTCCCAGATGGTACTTGGCCTTGCAATTTTCTTTCATCACTTAACTCCACCCATCACCTTTGTCAAAAGTTCAATCAAGATGATTGAATATGTGTTGGAGACGTTCATGATCCGTATAGATCATTCTCCACGTCTCGTACACCAAATGCCTCTAGCATTCTAGGCAGATATAACAATCCAGCCCCACTAACTAAGTCCTTCTAGTTCTTCCAAATCTTCAGTTCTTGCAACGTATAAGCGATCGCCTTTCTTTGTCGTCCTCGTACGCGTCCAAATCCTTGCTCCACGTAACGTCATGCTTCGCGAATTCATCCGGTCCTTCCGATAATGCCAAGATCGGCTCATTATCCAATCCACCTCTTCAGCCTCCAAAACGCTTCCTCATCCTTCTTCACTTCGCCCTTGCTGGTTCCATGATATGCCACCATCTCTAACTGCTCATCATAGTAAACTTAATACTAAAACTCACACTCGAAAATCTCACTTATAACTCCACTCCAAAACCAACACATAATTCGCCTCACTCTCTTTCTTAGATTTGAGTAGATCAAGATGTCGTCGATGCTCCTGATGACAACTCGTTTATATACGTTCATGTACACTCGGTTCATTGATTCCATGAAAACTGCTAGTGCTTTGGCGAAGCCAAATGCATAACCATAAACCCAAAGCGTTCATACCACCTCCTTGGCAGTTTCAACTATGTCCTCCTTGCACCCTCTCTTAGCGGCAATACGAATAAATTCCTACCTTGTTCTACTTGAAAAATTCTACACGCATTTTAAAAGACCAATGCTTCCTCTCATCAGACCACTCAACCGCTTTCCACATCCAATCTACTACTAAGCAACTCAATTTTTACCTTGCATCCGTTGCAATTTCCATCAACTCTTGTTCTTGGAATCATTCCATCTACAATTTCCTTGGAAAGGCACTAACTCCAACTCCTCTCACTTCTCCTACTTGCTCTACTTATGGTTCTACCTCACAGTAATAGGCAAACCTACTAAATCTCAGGAAATTTTCGGAAAACTTACATGCTTTACGCACAATCATAAATACCTTTGAGGTATTGTATCCCCTTCCAACACTCTCTATGGCGCGTTACTTGTGCTAGTATCCCACAAATCTCTATTCATCTCCTTGGTACTCCTAAAAGACCTCATGACCACATTAGTTCGTCTACGAACTTCTTTCCTCCCCACTAAGGGTATTCTGACCGTTCTCTCATGGTCACCTACTTACGCGTGTAGGCGCTACCAAGTCTTCATATGACTACCTCAACGCTCCCGAACCATACGAAACCAAAACTACATCCTGAATCCATCAGATACGATCAATGAATCAACCCACGGATAACTAACGACATTTCACGTGCACCAGTTAAAACAAGTCAAAAACCACGAGACTCAAAAGAAAACTCAAACCCAAAACGTGTATCATTTCAAAATGACCCATGACAACGAAAAATAATCCAAGAAACACCCAATGGCAACCAAAACATATTACGCCCCGCGACATATTATTTAAACCGTGCAAAAGATCGACATTTTTCCAAAAGAATATATATCTCTTTTTTTATTATTATTACCTCCCAAATCTATGTGACTCAAACAATCTACAAACAACCCTCTTGACGAACTCAAAACTCAACTCGAAAACTAGGTATCCCGTGCATCCCAAATCATAAAAATAAACTACCATTCAAACTCAACCTTTAACCCGACACTTGTACAAAAATTTCGGCCAAGATACTAACCTCCCATGACTTTACATTCTGAATATTTGAAAAGTACGTTCCGAGGACATAATTTTTGGCTTTTGAATCACTCAACAAGCTCTAAAACGAACAAGTTATGACCAAATCAGTTTTATACTAGTTGTTTAAAAAAAACTAAAGAATAGATTTAGTGATTAATATACCTCTTTTAAATGACAGATATAATTGTATGTGTAACCTTCATAAACTCAATTTAACCTCGTATTAATAATTATAAATGACGTGAATCGGTTAAACCAAATTATATAAACTATGTAAGTAGAAAGAAATTTTACTTCGCTCTATTTTAAAGAAAGTCTTTTAGAATTTGAAATAAATAAGTGTTGATTAAAAAGAAATCTTATGTTGCACCTTGTTTCAAACACGACTCCAACACCTTACCCTTATTTTAACGAATACAACCAACTATCTAACCCTATAATAGATTTCTAAGTCCCCCTTTTTCTCAATATATACCGACCAAAAGAAATGTAAGACCCAACACAAAAGATTTCATTATCTCAAAAGAAACCCCAAGTTATTTCAATAGACTTGAAACCAAAAACACTATTTTAAAACGTACACGTGAAATACGAAACTCAAAGAATACGCTACAAGACACACTTCAAAAGATTCAAAACGTCGTTGGAACTCCAACAAACTCCAGCACCATAAAACACGAACAAACACAATGTACGTTCAAGTTATAATAACTAGTGAACGACCATATACCATAACCTAACACGTAGTAGTATATATACATCCGCATATATATACCTATTAAATCTCCCAAAACATACTCGTTATCATACATATCAAGTCGATCGCGTCATACACTCGTTTTTCCATACGAGTAATCACCTTTTCACCATCTCACCATACCACAACAAGGCACAAAACCCATATATTATAAATATACCCAAAATCCACATCTCATCATATACAAGCATGTACTAACCCTCTTTCATGCAATCGTACTTAGGAACCCGTTGAAGTTGTGGTACTTGTATAACTATGTTGGCCACCATACTTATACAATTACCCTTTCCCCAATGCACTCCCTCCTATGATGACACTTATAAGAATCAATACAACACATAACACATAAATCCATCTACTCACATAAGCTCATAACCACATAACAAAGGTTCAAAACTCCAACTATTAAAATAACATAGTCAAACTCTCGGAATACAGAAATCCATAGTCTAGCTAAAACAGCCTAGACTAAATCCAAAACGAAAACATAATCAGTTATAAGTCATGTCGCCTGTAAGAGTGGAAACAGCTTAAAACCCTTCCTATCCACCTACTCCTAGTAACTCGAACCACCACACGGTTCTTAGGGAACATGAATTAAACATCAAAAGAAAAATAACATACCTCAGGTATGTAGAATAACTCGATAAAAGATAAAAACTACCTTGTACTAAATTATGTACTATAATGTACCATTTAAGCAAAATACAACAGTGACTAGCGTCGACGATTATGGTTCAACCCGCACTAGTCATAAACCTGAAAAGAAAATAACAGGTGACTACGTATGAACATACTACGGTTCAATTCATACTAGTCAAAACATCGCAATAAATAACATCCAAACACATCAATTAATATAAAATGCACACATACTCCTATGACGCCTATATGCAGGGACCCTTAAGCTATAGACTAGGCTACGCGACTAGGCAACCTAATTCTCTATAACCATTGTCTCTGATACCATTCTGTCACACCCCACCATGGCGGAATATGTGGCGCGACGTATGGATATTGATTGTAGTAAATTACAACTCTTGTTTAGGAAAACAAAGAGCGTAAAATAGCGGTAAGTATTAACGAGTGATTTAGGAAAACCACAAGTAATGACCCTTAATCAAATAAAAAGAGAGAAAGTTCGTTTCCCAAGGAGGTATATGTGTTGTGAATTAACTTGTATGTATTTGAGATTAATATTGAGAAGATGAGAAGACGGTTTCGTGAAAATTACACTATGACGTAAAAGACGTAAACGTAAAGCCGTAGAAAAACCAACCAAAATTAAAATATTATACTAAAACCAAAAACAAAATCAAGAAAAGATTAAAAAGACTAAAACAAGTCTAAAATAATATAAATAAGGACAAAAATCCAACAAAGATATTTTAAAACCTTTTATTAATTAAATATTTAATTTTAAATGCTAATTAAAGCCCTAAAATTAAATATAACTAATTCAAATGTCTAAAATATGATTTTATTGAAAAATTACTTAACTTATATTATTAGAAGACTAAAAAGTAATTTTCTAAAAATTAAAAGCTATTAAAACTATTTTTAAAACTCTAAAAATGATTAAAATTGATTAAAACCTAATTAAACTTAAAATAATTATAAAAATAAATCTAAAGGCTATAAAAATATTCTAAAAATGGAAAAGGTCCTAATTAATGATAAAGATCCTAAGAAAAATGAAAAAGAAAGAAAAATAAAATTTTGATTTTTTAATAATAAAATAATAATAAAATAATGCTAAAAATAAAAAGTTACTAAAATTAATTCTAAAAATTTTATAAAAATCCTAAATAATATAACTAAGAGAAAAACACAAATTATAGCTCCTAAACCTTTTTTAATAATTTTATAAAAATGTTTAAAGTTTATAAAAAACCTCAAAATATTATTTTAAAACCTAAAAATTATTTTTCCTAAAAATTTAAAATCTTTTTGGTATTTTTTATTGATTTAATAAAATACGGGTAATAATTAAATCCTAGAAAATAATTAAATAAACGAAAAAATATAAAACTTAGCTAGAAAAGTCTATAACCCTAACCTGGTCCTAGGAAAAATAAGCAAAACAAAATTTGCTTATCAAATAAGCTGAAAAAAAAAGAAACAAGCTACGGCTTATGTTTTTAAGCAAGAAAGAAGAAAGTGGTTAAATTTAAAACCACACAACCTCTTACCAGTCAAAGTCCCTAGGGCAGCGGTAAGAGGTGTGTGTTGTGAGCGAGAGGTCGTGGGTTCGAGGTGTGTAACCCCAATTTTTTGCACGTTTTTTATATTTTTTTTATTTCTTTCTTTTTACAAACCAATTGGTGACCTTAATAAGCTATTAATCCAACTCCAATACCTTTTTTTTTAACACTGATTAAGCTCAAGATCAAAGATCAAATTGTGCCAGGTTGTTCTTGAACACCAAGCAGGTTTGCACTTGTGATTTGTGCTTAGGAATTTGGCCAAGAGGACTTGACCATTGGCTTATTTGGTATTGCTTATTGATGACAGGGGCACCCTTGTGCTTATTTAAGCACAAGGAGTCAAGCTAATCAAAGAATGAAGCACCTAGCACACAAAAAATAAGCAATCAAGCACACACAGGCCTATGCAATGTTTCTGTGACAAATGAGCAAGGTCTGGGGACTTATGAACCAATAACTAGCACCCTAGTGATCTTCAAACTCCAATTTTAAACACACAAACTCCCAAACTGTCATACAAACCAAATACAACCTTAAATCATACTAACACTCACAGATTTTCAAAGATCAAACACCCAAAATTCATAAAAATACAAGCAGAAAGTGGAAATGCAGTATTTGCTTACTTGTTTCACTTTTTCACCACATAAACTAGCTCACAACTTGTTCTAAAATTACTTACTACTCACTAACAACCTATCTTAATCCTTATTGACCTAGCTAACACCCTTAATAATCACTAACCAATTAAATTGCCCTGCTAAACCTTGTAGCCAAACACCCTTTTAAAATGAAAACCAAAATTTTTTCAAAGAAAACTACTTGCAAACTTACTCAACCTGAATCCAATAGCATCTAACATATATATCATATCATGAGAACACAAATCCAACAACTAAACACACTTATGCAGCTTAATCCAACAAATCACATAAACCTCATATTTTCTGAAATTTTCTAAAAGTAAAAGAGATTTACCTTAGGACCCTTACATCCAAGGGTCCTTGTGGTTGCTTAACCACCTCCCACCAACACGGGTTGGTGCAGATCCTTTAACAAATCAGCAACCTTCAACAACCTGTTAAGACAAAATCAAAGAAAACACAAAATAATACAATCCAATATATTTTTCTGTTTACTTTTTCCTTTCTTAAAAACTTTCCAAACTTCTTCAAACTTTGAAAACACGTTTTAATAACACTTTAATCACCAATAAACACTAACCTCTTAACATACAAACTTATAACAGATTTCTTACCAAAAATCTCAGATTTTCAAAACCTTTTGAAAAATTTTGAAATCCCAAATTACTTAACCAAACAACAAAGATGGAACACAGTTTTCCCTCACCAATTAACACAAACTTTAACAAATAAAAAGGAATTATAATGCTATTTGAACAAAAACCAACTTTTATTTCAATCAAAAGGAATTACAAAATTTTGGAAGGAAAACTGGAACAAGGGGTCATCACAGGTTGATGCCTCCTTTTATACTACTCATAGAACTATCTAGAATGCAAATAACAAAACCCTAATCAGTAGAAATTCTCCAAAATGCCCTTGACGATTTTGAGGTGTTTGAGCTGTCCCTTTGATCTCATCCGTTTATTTTTGCTTTGGGAGAAAGCTATGCATCCTGGTGGTTGATTGGGGACACGTCATTAGCTTGGGGACCAAGGAGTTTTCTAATTGGTGGAATGGGTATTTGGGGGTAGGGTCCACAAGGCGTGGGGTGAAGGAATTTGGTGTGGGTTTAGTTCCTGCGTGTGTGAATCACACGTGGGCTAAGTTAATTGGATTTTATCCTAGGATAAGTGGAGGTAATTTCTGGGGTGTAAAAAGATGCACAGTAAACATTTTAATCCGAAAATGGGGGAAACAAAGGTGTTAGGCGCCTTTTCCAGTTTGAATCTTTCAACTTGTGCACCTTTGGTCCTTGTGGTTTAATATTTTTGGCATTACACGTTTTTAGCCCTAAAACAGGTTTCCCTTTGTTAATATCTTTCACTCTTTTACATTTTTGGCACAAAACTTTTCCAAAAAGTTGTCAAGGAGTATTTTTGACATTCTTGAATATTTCAAGGGCTGTTTTTGGACAATGTTGATCTTCAAAGGTCTTCAATGTGTCTTTCACTTCATGAGGGACCATTATTGGCAATTTGAAATTGTTGAGGGACTAATCTTGCCATTTCTTCAAAGTTGAAGGACCTTTTTGCAATTTTGACAAACTTAAGGGACCAAACTTGTAATTATTAATATACAAGGGTTTTAAGTGTCATTTCTTCATTCTTGGAGGATCAATCTTGTTTTGTCTTCAAGTCTTCAAGGGTATTTGATGAAAATTCCATGATTAGGGCCCGGTTCTTTGTACGGCTTCGTTTCTCGTGTCCGTTTTTCCTTGTATCTTGTGATCTTTTGTCTTTTTCACGATATCCATACCTAAAATACACAAGTAAACAAACACAAGCATATATATGGTATTTTATGACATTTTTATGCATTTAAAGCCCGAAAAGAACGATGAGATCATGTATAAATGCCATCTCATCACTCCCCCATACTAAGCCATTGCCGTGCCCTCACGCAATGCTAGAATAAAGTATCTAAGCATCACCAAAGTTCAATTTTATTAACCTTTATTGAAAAGTAAAAGACTTGCAACATACTACGAGAATGTGTAAAGACATAATGTATGATTTTCATCACCAAAAGGTGACTTTTAGGGTCAAAGAATAGAAACAAGTTAATGTCCCTTAGAGTAAACTTCGTCATCCTTGATTGTCATACATTCCATGCTAAGTGCAAAAACAAGATCATTGTTGGTACAAGTCACAATGCTAACACTACTCATACGTCCAAATTGTGTAATACTTTTTCTCCCCGCAATCCTAGTTATTATAAAAGGAAATGGGTTACTAGCATTTTTTATCTATTTGTCATGGATCACAAGTGATTCATATTGACTTATTTGAGTAGTTATTAGTCCGAAAGCAAAGTAGCACGATTTGATCAATAGTTAGCCGAAGGACAAAATCTTTTAAAACGGCTTCTCGTGTATCTCCTTAAGTTCATATCTTGGCATAACTCGTTTCACGATTTGAGACCTTTCTCGGACCGATATTTGGCATGTACTTCATACTTCAAATCTTGGGAAGACGTTCTCGAAATTATGGTCTTCTCTTCATATATTTGGAATTTCTTCACTTGACGTTTTTTGAGAGATTCTTCATATAGGACCACGACTTCATCATTTTTCTTCAATCTTTACTTTGGATTTTGATATACAACGATCCGCCTCCTTTTCGGACTTGGATATATTTATCCTCATACCTTGTTAGGGTCTTTTTGGATAGACTTTCTCCATTCTTTAGGGGAGTAATAGCTTCTCGTCGTGTGTCTCGATCCTTCATATTGATTTTGGAATAATGATACTTCACATCATCTTTGGATCTTTAGCAAAAATAGAGCTCCTCATGCCTTGTTAGGGCCTTTTTGGATGATCGCCAATCTTCGCGTCCCGCTTCAATAAGTTATGCCTTGGCTATGAACTCTATTCAACCCCGAGCAACTTTTTAAACGATCTTGCGCTAAAGGCTAAGTAACCTTTCAAATCGTACGACCTTACTTATTGCAATTATGATTTATTCCTAATGCATTGATCTTATGGGAAGAAAAAGCCACAATTAAAAACATATGAGTTTTTGAAAGAACACTTTCATGTTCTACGTTTAGCATGATCACTTGTCTAACTCTATCATTTCTCGTTCTTCACTATATAAAGACCTCTAATTAAAGAGACTCGTGAATACTTAGCCATGCAAGTCAAAATTAAGCCAAATTTGGATTAGCTTTCATTAAGACTATATCAAATCAAAGTTTTGGGTTTTCAAGCCACCTATAGGATCTTGCACTTTCTTGGACTTTTTCAAGTTTAGAGAATGCGTTTTAAAGTTCCCTTGATAAGTGACTTTCTAGAATCAATTATAGGAACTTGCGAAAAGTTCTTGTTCTTAACCCGAATGAATTAAGACTTTCGCGTTTTAAAGCTCCCTATATAAAAGTCTAGCAAAACTTGAATTGAGCGGGTTAAGGAATGTAAATGGCTCCAAATGCCCATCAAGTCAAAAATTAACTCTTATTCTACCCATCGGAAAATATACATTCGTGTCTTAAAAACACTTATGAAATCTAAGAAAAATTTTAAAATTTGGCCATTTTTAGCCTTATTAGCAAAACAAAACATTGAAAGTTGGAAAACGTGAGGGTGTAGCAAAGCAAGTACCTATTCACCCCCCATACTAAAAGTAAACATGGTCCTCAATGTTTCGAGTCTAAAGGTGGAGCACCCCCATACTAGAGACGAAGAATCGAATGCTTAGGATCTAGCATGGAAAGGGTGATCAACAATATATCTAAAGCCGTTTATTAATTATGCTAAAAGATAATTGTTAGAACAATAAAGGATATGTCATGGATTCGTGAAAAACTTCTTCAAATGAACGATGGAGGCTCACGTAAATGAACACGAGAGTCTTCAATCGTAGACGATGATGATGATCTAGATAACACAATCACAAACAACCACGAGACAACGAGTTGGAAGGGTACAAGTCCCCTTATTAGTGAATAATAAGCATAAAGATAAGCATGGGATCTCCCCCACGAGGCACCTCGTTTTTGATTACCGAGTCATGAGCTCGACTCGATCCCCTTAAAATGTGAACATTTAGGGAAATTCATGGTGTGGTCAATTTTTGATGGGGCTTACATGATAAACAAGGCCCAAAAAGCAACCGGTATAAAGGACTAAGTCCTTAAATGATGCAAAATACCGGGATCGAAGATGGCGTTCTCATTTCCATGAAAAAAACAATTCAACGCCACTTCAACATGTGCCATAAACTCAAAGAGTTTGAAGAAAATAGATGAGAAGTAGAAGGGTGAGACAATTGGTAAGACAAACGTTTGAGCTACTCGAGGTAGACTCGCACCAAGCAAATAGATATAGTTTCCATTTATTGCATCGGTGGAAGACCGAGATTTCCCTTTACATGAAATTCCGGGATCGAATATCTCGTCCTCGGTGGACAAGGATGAGGGAACATAAGGGGCTTCCCCCATACTAGAACCACACAAAGCATCGTCAAAAGGAGTAGACGAGTTTGTAGTACTCAAAACACGCGGTGATGACGGAGTTAGATTTGTAGAAAAATCAATTAAATCACATTTAAGATCTTTTCCTTTGTTATCTTTTAAACTCTCCTTATGAAAACCCTTTTTGATTATGTCGAAAATATTCGGTGTTTCTAAGACGATGTTAGTTACACTAAAAATTCTCACATTTTGAAACCGTTTTGGTTTTGGTGGTGGCAAGTTCTCAAAACGTTTATCGACGAAGAAAACCTCCCCATTGGGGTCAACATATTCATCATCCGAAAGATCTTCCGTAGAAACCGGCAACTTATCAACATTTTTCAAGAATGAATGTTCGAGATGAGGCGAAGGATTTTTCGATTCAAGTATTGATGGTTTCTTCTTTGTAGGCTTCATACTCATAACCTCCACCGGCGGAGGAAATGGTAAATTGTTTTTGGAGACATTCCCTAAAACTCTTGGTGAAAATTCTTTGCAAATGACATTGGTCGAGTCACCATGGTTTAAAGTTGCAATAGAATAAACATGAGAAAGATTGGAGTTTTGTGTTGCATTGATGACAAGTTCTTCTTCATTGAAACGAAGGGTGATTTTACGAGCATGAACATCGATAAGTGCTCTTGATGTATCCAAAAATGAACGACCCAAAATGAGAGGAACTTTTCGATCGATAGGAATGTCTACAACGATAAAGTCAACGGGATAGTAAAACTTTCCGACTTTAACGAAAACGTCCTCGGCTACTCCACATGCCATGATCGTAGAATGATCGGCCATCTCGATGGACATGTTCGAAGGAGTAAGAGCCGGAAGCGAAAGCGATTTGAAAATCTCGAGAGGCATTAAATTAATACTAGCACCAAGATCGGCCAAGGCGTAGCATTCCTCCATATCTTGAATAGCACACGGAATCAAAAATTTACCGGGATCACCGACTTTTTGTGGTATGCGGCTTAGAAAAACCGATGAACAACTAGACGATTGTTGTAACTTTTCTTTGTTGTTAAGCATACTTTTGAAGTTTGCGGCGAATCGAGGCATCATGATTAAAGCATCGGCAAAACTTATGTTAAAATGTAGATCACGAAACATTTTCATAAATAGCTCAAATTGATAATTGTTCCTTTCTTGTGCTTTCTCTTTGTTACGTCTCGAAGGGTAAGGTAAAGGTGGTGTGGGTAGGTCATTAGGCAACGGCCTTGGAAACTCGGGTTCCACAATTTGTATTGGTGTAACCGTAGGTGTGGTTTGAGCGGTACTTCGTGGGATTGTAATGTGCTCCTTTTCGACCATCACCTCGGGTTCTTTATCGATTTCCTTCTCCGTAGAAGTACTTGGATGAGAGATTGGTTCCTTGAAAGTTTTACCACTTCGTGTAGTAATAACCTTCATTTCTCCCTTCGGGTTTGCAATGGTATCAATAGGAAGACCACCCGAAGAAGAGGGCTTACACATGATTGCTTCAAACATCTTAGCCATTCGGTCCTCAAATTTTGATTGCCTAGCATCCGCTTTTAATAACTCTTGCTTAATCTCATGTTGTCCTAATTCCATCTTTTGTTGGTTTTGTTGAAGACGTTGGACATTTCCTTCCATTTTGTTTGCATGAGTTTTAAGTTCATTAGCAAGTTCATTTTTAAGCTCGTTTTTCAACTCGGACCTTAAGCTAATCATCTCACGTTGCATATTATCAAATTTAGCATCATTTGCTTTTGCATAATCCAAAAATTCTCCTTGCAAATTTTTCGTGTGAGCATTTTGAAAACCTTGTGTAGTGTTTTGAAAATCACGGTTTTGGTTTTGATTAGAGATTTGTCCATTCCCACTTTGATAATTCCCTTTGTTGTAATTGCGTGTATTGCCTTGGTAATTACCTTGGTTGTTGTTTCGATAATTGTTAACATTTTGGTTTAGTGGAGCTTGATTTGGACGAGAACCTTGGCCGTTTTGGTTATAAGTTCCCGTTGCTACGTAAGCACTCGAAGTGTTACCATCCGCGGTAATGCACTCGGAAAGATCATGAGCTCCCCCACAAGATAAACAACTCTTAGCAACCGCTTTAACCGTAGCGGAATTGGAAGCTTCTTGAGCCTTCCAATGGGACATTAGATTAGCAAATCTATCAAAAAACCGATTTTCCTCATTAGCTTCATCATGTAAGGCGTTAATGCTACGAGACGATTGTGACGAAGATGACGAACCCATATTGGCAACACTCGGTGTGTTACGAGGGCTATAAACCTTAGATCGATTCTCAATGATTTGTAAAGCCTCATTTGTCGTCTTGCACAAAAAATTACCACCCGCGGCGGCATTCAAATAATCTCGTTCATGATCATTAAGCCCATTATAAAAGGTATCAATTTGATGCAATTCCGAAAAATCATGGTGAGGACATTCATGTAACATCTCTTTAAATCGTTCCCATGCCATTGAAAAACTTTCATTGTTACGTTGCACAAATCGTGAAATCTCATTTTTTAAGTGTGTTGTTTTAGATGGTGGAAAAAACTTGTTCACAAACTTAGAAACGAGATCGGCCCATGTCAAAATCGAATTTGGCGGTTCTTTCTCGAGCCAAATTTTTGCGGGTCCGTCCAACGAATATGGAAACAACATCATCTTAATGGCGTCATGTGGAACATCCTTGAATTTGCTAGTAGCGGTGAGACGGTTGAAATTCCTAATATGGTAATGCGGG
Source organism: Glebionis coronaria (assembly GCA_025667525.1). Classification (NCBI taxonomy): domain Eukaryota; kingdom Viridiplantae; phylum Streptophyta; class Magnoliopsida; order Asterales; family Asteraceae; genus Glebionis; species Glebionis coronaria. The sequence continues at coordinate 271,963,158 of CM046876.1, forward strand.
TTGTCTTTCTCGTGACCTCGAAACTTGTTTGCTTGTAGCATCGACATTAAACCCGTCTTAATCTCGAAATTCTCCGCAAGGATGGCGGGAATAACAATGGCCTCTCCAAAACCCTCGGTGGGTGCTTGTAGCAACTCCATCATAGTACGATTAGCCATTACGACTTCTTGTTCTATAATAGGTTCAACAATTGGAGGTTCTTCAACAATCAACGATCCTTGACTTGCTTGCTTTTGGAGACGTTTACGAGCTCGTTTAGCTTGATTACGAGTGATCATAAACTACACGAAGAATGGGAGGTGAGCAAAGAAGATTCTTTTTGGTTGTTTTGTGGATTTTCAATTTTTTTGTGTTTTTGATGATATTTAATTTTTTTGGATTTTGGTGTATCTTCGTAGACAACAATCTACAAAATCTCTCCTCGAATCAAACTCTTGATTAAAGAAGCCTCAAAGGAATGAAAACGATCACGTGGAGTGAACGCCTTCGAATGACTTTAGAACTTTGGTGAAAACCAAATTGTTCACGAGGGTTTAATCACAAAGAAAACCAAGCAAATATAGTATACGTATTAATACTTTGGGCGGCAAAACCCTCGATTAGCCTTCAATCTCAAAATACTCACAAGCAAGCGGGGAAACGAGGCGGCGCGAAGCACTTAAGAGCCTTTTTCCTTAGGGTATATTTTATAATACCCGCCTTATACCCACCTTATAGTTTGTATTTCTCAAAATCGAGCTTCTCGAAAGTATTTATCTATTTTTTTTGCCTTTTCTTTTGTTTGAGATTCGAATACAATAATTAGGAGATCAAATCCCAATTAAGGTTGTGTTTTCACACTTTTGGAGATATTGTATATTGATTGTGATACTTAATACAATATATTAATAATATTTCTACAAGAAAAACCAAGAAAAACCGATAATACGTGTTAAGGGAGTTCCACTTAACACAAATACTATTTATGGATAATATCAAAAACAAAAGCTTCCAAATTAAAGCACAACACACCTCCCCGGCAGCGGCGCCAAAATGATTGTGGTAAATTACGACTCTTGTTTAGGAAAACAAAAGAACGTATATGAGCGGTAAGTATCGAGTGATGATTTTAGGAAAAATCAACACAAATGACCCAATCACTTAAAAAGAGAAAAAGTTCGTTTCCCAAGGAGGTATATGTGTTGTGAATTAACTTGTATGTATTTGAGATTAATATTGAGAAGATGAGAAGACGGTTTCGTGAAAATTACACTATGACGTAAAAGACGTAAACGTAAAGCCGTAGAAAAACCAACCAAAATTAAAATATTATACTAAAACCAAAAACAAAATCAAGAAAAGATTAAAAAGACTAAAACAAGTCTAAAATAATATAAATAAGGACAAAAATCCAACAAAGATATTTTAAAACCTTTTATTAATTAAATATTTAATTTTAAATGCTAATTAAAGCCCTAAAATTAAATATAACTAATTCAAATGTCTAAAATATGATTTTATTGAATAATTACTTAACTTATATTATTAGAAGACTAAAAAGTAATTTTCTAAAAATTAAAAGCTATTAAAACTATTTTTAAAACTCTAAAAATGATTAAAATTGATTAAAACCTAATTAAACTTAAAATAATTATAAAAATAAATCTAAAGGCTATAAAAATATTCTAAAAATGGAAAAGGTCCTAATTAATGATAAAGATCCTAAGAAAAATGAAAAAGAAAGAAAAATAAAATTTTGATTTTTTAATAATAAAATAATAATAAAATAATGCTAAAAATAAAAAGTTACTAAAATTAATTCTAAAATTTTTATAAAAATCCTAAATAATATAACTAAGAGAAAAACACAAATTATAGCTCCTAAACCTTTTTTAATAATTTTATAAAAATGTTTAAAGTTTATAAAAAACCTCAAAATATTATTTTAAAACCTAAAAATTATTTTTCCTAAAAATTTAAAATCTTTTTGGTATTTTTTATTGATTTAATAAAATACGGGTAATAATTAAATCCTAGAAAATAATTAAATAAACGGAAAAATATAAAACTTAGCTAGAAAAGTCTATAACCCTAACCTGGTCCTAGGAAAAATAAGCAAAACAAAATTTGCTTATCAAATAAGCTGAAAAAAAAAGAAACAAGCTACGGCTTATGTTTTTAAGCAAGAAAGAAGAAAGTGGTTAAATTTAAAACCACACAACCTCTTACCAGTCAAAGTCCCTAGGGCAGCGGTAAGAGGTGTGTGTTGTGAGCGAGAGGTCGTGGGTTCGAGGTGTGTAACCCCAAATTTTTGCACGTTTTTTATATTTTTTTTATTTCTTTCTTTTTACAAACCAATTGGTGACCTTAATAAGCTATTAATCCAACTCCAATACCTTTTTTTTAACACTGATTAAGCTCAAGATCAAAGATCAAAATGTGCCAGGTTGTTCTTGAACACCAAGCAGGTTTGCACTTGTGATTTGTGCTTAGGAATTTGGCCAAGAGGACTTGACCATTGGCTTATTTGGTATTGCTTATTGATGACAGGGGCACCCTTGTGCTTATTTAAGCACAAGGAGTCAAGCTAATCAAAGAATGAAGCACCTAGCACACAAAAAATAAGCAATCAAGCACACACAGGCCTATGCAATGTTTCTGTGACAAATGAGCAAGGTCTGGGGACTTATGAACCAATAACTAGCACCCTAGTGATCTTCAAACTCCAATTTTAAACACACAAACTCCCAAACTGTCATACAAACCAAATACAACCTTAAATCATACTAACACTCACAGATTTTCAAAGATCAAACACCCAAAATTCATAAAAATACAAGCAGAAAGTGGAAATGCAGTATTTGCTTACTTGTTTCACTTTTTCACCACATAAACTAGCTCACAACTTGTTCTAAAATTACTTACTACTCACTAACAACCTATCTTAATCCTTATTGACCTAGCTAACACCCTTAATAATCACTAACCAATTAAATTGCCCTGCTAAACCTTGTAGCCAAACACCCTTTTAAAATGAAAACCAAAATTTTTTCAAAGAAAACTACTTGCAAACTTACTCAACCTGAATCCAATAGCATCTAACATATATATCATATCATGAGAACACAAATCCAACAACTAAACACACTTATGCAGCTTAATCCAACAAATCACATAAACCTCATATTTTCTGAAATTTTCTAAAAGTAAAAGAGATTTACCTTAGGACCCTTACATCCAAGGGTCCTTGTGGTTGCTTAACCACCTCCCACCAACACGGGTTGGTGCAGATCCTTTAACAAATCAGCAACCTTCAACAACCTGTTAAGACAAAATCAAAGAAAACACAAAATAATACAATCCAATATATTTTTCTGTTTACTTTTTCCTTTCTTAAAAACTTTCCAAACTTCTTCAAACTTTGAAAACACGTTTTAATAACACTTTAATCACCAATAAACACTAACCTCTTAACATACAAACTTATAACAGATTTCTTACCAAAAATCTCAGATTTTCAAAACCTTTTGAAAAATTTTGAAATCCCAAATTACTTAACCAAACAACAAAGATGGAACACAGTTTTCCCTCACCAATTAACACCAACTTTAACAAATAAAAAGGAATTATAATGCTATTTGAACAAAAACCAACTTTTATTTCAATCAAAAGGAATTACAAAATTTTGGAAGGAAAACTGGAACAAGGGGTCATCACAGGTTGATGCCTCCTTTTATACTACTCATAGAACTATCTAGAATGCAAATAACAAAACCCTAATCAGTAGAAATTCTCCAAAATGCCCTTGACGATTTTGAGGTGTTTGAGCTGTCCCTTTGATCTCATCCGTTTATTTTTGCTTTGGGAGAAAGCTATGCATCCTGGTGGTTGATTGGGGACACGTCATTAGCTTGGGGACCAAGGAGTTTTCTAATTGGTGGAATGGGTATTTGGGGGTAGGGTCCACAAGGCGTGGGGTGAAGGAATTTGGTGTGGGTTTAGTTCCTGCGTGTGTGAATCACACGTGGGCTAAGTTAATTGGATTTTATCCTAGGATAAGTGGAGGTAATTTCTGGGGTGTAAAAAGATGCACAGTAAACATTTTAATCCGAAAATGGGGGAAACAAAGGTGTTAGGCGCCTTTTCCAGTTTGAATCTTTCAACTTGTGCACCTTTGGTCCTTGTGGTTTAATATTTTTGGCATTACACGTTTTTAGCCCTAAAACAGGTTTCCCTTTGTTAATATCTTTCACTCTTTTACATTTTTGGCACAAAACTTTTCCAAAAAGTTGTCAAGGAGTATTTTTGACATTCTTGAATATTTCAAGGGCTGTTTTTGGACAATGTTGATCTTCAAAGGTCTTAAATGTGTCTTTCACTTCATGAGGGACCATTATTGGCAATTTGAAATTGTTGAGGGACTAATCTTGCCATTTCTTCAAAGTTGAAGGAACTTTTTGCAATTTTGACAAACTTAAGGGACCAAACTTGTAATTATTAATATACAAGGGTTTTAAGTGTCATTTCTTCATTCTTGGAGGATCAATCTTGTTTTGTCTTCAAGTCTTCAAGGGTATTTGATGAAAATTCCATGATTAGGGCCCGGTTCTTTGTACGGCTTCGTTTCTCGTGTCCGTTTTTCCTTGTATCTTGTGATCTTTTGTCTTTTTCACGATATCCATACCTAAAATACACAAGTAAACAAACACAAGCATATATATGGTATTTTATGACATTTTTATGCATTTAAAGCCCGAAAAGAACGATGAGATCATATATAAAGGCCATCTCATCAGATATCATCACAACATGGCGTGTCTATAGAGATAACTAAATGAAATAATAAATGTCATAAATGGTGACACATATGTCATGACAATATCTAAACATGCAGGAGTCTAGGTAAGTAGGTAACAGTCCTACCTCTTACCCAAGACAATCAAATATCACAAACAAAACAAACATAAGAAACTAAGAAGGAACGAGGATCTCCTTCTATATGCAATCCTAAGGCATCCAAGTCTAGACACTTCTATCCTCAAGCTTAAACACATTCACACCTGAAAGAGACACTAAAACACGTCAACATAAAGTTGGTGAGTGATACAAGGTTTTTGCTATGGGGTTCAATTATGTTCTCAGAATCCTCTCGAATTGATCTCGGCTCTAAGTGGAATGATTTGTTCTTGGTTAATAAAAAGATGATGGTTTGTTTATCTATTTTAATCTAATAACAATTAATAAAGTGTCGAAGAGTAAACTTAAAAGTTTGAAAGCTTAAAGATTATATTAGAAAAATAAATGAACATCAATAAAAACTAACACTTAGAAAACTTTGTAAAAATATGAACTTAGTTGAAAAGTACTAAAAGAAAGTAAGGACGAAATATAGCAAAACGAGTAATCGGAATATCTAGAAAAAGGACAATCGGAATGACTTAGAATGGAAGCTGACCGGAATAACAAAAAGGGACCAAATCGGAATGAGGGTGAAAGAAACAATCGGAATATTCTTAACTATTCAGATCGGAATGTGGGGAAAGGTCTAGATCGGAATAACATGAAACGATGCAATCGGAATAAGGAAAATAGGATGTAATCGGAAAGTCGGAAAATGAATACTAATCGGAATATCTAAAATCATACAGATCGGAATACCCAAGAGCTAGTCTAATCGGAATATGGAGAAATTGCTCACCGTCGGAATGTTGCCAAAACCCTTTTCCGATCATATGATCGGAATGAAGGAGGGTTTGCTTGGTCGGAATACCCGATCGGAAAAGGGAGTTACCCTTTCCGAAAACTATGTTAATCCGAGACTAAAGCAAGGAAAATGAGCTTATGGAATAAGCTAACTCCCTAACAAGCTCGAATCCAATATAAGCTGATCAAATAAGCACTTAAGAACAACTTATCTAAACTTCAAATAAACAACTTTTAAATCAAATTACTAAAAAGATGAACTTTTCATAAAAAACCTTAAAAAGTAAATAGGCTAAATCAACAAATAAGCCAATAAGAACAAGGATCTTAGAGCTTATTCGTGTATAAACTTAAGGAAACATAAAAAGAAATCAACTTTTTAAGCACAAATCATTGATGAACAACACGGATCATACGAGATTTGTACCAAAATCAATCAAAATTAAAGAAAGGAAGGATGAGATTATAGATTAAAAGATAAAAACTTGAACTTGATTAATGAAAGATAATACAAAAGTTTGAATTTGAAAGAGAAAAAGATGAAATCTAGTGAGAGAAAGTTTAGAACTTTCTCTCTCTAAAACTAGAGAAATCCAAAAAAACTAAAAACTAACTAAGTCTGTGAAATTTGTGAAGTAAGGGCCTTTATATAGGCGTGTGTATGGGCTTGCAAATGGGCTTGGTTTTGGGCTTCTTTTCTTCTTCCTTCTTTAGTCTTCTCGTCTCTTTTAATTAAACGTTTCCGACTTTGGATTTTTAGAAGTGTCGGTGAATAATTCCAACTCGTCTTATAGACTCGAGTTCTTCGACATATATGAATCTTTCATATTTCGCTCTATTCTTCGATAAATCTTCAAATAGGCACAATGACTTCAAATCTTTTGCATCTCTTGGACAATAGACTTCGTATTGAGTCTTTTTCCTTGATAAAACCCGTGCAATCCCATGTTTTCTTCAATATTCATCCGATCGACTCTGAAAACACAATAAACACAAAAACCACGCATAATTCAAAACAAATGATATTCAATACGTGTTTTGGTCTTGTTTTAGCCAGAATTAAGTGGTAAAAGGATGGGTGTTTTCACACCTATCAAATCCCCTACACTTAACCATTGCCATGCCCTCATGCAATGCTCAGTGACAAAGTACAATTACACTTTTCTCATAATCAATCAACCTTGGCCTTATTAAAATACTACTAAACAAAAATTTAAAGCACTAAGAGAAATTAAAGTTTTAATGTAAACAAGAGGATAGAAAATAGCTTACGTGGAAATAACTTGTAAAGAGATCGAGGACTTACATTAAGGCTTTGGTGCTGCGAAGATTTTATCACCCTCAAGTTTCACGTTCCCCAAACTAAGCTTAAAAACGAGATCATTGTTATTATAAGTTAGCAATTCAAACACTTACACACATGGCTTAATTAAATGCTTAAACTCCCTTATTCCTAGGTGTATCTCTTATATTTTATTTTTGTCTTAGAATGATCATGAAGATGCATTTTTGGACTTATTTCGATAGTTTATTTAGGCTGAAAGCAAAGTAGGACGATTTGATCAATAGTTAGCTAAAGGACAAAATCTCTTAAAACTTCTTCTCGGGATATCAAAAAGTTCATATCTTGGCATAACTTGGTTCGCGATTTGAGACCTTTCTCGGGCCGATATTTGGCATGTACTTCATACTTCATATCTTGAGAGACGTGCTTGAGATAATGGTCTTCTCATCGTTAATAGAGTTTCTTCACTTGGAGACTTTTGAGGGGTACTCCAACTTTGTTGACCACGACTTCATGATTATTTCTTCAATCTCTAATTGGGATTTTGAGATACAACGATCCGCCTCCTTTTCGGACTTGGATCTATTTATCCTCATACCTTGTTAGGGTCTTTTCGGATAGACTTCTCCATGATCTTTATGGGAGTTGATTGCTTTTCGTCGTGAGTCTTGATCCTTCATATCGATTTTGGGAACAATGCTTTTCACATCACTTTGGATCTTCAGCAATAAAATGGAATCCTCATGCCTTGTTAGGGCCTTTTCGGACTCGCCAATCTTCGCGCCCCGCTTCATAAGTTATGCCTTGGCTATGAACTCTTATCATTACCGAGCAACTTTTAAACGATCTTCGGCTAGAAGCTAAGTAACTTTTCAAATCGTACGACCTTAATTATTGCAGATGAATTACTAGCAAGTGATGGGAGAATAGGCAAATAATTACACCAAGTGAGCTTGTGCAAGAATACCGACTTATAATTGACTCTATCATTTCTCGTCCTCCACAATTTAAAATCTCAAGTAATGAGACTCGTGGATACTTAGCCTAATAAACCAATTAAGGTCTACATGGTTAAGGATACTAGCTAGAATAAACTTAGATAAGTCTATTCGGGTTGAGTCAAAATAAACGCAACGGGCCTAATATGTCAAAGACTTCTAAACTAGCTACACCACTTTATTAATATTTTTGACTTTATTGCGGGATATATACATATGAAAGCAACGATAAAATTTTTAAAAATTACGACTATATGGCCAAAGTTAATTAAAAATTTGAAAAATGTTGAAAAAGATGATTTTCCGGTTAAATGAAGGCATTTTCATGGAAAAGTCCACTTAAAACTTCGATAGAAGTCCCCCCTACACTTAAGATAAACATTGTCCTCAATGGTTAAGCATGTGGGAAAAGTTTCCCCTACACTTAGGACATTGTGCACATTGGTTAACTCGAGTTAAGGAAGAGACGACTAAAGTGATCAATTTGAAATGTGAGTATGAAGAAAATTGAATCATGATAGTTGAGAGATAGAACCGGATTTTGGATAACACAGGAGCATGGTTCTTCAAAGGTTCCAAGAGTGCATTCATCCCTGTAATCACATCACCACACAAAAACAAACACCTATACAGGTCCCCCTACACTTAGGAGGTTAAAACATAAAAGGATAGATACTCGGGTTGCCTCCCGAGGAGAGCTTGTTTTTGATAACCGAGTCACGAGCCTGACTCGACCCAAAATTAGTTCATGGGGAACGTGGTGAGGGATGGAATCACCTCCTGAGAGGTGTCCTCACCAAAGTACAACTTCACTCGTTGGCCATTCACCTTAAAATTCGGTCCATTAGGTTGAGCGAGCTCGACAGTACCATATGGAAAAATTTGGGCAATGGTGAATGGGCCGGACCAACGAGATTTGAGCTTGCCCGAAAAGATTTTCAACCGAGAGTTAAAAAGTAAGACTTTGTCTCCAACATGGAACTCTCGGTTCTTAATCTTAGAATCGTGAATGAGCTTAGTCCTTTCCTTGTAGATCAAAGAATTTTCATAAGCCTCATTACGGAGTTCATTCAACTCATTGAGTTGGATCTTGCGTAGGTCACCGGTTTTGTTAATATCAAAATTAGCCCACTTCAAGGCCCAGTAAGCCTTGTGCTCCAACTCAATGGGGAGGTGGCACGCTTTCCCGTACACGAGACGATATGGTGTACAACCAATCGGAGTCTTGTATGCAGTACGAAAAGCCCACAAAGCATCATCAAGTTTATCAGCCCATGAGGCACGATGCTCTCCCACGGTTCTTTCCAGAATTCGCTTTAATCCTCGGTTGGATATTTCAGCCTGGCCATTAGTTTGTGGGTGGTAGGCTGTGGAAAGACGATGATTTACACCGTACTTAGCCATAACTCTAGCAAATTGGTCATTGCAAAAATGAGTCCCACGATCACTAATAATAGCACGAGGTACACCGAATCTAGCGAATAGAGCTTTCAAAAAGTTACAAACCACCCTTGCGTCATTAGTGGGTAAAGCTTTGGCTTCAACCCATTTGGAGACGTAGTCAACGGCTACAAGGATGTATTTGTTTCCTTTAGAAGAAGGGAATGGCCCCATAAAGTCGATACCCCAAACATCGAAGATTTCACACTCTTGAATGAAATTCTGAGGCATCTCGTCTTTATGTGTGATCGTGCCTTGTTTTTGGCAAACATCACATCGTTTAACCATATTGTGAGCGTCACGATATACGGAGGGCCAATAAAATCCCGAATCAAACACTTTTTTGGCGGTGTAGTTGGGACCAAAGTGACCACCGGTGGGTCCTTTGTGGCAAGCATCAAGGATTTGTAAAGCTGCCGGTCCATCAACACATCGGCGGATAATCAGGTCGGCACATTGTTTGAATAGGTAAGGGTCATCCCAAAAGTAAGTCTTAATGTCGTTGAAGAACTTTTTCTTTTGTTGGAAAGTTAACCCTTCCTTGAGAATGCCACCCGCTAAGTAGTTTGCAATGTCCGCAAACCACGAGGTTTCATCAGCAGTCGAGTTAATAGACATTAAGGTCTCCAAGGGAAAAGAATCATTGATTTATTTGTTCGGATGATCCCCCTGGTAAGGATCCTCAAGTCTACTGAGATGATCCGCGGCTAGATTTTCAGCTCCTTTTTTATCGCGAATTTCGATTTTAAATTCCCGGAGCAGCAAAATCCAGCGAAGAAGTCTTGGTTTGGAATCTTGCTTTGTCAACAAGTACTTCAACGCGGAATGATCGGTGTACACGATTGTCATGGAAAGGACAAGATAGGAGCGGAACTTTTCAAAGGCATAGACAACAGCTAAAAGCTCTTTTTCTGTTTTTGTATAATGCAATTGTGCCCCCGTCATTGTCTTGCTAGCGTAATGGATTGGTTGGAAGTGTTTGTTCACTCTTTGGCCCAGAACCACACCAATAGCAAAATCACTAGCATCGCACATCAACTCAAAGGGAAGCTCCCAATTTGGGGTAACCAAGACGGGTGCCTTAGTTAGCTTATCCTTAAGCGAGTTAAAGGCTTCAAGGCATTCTTTGGAGAAGATAAAAGGAGTATCTTTTTCCAAGAGGTGGGTCATCGGGCGAGCGATTTAAGAAAAGTCTTTGATGAATCGTCGGTAGAAGCCCGCATGACCCAGAAAACTTCTCACACCCTTCACGGTTGAAGGTGGAGGCAACTTAGCGATAACATCGACTTTAGCACGGTCTACTTCAAGACCGGCTTTCGAGATCTTATGTCCAAGCACGATGCCTTCTTTTACCATAAAATGGCATTTTTCCCAATTTAGAAAAAGGCGAGTGTCTTCGCACCGCTTAAGCATACGTTCCAAATTGGCAAGGCAAGCAGAGAGAATCGCCATAAACCGAGAAATCATCCATGAATACTTCCATAGTGTCTTCCACCATGTCATGGAAGATAGCCATCATACACCTTTGGAACGTCCCAGGAGCATTACATAAACCAAAAGGCATGCGTTTGTAAGCAAATGTTCCGTAGGGACAAGTGAATGTGGTCTTTTCTTGGTCCTTGGGATCGATGGGAATTTGAAAATACCCGGAGAAACCATCTAAGAAGCAGTAATAGTCATTACCAGCAAGACGCTCTAGCATTTGATCCATGAAGGGAAGAGGAAAGTGGTCTTTTCTCGTGGCGTCATTGAGCTTGCGATAATCAATACAAACTCTCCACCCAGTAACGAGACGAGTGGGAATCAACTCGTTGTGTTCATTGGGAACAACGGTTATTCCGCCCTTCTTGGGCACACAATGGACGGGACTTACCCACGGCGAATCTGAAATAGGGTAAATCAAGCCGACATCTAGAAGTTTGATAACCTCTTGTTTGATGACGTCATGAATTTTAGGATTAACCCTTATTTGGCTCTGGATTGTGGGTTTGAAGTCATCTTCCATGAGAATCTTGTGAGTACAAAAGTTTGGATCAATTCCGCGGATATCGAAAATTTTCCAAGCAATTGCCTTCTTATGAGCTTTAAGCACAGCGATGAGACGAGTTTTCTCTTCTTCTTGCAAGTCCTTAGCGATGATGAAGGGTGACTTCTTCTCTTCGTCAAGGAACACGTACTCGAGATGGGGCGGCAACTCCTTAAGTTCTAAATCCGGAGGATTTTCGATGGGAGGCGTTTTCAAAGTCGGAGCATCGATAGCAATAACCGTGGGAGATGGAGGAGAAAGATTGTCTTCGTTGAGAAGGTTTTCAAAGAAATGCATGTCTTCATCCCCATCGGTGGGAGAATCATGATTAGCTAAGTTTACATCTCCCATGGTGGCTTCAAGATCTTTCGAAAACAAATCACTTTCTCCAAATAGAGACAGTGAGGAATCAATAGAGGAAACGGTTTCAACAGTGGGAAGAGAGGTAGGAATATTTTTACAAGCATCATTAAAGTGTTCTTCACAAGCCTCATCAAGAATGTCAATACAATTAACACTCTCGTTGGAATAAGGTTGTTTAGACAACTTTCCCATGTTGAAGACGATTTTATCGTCTCCCACTCTCATGATAAGCTCACCGGCTTCAACATCGATGAGAGTGCGACCGGTCCTCAGGAATGGACGACCCACGATCAAGGGAACACGAGGGTCCATCTCGTAGTCGACGACGACGAAATCAGCAGGAAAAGTGAATTTGTCGACTCCTACAAAGACGTCTTCGGCTATCCCCACTGGATAAGCAACCGTACGGTTAGCTAATTCCAAAGTCATTTTGGTGGGGACTAGCTCAGGGAGAGATAATTGCTTCCACATACTTAAAGGCATTAAGTTGATACTGGCACCTAGATCGGCTAGGGCCATGCAATTCTCTACTCCCGGGAAATTGCAAGGGATTCAGAAACGACCCGGATCACCAAGCTTGGTTGGCAATTTCCTTAAGAGTACTGCAGAGCAATTCTCATTAAGTTGGGTGTTGTCAATATCAAGAAGCTTTTCCTTGTCACTCAGAAGATCTTTAAACATTTTCGCGTACTTAGGCATGTGAGCGAGAGCCTCAGCGAAGGAGATATTGAAATTCAGTTGTTTGAACATTTTAAGAAAGTTAGAAACCTGAATATCGTCCTTGCTTTTGAGCTTCTCTTTCCTCAACCTAGATGGATAAGGTATATTGGAAGAAGAGGAAGGCTTTGGGAGAATAGGATCACTCACATCCTTGGGTGGAGGAGGGGTAGAAGGAAGAGGTGGAGAAATTGGGGAAGTAGAAGGATGAGGAATAGGAGCAGGTGACTCGTTCTCCTTAGTCACAACCACCGGTGGAGGTATAGGAAGCTCGGGTTCCTTGGTACCTTTGCCACTGCGAGTGGTGATTGCTTTCATCTCCCCTCTTGGATTCGCAACGGTGTTACTCGGAAGAGTACCCGAAGAAGAGGGTTGATTACCTTGGAAGAAACTAGCCATCATGTTCTTCAAGTCATTCGTTTGACTATCCAGCGTGTTTCTCATGTCGGCTCTCAAATCGTTCCCTTGTTTGACCAAGTCTGCTTTCAAGTTGCGCACTTCCTGTTGGAGATTATCCACGATCACATCGTTAGTCCTCATGTAGGTTCTAATGTCTTGATGTAATGCGGGGGTTTGGTTGGAAGGAGCATTTTATGCGGGTGGTTGATAAGCAGGTTGCTGGTAGACTTGGTTGTTTCGTTGAGGTGGTTGTTGCTGCTTGTGAGGAGGGATGTATGGTGTACGAGGTTGTTGTTGTTGTTGAGGAGGGCGATTGAGGTTTTGTTGTTGGTTTGGGTTGGTAGGAGGAAAACCGGGTGGGGAAAGATAATTGTTAGAGCGGTAGCTAAGCAAGTTACGGTCACCTTGAGGTCTAGCTTGATAAGCAGGTTGAGGATAGGTGCCATAAGCTGCATTCACATTCTCAGCAGGGTAGTCTTGGGTGGCGGTACAAGTGGTGTAAGAGTGAGGACCACCGCATATCTCACAAGGTTGGCTGACAGCATTAACTTGAGCGTTTTTAGCGTTGTTGCTGTTGTTGTTGCTGACGGTGTGGGTAACAAGCGATTCAAGAAGCGTAGTGATTTTGTCAAGTCGCTTGTTGCTGTCACTAGTGCTAGCACTAGCGACATTGGTCCGAACACTCTTGGTTTGCACACGAGACTTACTCTCAATGATATCCCAAGCAGCATTGGAAGTCTTAGCCAAAAGATTACCCCCCGAGGCACTGTTTAGTGAATCTTGGTCACTCATGCTTAAACCATTTTAAAAAGTATTAATTTGATGTACTTTGGTAAAACCATGTTGTGGGCATTTTCTTAAAAGATCTTTAAAACGATCCCAAGATTCACTGAACGAATCATCGTACTTTTGTTCAAAATTTATGATTTCATTCCGCAAAGCGGTAGTACGAGAGGGTGGGAAAAAGTAATTGATAAACTTAGTCTCCAAATCCGTCCACGAGAGAATACTCTGTGGCGGTTCCTTAGCAAGCCAATGCCGGGCTTGTCCCTCTAAAGAAAAGGGAAAAAGTTGTAACCTGATAACCTCTTGTGGAACACCATTGAATTTGACCGTGTTGGTGAGTTGCAATAATCTCTTGATGTGGTCGTGTGGATCATCAATGGTGCGCCCCAAGAACGGTTGAGCAGAGACCATCTGGATAAAGCCTGATTTTAGCTCAAAGTTGTTGGCTGCAATCGCTGGTATAACAATTGGATCAGTGTTGCCATCTACATGAGCTTGCAGCAGTTCAATCATCGGGCGATTATCCGGTTGAGGCTCATTGTTATTGTTATTATTCATGTTGTTGAAAGGTGGGTTGTTGTTGTTATTATTATTGTTTGGGGGTGGTATGTTGTTGTTGTTTTGTACACCGGCCATGTCTAATTGATCGAGAGGCTCGGGCTCTTGATAAGACGTGGATCAAGTGCGCATACACCTGCAAAAGAACTAACAAAAGAAAAACAAAGCAAAATATTTTTGGTTTTTTATGTTTTTTACTTTTTAGGATTTTTGAAAATTTTATATTTTTAGGGTTTTTTGAAAGTTTTTATGAAAAAGTAACGTTCACGTGGAACGGATCTCAAAATCCAAGTTCTCACAAAAAACTTTTGATCTTAACGAGAGGAGCCATTTGATACTAGGTTTTTGCTATGGGGTTCAATTATGTTCTCAGAATCCTCTCGAATTGATCTCGGCTCTAAGTGGAATGATTTGTTCTTGGTTAATAAAAAGATGATGGTTTGTTTATCTATTTTAATCTAATAACAATTAATAAAGTGTCGAAGAGTAAACTTAAACGTTTGAAAGCTTAAAGATTATATTAGAAAAATAAATGAACATCAATAAAAACTAACACTTAGAAAACTTTATAAAAATATGAACTTAGTTGAAAAGTACTAAAAGAAAGTAAGGACGGAATATAGCAAAACGAGTAATCGGAATATCTAGAAAAAGGACAATCGGAATGACTTAGAATGGAAGCTGGTCGGAATAACAAAAAGGGACCAAATCGGAATGAGGGTGAAAGAAACAATCGGAATATTCTTAACTATGCAGATCGGAATGTGGGGAAAGGTCCAGATCGGAATAACATGAAACGATGCAATCGAAATAAGGAAAATAGGATGTAATCGGAAAGTCGGAAAATGAATACTAATCGGAATATCTAAAATCATACAGATCGGAATACCCAAGAGCTAGTCTAATCGGAATATGGAGAAATTGCTCACCGTCGGAATGTTGCCAAAACCCTTTTCCGATCATATGATCGGAATGAAGGAGGGTTTGCTTGGTCGGAATACCCGATCGGAAAAGGGAGTTACCCTTTCCGAAAACTATGCTAATCCGAGACTAAAGCAAGGGAAATGAGCTTATGGAATAAGCTAACTCCCTAACAAGCTCGAATCCAATATAAGTTGATCAAATAAGCACTTAAGAACAACTTATCTAAACTTCAAATAAACAACTTTTAAATCAAATTACTAAAAAGATGAACTTTTCATAAAAACCTTAAAAAGTAAATAGGCTAAATCAACAAATAAGCCAATAAGAACAAGGATCTTAGAGCTTATCCGTGTATAAACTTAAGGAAACATAAAAAGAAATCAACTTTTTAAGCACAAATCATTGATGAACAACACGGATCATACGAGATTTGTACCAAAATCAATCAAAATAAAAGAAAGGAAGGATGAGATTATAGATTAAAAGATAAAAACTTGAACTTGATTAATGAAAGATAATACAAAAGTTTGAATTTGAAAGAGAAAAAGATGAAATCTAGTGAGAGAAAGTTTAGAACTTTCTCTCTCTAAAACTAGAGAAATCCAAAAAAACTAAAAACTAACTAAGTCTGTGAAATTTGTGAAGTAAGGGCCTTTATATAGGCGTGTGTATGGGCTTGCAAATGGGCTTGGTTTTGGGCTTCTTTTCTTCTTCCTTCTTTAGTCTTCTCGTCTCTTTTAATTAAACGTTTCCGACTTTGGATTTTAAGAAGTGTCGGTGAATAATTCCAACTCGTCTTATAGACTCGAGTTCTTCGACATATATGAATCTTCCATCTTTGGCTCTATTCTTCGATAAATCTTCAAATAGGCACAATGACTTCAAATCTTTTGCATCTCTTGGACAATAGACTTCGTCTTGAGTCTTTTTCCTTGATAAAACCCGTGCAATCCCATGTTTTCTTCAATATTCATCCGGTCGACTCTGAAAACACAATAAACACAAAAACCACGCATAATTCCAAACAAATGATATTCAATACGTGTTTTGGTCTTGTTTTAGCCAGAATTAAGTGGTAAAAGGATGGGTGTTTTCACACCTATCAGTGAGAGTCATAGGTTTAGACTCCAACGCTAAATCAGTTACAAGCTGTGAATGACAACCATCAACACAATAACATATGGACAATGCGCTACAATTATGTATTAACAACTAGCATTCATGTTCAATCAATCATCACAATACCAAGGCATCACGCCTTACCAACAACCACAATTTCCAAGGCATCACGCCTTACCAAACACCATAATTTCCAAGGCATCACGCCTTACCAACAACCATAATTTCCAAGGCATCACGCCTTACCAACAACCATAATTTCCAAGGCATCACGCCTTACCAAACACCATAATTTCCAAGGCATCACGCCTTACCAAACACCATGGTACCATAGGTGGCCATACACCTATGTACCTTTCCGATCCAAATCATACACAAACAAGAATCACATAGCAGTTAATCACATAATGTACACACAAGTCCATCTCAAACCTTAAAAACATTCACAGCATCAATTTATAAATAACTCAACACAGTGTCTCTTCCATCCCATCTGGAAGTCAAAATCAATAGTAAACATGGGACTATGAAACTCACCTGATTGAGCTTCTCCAAATGTCCTCGCACTAGCAAAAAGCTAACAAACCAAAAACACATAATCAAAACATGAACCAATCACTAAAACGGCTCATCAACCTATGATGGACATCTAGCCTCCTCCTATATAAATACCTCATTTATATGCTCTAAGCATCTCATTACCCCCTCTATAAAGCCCTTAACACCTTTTACTTCATAACCCGTCCTGTTAACATTTTACCCAAAACAGTACCGTTTTTCATACCTTAAACTATGGGTCGATCTCCCCCTTAAACATACCCATGATCTCTGTAAAATGAATATTCACACTTTTATATATGTTAGTTAAAACCTCCCACTTGCCCTAACCTTAAAGCTACTGTTAAGGCCCTGATATATGTGTATATATTGCTACCTATCCAGAATTCACTGATTTTAAACGTATGAAAAGTTCATTACCATTAGAGGGTCTTACCATAAACCACAATCTTAGCCCAAGTGCATATCATTACTACAATATATAAACCATCTCTCATGTTCGTGAGAAGATCCCAATACAACCCTGAGTACCCCAAACAACCCAAAACTTAAAAAGAAAACAGGCTGATTACAAAACTGTTTTGATCTCCGACTGTTGTAACCTGTTTTTGACCCACTTCCCTACCTCCAATTTAGTTATCGTTTCTTGCATTGGAAAGCCACTTCAATTAACTTTTCAGGGATACTTGGATCGCATCTTGAATGTTCCTAGAACTCCCGATATGATCAAAACAATTGACTCAAAATTCTGCCCAATTTTTAAAAACGGGTTTAACAAAATCAACCTCATTAATTAACCTAATCCCTCTAATTACAAGCCCTAATTTATGTGATCATCATATAATGATTAATTCAACATTAATTTACTGCTTTTCAAATTAAACCTTAACCTAAATCCATCATAAGATGATTGAGAAAGAATTAAAACACTTTAATTAAAAAGGGTTATAAAGATTTACCTTTGATTTATGAAAAACCAAGATTTTTATGAAAACCCTAATTCCACCCTTGTATATTTCGACTCCTTATTGATCTACAGGGATTTTATGAAGTGTTTTGATAAATAAAAACCTTATATAATTAATCTTAACCAGTCCTAGCCCAAATACAAAAGCCCGGTTCCCTTTTTCCCTTTTTCCCCTTTTCTTTTCTTTTTTTTCACATAACCAACCTATACCCATTTAATTTCATTTTTTTTCCTTTTTATTATTAATATTAGTATTAATAATATTACCTTAATTTTCCTTAATTTATTTCAGCTCCTAAAGCCTCCAAAACCTCAAAACCGTAAACTAGTCAAATTTACGCGTTTTACCGTAAAAAAACGTAAAATATACACTTTTAAAAAAAATCTCAAATTTTGAAATAAACTTTATAACTAAGTCCTAAATGACTTAAAACCATCCTGAAAAATATCCATATGACTAATTACCTCATCCGAGACCTCTAAATGTTAAACCGTAAATCGTAAAAACACGATTTTCTATAATACATACACGTATACGTAAAACCACTAAATAACACCATTTCACTTCATAGTCACTACCATGTGAGCTCATGAACATGAAATCATCACACTTCGTTTCATTCACAAGGTACCCCGTACCGGAAACGATATCCAAACCACAATCTATACACACCAATAAGCACATAAACACGTAAAGACACGTAACTAGCACAAAATAAAACTAAGTGACGAACCTCAAAACCAGGGTTGTCACAGCGGTAGTCTATACAAACTCTCCACCCAGTAACGAGACGGGTAGGAATCAACTCGTTGTTTGCATCGGGCACAACGGTGATGCCGCCTTTCTTAGGCACACAATGGATTGAACTAACCTATGGTGAATCCGAAATAGGGTAAATCATACCCGCATCAAGAAGTTTGATAACCTCTGTTTTGATGACTTCATGTATTTTTGGATTCACCCTTCGTTGGCTTTGAATTGTGGGCTTAAAGTCGTCCTCCATGAGAATTTTGTGTGTGCAGAAGTGAGGATCAGTTCCACGAATGTCGGAGATTTTCCAAGTGATAGATGTTTTATGCTTCTTCAACACGACGACAAGTCGGGCTTTTTCTTCTTCTTTTAGGTCCTTTGCGATGATGACGGGCGACTTCTCGTTGTCTTCAAGGAAAACGTACTCAAGATGAGGAGGTAGGTCCTTAAGCTCAAGAGTGGGAGGATCCTCAATAGATGGTGAAACTAACGATGGATCATCATTAGTCACCTCGTTAGGAGAAGGAGGATCAATAGCAGTAACCGTCGGAGATAGAGGAGAAAGATTGTCTTCTTTGAGAAGGTTTTCAATGAGGCGTAGATCTTCATCCCAATTGGTGATAGAATCGTCATGATCTAAGTTTACATCTCCTATGGTAGCTTCCAAGTCTTTCCAAAGGAAATCACTTTCTCCAAATAGAGATAGTGATGAGTCGATAGAGGAAACGGTCTCAACATTGGGAAGAGATGTAGGAATACTTTTACAAGCATCTTTGAAGTGTTCTTCACAAGCCTCATCAAGAACGTCAATACAATTAACACTCTCGTATGAATAAGGCTATTTAGAAAGCTTTCCCATGTTGAAGACGATCTTATCGTCACCCACTCTCATGATAAGCTCACCGGCTTCAACATCGATTAGAGTGCGACCGGTCCTCAGGAATGGACGACCAACGATCAATGGCACACGAGGGTCCATGTCGTAGTCAACAACGGCGAAATCAGCAGGAAAAGTGAATTTGTCGACTCCTACAAAGACGTCTTCAGCTATCCCCACTGGATAAGCAACCGTACGGTTAGCTAATTCCAAAGTCATTTTGGTGGGGACTAGCTCAGGGAGAGATAATTGCTTCCAAACGCTTAGAGGCATTAGATTAATACTGGCACCTAGATCGGCTAGGGCCATGCAATTCTCTACTCCCGGGAAGTTGCAAGGGATTAGGAAACGACCCGGATCACCAAGCTTGGTTGGCAATTTCCTTAAGAGCACTGTAGAGCAATTCTCATTAAGTTGGGTGTTAGAAATATCAAGAAGCTTCTCCTTGTCGTTTAGAAGATCTTTAAACATCTTAGCGTATTTGGGCATGTGAGCGAGAGCCTCGGCAAAGGAGATGTTAAAATTCAATTGTTTAAACATTTTGAGAAAGTTTGAAAATTGAATATCATCCTTGATCTTTTGCTTCTCTTTCCTCAACCTTGAAGGATAAGGTATATTGGATGAAGAAGAAGGCTTTAGGGGAATAGGATCACTCACAACCACGGGTGGTGGGGAAATAAGGGTAGAAGGTGAAGGAGGCGGAGAAATTGGGGAAGTAGAAGGATGAGGAATAGTAGCAGGTGACTCGTTCTCCTTAGTCACAACCACCGGTGGAGGTATAGGAAGCTCGGGTTCCTTGGTACCTTTGCCACTGCGAGTGGTGATTGCTTTCATCTCCCCTCTTGGATTCGCAACGGTGTTACTCGGAAGAGTACCCGAAGAAGAGGGTTGATTACCTTGGAAGAAACTAGCCATCATGTTCTTCAAGTCATTCGTTTGACTATCCAAAGTATTTCTCATGTCGGCTCTCAAATCGTTCCCTTGTTTGACCAAGTCTGCTTTCAGGTTGAGCACTTCCCGCTGAAGATTTCCCACGATCACATCGTTAGTCCTCATATAAGTTTCCACTTCTTGGTGAAGAGCGGTGGGTTGGTTGGGAGGAGCATTGTATGCGGGTGGTTGATAAGCAGGTTGCTGGTATACTTGGTTGTTTCTTTGAGGTGGTTGTTGCTGCTTGTGAGGAGGGATGTATGGTGTACGAGGTTGTTGTTGTTGTTGAGGAGGGCGGTTGAGGTTTTGTTGTTGGTTTGGGTTGGTAGGAGGAAAACCGGGTGGGGAAAGATAATTGTTGGAGCGGTAGCTAAGCAAATTACGGTCACCTTGAGGTCTAGCTTGATAAGCAGGTTGAGGATAGGTGCCATAAGCTGCATTCACATTCTCAGAAGGGTAGTCTTGGATGGCAGTACAAGTAGTGTAAGAGTGAGGACCCCCGCATATCTCGCATGGTTGGCTAACAGCATTGACTTGAGCGTTTTTAGCGTTGTTGCTGTTGTTGTTGTTGACGGTGTGGGTAACAAGCGATTCAAGAAGCGTAGTGATTTTGTCAAGTCGCTTATCGCTGTCACTAGTGCTAGCACTAGCGACATTGGTCCGAACACTCTTGGTTTGTACACGAGACTTATTCTCAATGATATCCCAAGCAGCATTGGAAGTCTTAGCCAAAAGATTACCCCCCGAGGCACTGTTTAGTGAATCTTGGTCACTCATGCTTAAACCATTGTAAAAAGTATTAATTTGATGTTCTTTGGTAAAACCATGTTGTGGGCATTTTCTTAAAAGATCTTTAAAACGATCCCAAGTTTCACTGAACGACTCATCGTACTTTTGTTCAAAATTTATGATTTCATTCCGCAAAGCGGTAGTACGAGAGGGTGGGAAAAAGTAATTGATAAACTTGGTTTCCAAATCCGTCCACGAGAGAATACTCTGTGGCGGTTCCTTAGCAAGCCAATGCCGGGCTTGTCCCTCTAAAGAAAAGGGAAAAAGTTGTAACTTGATAACCTCTTGTGGAACACCATTGAACTTGACCGTGTTAGTGAGTTGCAAGAATCTCTTGATGTGGTCGTGTGGATCATCAATGGTACGCCCCAAGAATGGTTGAGCGGAGACCATCTGGATAAAGCCTGATTTGAGCTCAAAGTTGTTGGCGGCAGTTGGAGGTATGACAATTGGATCATTGTTGCCGTCTACATGAGCTTGCAGCAGTTCAATCATCGGCTGATTATCCGGTTGAGGCTCATTGTTGTTATTATTATTCATGTTGTTGAAAGCTGGGTTGTTGTTGTTATTATTGTTGTTTTGAGGTGGTATGTTGTTGTTGTTTTGTACACCGGCCATGTCTAAGTGATCGAGAGGCTCGGGCTCTTGATAAGACGTGGATCGAGTGCGCATACACCTGCAAAAGAACGAACAAAGAAAAACAAAGCAAAAATATTTTTGGTTTTTATGTTTTTTAACTTTTTTGTATTTTTGAAAATTTTATATTTTTTAGGATTTTTTTTGAAAATTTTTATGAAAAAGTAACGTTCACGGGGAACGGATCCCAAAATCCAAGTTCTCACAAAAAACTTTTGATCTTAACGAGAAGAGCCGGCAGCGGCGCCATTTGATACTTTGATTTTGCTAGGGTTCAATTTTATTCTCTCAGAATCCTCTCGAATTGATCTTTGTTCTAAGTGGAATGATTGTTCTTGGTTACTAAAAAAGGGGGTTTAGTTTTCTAATCTACTAAAAAGTTTAAATGTATTAAAATGAAAACTTAAATAAAAAAAACAATTAATTTAATGACAATTAATAAAACTTGGATTAAAATAACACTTGGATTAAAATATAAAATAAAAATGAAGAACAGTAAGAACAGTAACAATTAAAGATGCTCAAAAGAAAATTGATTCAGAAGTATGACCTTGATTCGGAACTTTTCACTCGGAACTTGGTTCGGAACCCTTGATCCGGAACTTCGTTCGGAACTTCACTCGGAACTTTGATTCGGAAGTTCACCCGGAAGTTCGTTCGGAACTTTACTCGGAACTTTATGCGGAACTTTGATTCGGAAGTTTATTCGGAACATTCAACTCATTCGGAAGTTTTGTTCATCCGGAACTTATTGCTCATTCGGAACTTTTAAAGGAAAAACTCATTCGGAACTTTTAAAGGAAAAACTCATTCGGAACTTTTAAAGGAAAAACTCATTCGGAACTTTTAAAAATGACATTCATCCGGAACTTTTGTTCATGTGGAAGTTTAGGCTCATCCGGAACTTTTGTTCATTCGGAATTTAGGTTCATTCGGAACCTGGGGACTCAAGAACAGTAACTTCAGAAAAAACAGGGGAGTACAATTTTGATCCAAAAATCACCAAGTTTCTAACCAAAAACTTAAATAAACTAATCACTAAGCATCTACTAACCATAAACTACAAATCCCATCAATAAAAACATAAAACCCAACAACTTTTAAAGATTAAATCAAACAAATAAGAACTTGAACTTTTAACTAAATAGATGAAGATGAACAAAATGAAAATGGAAAGATTGTATTGATTCAGCAAGGTTTTAACAATCACAAAACAAGGATGAAATTACAAGATTGAAAAAAAAAGATCAAAATCACCAAACACCCTAGTGGTGTTGGTGATGCTACGAACAGAAAGGAGAAAAAGAAGGAGGAAGAAAAAACTAAAAAAATCTGGATGCAAAGTGTGAGGGGATCCCTTTATATAGGTGTCCCCTTTGGTTGGTGAGTGGGCTTTCTCCCGTTCTTCTTGTCTTCTCGTCTTTTCAGAAAAGTTGACGTTTTCGATTCTGATTCGGGATTTGTCGTCGATTAAATCCAACTCGTCTTTTAATTTCTTCGTTTAATAGACTTGAGTTTCTTCGACTTATGTAAATCTTCCATCTTTGGTCCTTTTCTTCGATAAATCTTCGAATAGGCCCAGTGACTTCAAATCTTTTGCATCTCTTGGACAATAGACTTCATCTTGAGTCTTTTTCTTCGATAAATCCCGTGCAATCCCATGTTTTCTCCATTATCCATCCGGTTGGCTCTGGAAACACAATAAACACAAAAACCACGCATAATTCCAAACAAATGATATTAAATACGTGTTTTGGTCTCGTTTTAGCCAGAATTAAGTGGTAAAAGGATGGGTGTTTACACACCTATCACACATCAATCCCTTACACTCCACACCAATTTGGACGCTTGAGATGGAATTACAACAGTTGGGCAACAACATGTGAAAGAGCAGAGATCGCGGATCAAATTCTGACCAAGTTTTGAATTTCAAAGACCAAGGGAAATTATAGGAATCAAGCTTTTAGGGTTTAGGATTTCTTCTCCTTTCTAAAAGCATTGTAGCCATTATATATAAGGCATAAGGTTTTATTTTCAGCTTTGTTCCAGAATTTCCTTTGTAATTCCTTTTTTCAATTTAAATGAAAAAGTTGGTATAATGAATTTTGAGTTCCAAATCTTCTAAATTTATATGCAAGTGTTGATTTAAATCAGTTTAATTTTGAAGTTTGTTCATGTTTGCTTTAAGTTCTCATCAAAAGCTGCCTTTAAAATAATTTTGTAAAAAATATTTGAGCCCTTTTGGTGATTAGTTTATTCATATCAATAGGGCTGACAACCACATTGTTGTGAGAACTCTTTATCAAAGTTTGTTTCATGTTGGTCACTTTTAGTGTGGAAAATCTTGTGTCCAAAAGATTTTCAAAAGTTTTATTTTATATTCATTGTTAACCTTTACTCTACAATAAACTGTTGATAAGCCAATTGACACTTGAGCTTACCAACTAGCTTATTGTACTTGAACTCTTGTTGTTATTGTTGTGTTTAAAGCAGGAACAAAAGATATACCCTCAAGTGGAATGTTGTAGTCCCTTGGGGTGGACTGTGGTAGTCTATCTCTACTTCTCACTTGCATAAGCTCATAACAATCCCTTTCATAAGCTCATAAATAAGCCAGAAGAAGGAGGCGGCTTGGTCTGAAAAAGACCAAGCAAGGTACTTTGTAGTATACCCTTTTATTCTTCTGCTTAAATTGAGGCTATTGAGGTCTTTGTGATGTGTTTATAGGCTGATTCTTGATTGAAAATTGTGCTTAGCCTATGCTTTTCATCTGTTGATTAATGTTTATGTTGTTAGAAAATATTTTAGTGATATTTGGAAAAAAAAAGTTGGTTTGTTAATTATCATGATAGTTAAGTAGATAAAAGAGTTTTGGAAGAAGCGAGTATTGTACCCTAGCCTTAGGTTAATTGATTAAGATTGATTGCTGCATATTAGAGAGGTTAATTTAAGCTTATTTAAGCTTTTGTTTCATAGAATTCCACTGATAATAAAAAAAATCTTTGCTCTTTAGCTTTTCTGAAATTCTCAATCAGTTTGTGTAGGAATTTGGTATGTACATGTTATTTGATATTGATAACTGCTTGAATGCCTTTGTTATCTGAGTCAAAGTAGATCTCAAATAAGTTTGTGGAAGTAGGATTCACTTTAGCTTCATTTTGAGCCCTCACTTTGCACATTTTTCATCATTTTTGCTCTTCAGTTTTTTCAAAATTCTTAATCTGTTGGTGTAGGAATTTCGTATGTACATGTTATTTGATATTGATAACTGCCTGAATGCCTTTGTTATCTGAGTCAAAGTAGATCTCATATAGTTTTGTGGAAGTAGGATTCACTTTAGCTTCATTTTGAGCCCTCACTTTGCACATTTTTCATCATTTTTTGAGCATAACACATCAGCAGCTCTTGCTGATGGTGTAGGTGGTTTTGAGCCTTATAATTTAGGGAGTCTGTTAGCTCTAGGTTAGCCCCAGGTCTGCTATATGTTAGTGTGAAGTTTGTTCTGCTTATTTGGCTTCTAGCTTATTTCGAAATTCAAAAAGGTGGCAGATAGATCAACAACTGTCCTTTTGTTGTCAAACTTCCTAATTGTAGTGGTATCCGATATCTGACAACATAGCCTGTTGTCTGTCAGATATTGGGTAATAGTATAATCTGTTTCTTTTTGGATTTGCTTATCTGTGTGGTTTTGGGTGCTTATTATTTCTTGTTGAGTGCTTATTATTGTTTTGTTTTTGTTTATCTTGACTCCCCACAAGTCAATTTCTTGTGGGGTGTCTTTGCCCAAAAATAAAATAAAAAAACAAGTGGAAAATAAAAGGCATGGTCTGGTTTCGAACCCATGACCCCTCGCTGGGGGAGTGGTGTTCTTACCAGTTTTCCATGCTCTATTATCTGTTAGCATCTCATTTCTTAAATTACTTAAGAAAATTTTTCATTCCTTATTTAATAATAAGTCGTGACCATTTAAGCTCTTTGGAGCTTATTGTGATAAGCTGTGCTACCCATTTTATTTTTCCTAGCTTCTAGTTATACATTTAGACTTTATGGCAGAGTTTTAGATTTTCCCCTTTTATTTAGTATCTTTAATCTTTATTTTAATTTCTGTTTTTGTTAATTCATTTAAATATAGATAAAATGTTTTTAAAATTTTGGAAAAATATTTTTTAGCTTTTATTAAATATGTTTTAGGTTTACAATTGATAAGATCTTCATTTGGACTTTTTCTTAATTATTTTGATTTTTATGTCTTTTATTAGATTTTAAATTTATAATAACAAATTAAAGTATTTTCAAAAAGATTTATTTATTTTTAAGTACAATTTTTAGAATTTATTTTCAATTTTCTAGAATTTTTTAAATTTTTTCGATTTTTGCGTCTCGCTTCGCGTGTAAACGCGTTTTCGTTTTAGTGTATTTTTAGCGTAATCTCTTTTTTATTTTCACATCTTCTCTTTCCAAAAACGTAATTAATCCAAAAACGTTTCTAATTGGCCAAACAAACCACACCTCCTTCGAGAACGAACTCAACGATCGGTTTTCGCGTTTTCCTAAACGTGATTACTTAATAATTACAGTTTGTGTTTTTCTTTTTCCTAAAAGAAAGATACATAAATTTACTCTTCATCAAATGGCGCCGTGCTGGGGAGATGTGTTTAGCCATACTATTTTACGTATTTGTGTGAGTAGTTATGTTTTTTGCCTTCCATTTTGGGAAGTGTACAAATTGTAATTGTTCGTTTTTATTTTTCGTAAATATATTAGCCATAAGAATAAACCGTGTTTTTAGAACTCTATTAACACCAAATTGTTTTTTTCGTTTTTCTTGTGAATAATATATTGTAATACGGCACAATAAATATACAATATCTCCAAATACGCGTGAAAATATTCCCTATTAATTGGTGTTCCGATGATTATTGGGTTTATCGATCAAAGAAAGAAAAAAGGCAAAATAGATAAATACTCTTATTTGGTTTAATCTTGATTAATACAAATTATAAGGTGACTATAAGGCGGTTGTATTTCACGACCTAAAGAAAAAAGGCTCTTAAGTGCTTCGCGCCACCTCGTTTTCTCCGCTCGCTTGTGCATATTAAGAAAATGACGATTAATTAAGGGTTTACCAAACTTAAGTATTATTAATCTATTTTTGTTGCTTATATTATTGAACCCTCAAAACGTTTTAGTGTCCCACCAACGTTTCAAAGTCTAACGAAGGTTTTCACTTCATGTGATCACTTTCATTCCCTTGGATTCTCTAATCGAAGATCTTTGATTTGAGGGTTTTTTGTAGATTTATTATCTACATTGTTAGCCTCAAAATATTGAGTCAAACAAGAATACTCGGTCATAGGTTTATTATGTATTGATTATTAGAACGTTGTAATAGGTAGTAGGTTAGTCGGGGTTCACGGGCTTTACTTTAAGCTACATAGGCCACGTTTAGGTCCTGAAGCCCAAAAGGAAAGCCCGACCATCTACAATAACCCATTAGTCTACATGCAAGATAAGGCTATAAATACTCCCCTCATAGCATCTTAAGATGGTGTTGGTTCATTTTGTTATTCTCTCTCTAATCTATCACACAAGTTTCCAACCATTCTCTCTTTTTTCTCTCTCTACTTTCTTTCTCCAAACTTCATCTATTTTCCATTTATTTTCTTACTTATTTGTTAGATCTATCATGGTGAAATGATTATTATATAGGGGTACAACAATTGGTCATAAAGCCCAAAAGAAAAGCCATGTCCATCTACAATAGCCTATTAGTCTACATGCAAGACAAGGTTATAAATACTCCCCTCCTAGCATGTTAGGAGGGTGTTGGTTTATATTGTTATTCTCTCTCTAATCTAATATCACACAAGTTCCAACCATTCTCTCTTTTTTCTCTCTCTACTTTCTCTCTCTAAACTTCATCTATTTTCCATCTATTTTCTTACTTATTTCTTAGATCTATCATGGTGAAGTGACTATTGTATAGGGGTACAACAATTGGCATCATTCGCTACGGTGTAGATTAGTGATTATTTGTGGTTATTCTATACTTTTCGAGGGTTTTAATCTATAAAACCACACGAGTTCTTGTTTTTTCTTTGTTTTCCACACATAAACATCAATATAATCTTCATATATTTTGTGTTGTGTGATTGGTTTTTCATATATTTGCTTGTGTAGATTTACATTGATGACATTATTTTCGGGTCCACAAACCCAAATCTTTCAAAATGGTTTGAAAATCTAATGCACAACAAGTTTTAAATGTCAATGATGGGGGAACTAAAATTCTTTTTAGGAATTCAAGTTCACCAATCCCCAAGTGGTATCTTGATTAACCAAGCTAAGTATTGTCAAGAGATAATCAAAAAGCATGGTATGACCTCATGTGACCCCGTTGGGACACCATTATCAGCCACATCCCTAGATGCTGACTTGGAGGGATTACCCATAGATCAAACGAAATATCGTTCCATGATCGGGTCCCTCATGTACTTGACAGCAAGCAGACCAGATATTGCACATGCAACATGCTATTGTGCACGATATCAAGCCCGACCTACTGAAAAGCACCTCAAGGAGGTTAAACGGATCTTTTGGTACCTCAAGAATACCATTCATTTGGGACTCTGGTATCCGAAGGAAATCGGTTTCTTTCTAACGACATATTCAGATTCTGATCACGCAGGGTGTCTTGATACTCATAAAAGTACTTCTGGTGGTGCATAATTTCTAGGACAAGATAAGCTCGTGGGATGGTCTTCCAAGAAGCAGGAATGCACGTCTCTTTCATCAGCCGAAGTGGAGTATGTGTTTTTATCTGCATGTTGTGCTCAAGTTCTTTGATTGAGAACACAACTCACGGATTATGGCTTCCACTTTGATAAAGTACCTGTTGGGAATTATTTGTTAAGTGTCAAGTACCGTCAGTGTAATTGAAGTACTGTTAGTATTATGCAATTACCGTTAGTGTTAACGCGGTACATAGTAAGTATTGCTACTTATAAAGTAAGTACTGCTATATTGATTAGGACGGATATGTCTTTGTATAAGATATGTCATAGTTATAGTTAGAGTATATCTTATGTGATATACTTAAATAGTTAGAATATTGATAATATATCATATGTGATATAGTTATCTTTATAGAATATTCTAAGGTTTCTAGGGTTCCTTACTCTATAAAAGGAACATAGGTACAATGTCATTCATGTACCTCATTCAATTCGATTAATAAGAGAATCGAATAGTTAAAAGTAATTCTGTTCTTCTAAGCTTTATAAGTTAGATTCCGCATAACTTATTCTGTTTGAGTAAGAGTTCTTAAAGTGTTTTAGTTTGATTACAAACTACTATACTAGTTCTTAACAGAATATAGATCCAATCAAAGGGATCAACAAGTGGTATCAGAGCTTGTTGAGAAACTCTGAAAAATAAGAACACAACCCCAAACACTCCACACACACCAAAACTCAATGTCTCAACCAGAAGGTGATGATGCTCACTTGGATAATGTTTAGAACCCTGATCCTATACCACAGGGACAACCATAAGTTGTGCATCTTGCACCAGTACAAGGTGTTCAAGCCGTGAATGATGTAGCTACCTCTACAACCACAGCACCTTCTCATACTCTATATGTTGTTAAACTCATAGTTCTCAAAGGTGACAACTATGAGACATGGGCTATGCAGATGGAACATTACTTAAATCACACATATCACACTGTGTGGCAAGTTATCAAGAATGGGAACACACCTAAGAAGCTACACAGGTTCCCAGACGGTACATGCTATTCTCTACCTGCTGTGACTGCTGATGAGGTACAAGCAGAGATCAGAGAGAGAAAAGCCAGAACTGCTTTGGCTATGGCTCTTTCAGAAGACATCTTACCAAGATTTCACCATTTTAAGGATGCTAAAGCTATGTGGGATGCTATAAAGCTTAGATTTGGAGGTAATGACAAATCTAAGAAGATAAAGAAGATTGTTCTTAAGCAAGAATTTGATAACTTCTCAATTTACAGTATAGAAGGAATACATGGTGGCTATGGAAGGTTCAGTAAGCTGCTTATTCAATTGGCAGTTTATGGACAAGTAATTCTTAATGAAGAAGCTAATATAAAATTCTTAAGAAGTGTTCCACCAGAGTGGAAAGCAATGGCTATGCACTTCATCACAAGAGATGATCTGTAAACAATTCCTTTTGATCATCTCTACAACAATCTTAGAGCATACGAGATGGATGTGAAAGGCATTGAAGTGACTAAGGCAGCGACTACTACAAAGTCTAACTTGGCTTTTGTGTCAGATGGAAACAGCGATACTTTTCATAATACCGCTAGTGGATCAAGCAACAGTACATACTTCACAAATACCGCTGGAGGACTTATAAGTAGTACTTACCCACAAAGTATTGAAAGCAGCCCCATAGTCTCTCAAAATCTACATGGAAGGTCTTCACCATTGTTTAGTGACAATGATGCCTTCTCATTCTTCGCTGGACAAGACAACAGGCCAAGATTAACACTCAGTGACTTGTTCCAAATGGATGATGCTGATGTTGAAGAGATGGATCTTAAATGGCAAGCTGCTATGGTGTCAGTAAGATCTAATAGGTTCTTCAAGAAGACTGGAAGAAAGATGACTGTTGATCCTAATGAGCCATTAGGATATGACAAGTCCAAAGTTGAATGCTATAACTGTGGAAGGAATGGACACTTTGCAAGAGAATGCTCTAGAGACAAAGCTGAGAGTAGCAGTCAGAAGTCCAAGCCTACCTATAGAACCAGTCCAAGAATAACTGAAAGCTTTCCAAAAGGAAACAACAGGAGTCCTAAAGGAACCAAAGCATTGGTAACTGTAGATGGAGTGGTGAACTGGGCTGAAGATGAAGAAGAAGAAGAGCTTGGTCTAATGGCTCTCTCACATGAAGATACTGAGGTACATCCTTGTTCTAAAGATTGTGTTCTTAAATTTAATAGCTTAAAAGTAGAACTAGAGGAACAGTATCAAAAGGTTAACACATGCACTATAGAATTAAATGCTTTTAAACAGGGTGTTGTTAAATTAGAAGAAAATATAGTTTTGTATAATAAGGCTCAACAAAACTTTGAAGAGAAAATAAGAACTTTAACTCTTCAAATGAGGGAAAAAGATGTGGAAATTAAAGCTTTTGAAAGACAACTTTTAAAAATATCAACAGAAAATGAAGCTTTAAAAGCCAGTCTTTATAATGAAGGGGAAGTGATTAATCATTGGCAAAAATCCTCTAAAGGATTTGGAAAATTGATTAATTCACAAATGGGGTATTATGATAAATCAGGCCTAGGATATATTGAGGACCAACCTGGGATAACTTTAACTGACAAAGACTTATCAAAAGGGATTTTTGATAGTTTTAGTGAGGTAGATGATACACCTGAAAATGATAGATATGCTGAAGGAATGAAGGCAGTTCCTCCACCACTATCAGGAACTTTCATGCCCCCTAGTAATGATACAAGTATAGAGTTAGAAGAACCAAAGGTTAAAAATACCTCAAACTCAAGTACTTTGTCCAAGAAAAGACTGTTGTGACCAAAAACATTGTTTATCCACCTTTAATGAACAACTTTGTTTATGAAGAATCTAAGACTAGTTCTGCTCGCAAGTAGGTAAAAATTCCTAGCAAGACATTGGAAAACAATGTAAAACATAATAAAACCAAAAGGGGTGGGCTAGGTTTTGAGAAAGTTAAGTCAAAACAACCTTTTGGGTCTTCTTTGAGAAGAAAATGATGTTATGTTTGTGGTAGTCTAAATCATTCTATCAAAGATTGTACTCTACATGAAGATAAAATTGTGAAACAAAAGGCTGCACAAAGAGTCATGAAAAATAGTAATGGGAAAAATACACAGGTTAATAGGAATTAGAAACTTAAGAATGACAAACCTAAGTTTGATCACTCAAGGGTAGCCAAACAGATTAAATATAACCCTGCCAAAAGTTCTGTTCCTAGGGCAGTACTTATGAAACAAGGCCTAGTACCTTTAAAGTCTGGTAAACCATGTACCGGCAAGTCTAGACCTGCAGGTACTGCTAGACCAAACTTAAGTACTGCTGGTTTAAAGTGTGTCAACCCAAATTTCTCTAAGAATTCTAAGAATGTTGTCGAAAAAGCTAAAACATCTAGAAGTAAGGATAATAAACCAGTGCAAATGTGGGTTCCTAAAAGAGAAAAATCATGTGTTAAAGCAAGTACCGCTAAAGCAGTACTTAAGGCAAAGAAGTCTGAGCACATAGAGTCACCCTATGTCTTTGACTACATAACTGAAACCATGAAGTATAAGAGCAAAAGTAGCATTACTAGGAATGCTTCAGAACAAACTCTTAAGTGTGTAGCTCCCACAAGATCCGAGCCAAATGTGGATTGGGTCCCTATTAAAAACTAATGAGTTTTATTTGTGTGTAGGGGCATCTAATTGATGAATTAAAGGACAAAGGTATAGTAGATAGTGGATGCTCAAGACACATGACAGGAAACAAAGATTTTCTTGCTGAATTTGAAGAATTCAGAGGAGGACCAGTAGCCTTTGGAGGTAGCAAAAGTAGAATCACTGGCAAAGGGAAAATCAACACAGGAAAGTTGGAATTTGAAGATGTGTTCTTTGTGAAGGAATTGAATGAGTTCAATCTCTTTTCTGTATCACAAATGTGTGATAAGAAGAACAAGGTGTTGTTCACAGACAAAGACTGTTTGGTGC
The DNA here is from genome assembly GCA_025667525.1 of Glebionis coronaria. NCBI lineage: Eukaryota > Viridiplantae > Streptophyta > Magnoliopsida > Asterales > Asteraceae > Glebionis > Glebionis coronaria. The sequence goes on from CM046876.1 coordinate 271,995,707, forward strand.
TGTTTAAAGACTTTGAGATACCTAAGGAATCTCAAGTACTGCTAAAAGTACCCAGGCAAGAAAATATGTACACCTTTAATCTTCATAATATTACTCCAACAGGTGGTATTACATGTTTGATGGCTTCTTTCGATGAGTCTAATTTATGGCATAGAAGGTTAGGTCATGTGAATTTTAAGAATCTTAATAGATTAGTGAATAGGAATTTGGTTAGAGGTTTACCTAACAAATCTTTTCAAAACGATTTCACATGTGTTGCCTGTCAAAAAGGTAAACAACATAGAGCCTCTTACTGTCAACACTGTGACAAAACCTTTGCAGCTTTTGCATATGGATTTGTTTGGTCCAATTTTTGTAAGAAGCATTAGTCATAAGACCTTTTGTCTAGTCATAACTAATGATTATAGTAGATTCAGTTGGGTTTTCTTTTTAGCTCTTAAAAGTGAAACAAATGAATTACTTAAGGATGTTATCACTTTAGTTGAAAAACAATTCACTAAACAGGTTTTAATCATTAGGACTGATAATGGGACATAATTCAAGAATGATGAATTTGATGAATTATGTAGGTCTAAAGGAATAAAGAGACAATTTAGTAATCCCAGGACTCCACAACAAAATGGAGTAGCTGAAAGGAAGAACAGGACACTGATTGAGGCTGCTAGAACTATGCTGGTGATTGAGTCGTTTTCGTACACCCGAAAGGTTATCGTAGTTCTGGCGAAGTGTGAATGGAAATCCGCGTTTATGCTAAAGTTTGATGCTCAAATAGAAAGGGTTTTGATTTTAATATTTAAATCTACTAATTTAAAAAGTCTAAAAATATAAAATGATAAAAAAAGCGACAATAATACTACGAATATTAAGCTAAATGTACCAACTAAAAAGAAGGCAAAAAGGAAATCTTAAATAATCTATGGGAGAGACAAATGGTTTTGGGGCTAAAATATAAATATAAAAGCATATGATTAACTAGGTCTAATGGATAGAATATTACAAGTAAATGGAGTTTTCAAGTGGTGAAATTATACACGTTTATGATAAAAGGTAATCTTGTGAAATTTCGGCTAGTCTTAGTTCCTTATCTTGGGTTGGCGTTCGCGCCCAAAAATAAGGTGCCAAAAACGTCTAGCCGGAGCGTCCACGCGTTTTGGTCAAGCTCGGCCTACTTTTTCACAAAACTAATAATCCACCAAAACGCATAAATTAACCCTTAGTCAAGATGTCAACCAAAACTAAGTGCTAATTTCACCACTTTCAATAATATAACTCACATATAATAGTTCATCCACCAAACCTAAATAAGCATACTAATTAACTAGCCGCACATAATAAAAACCGCACATAATAAACTCTACACTAATAGCATTAGTATCAAAAACTAAACTAAACATAGCAAACGATAAAATTATAATAATAATATAATAAAAAGATAAAATAAAGAGATCTAATAAATAAATTAAATCTTAAAGCTTACAAATTTATAAATTTTACTCTACTAATAATTAACAAAGGTGTCAACTTTATTAATCAAATAGTTTTATAAAAATTATTAAAATTTTAACCTTTAACAAATAAAGTAGCTAAGATTCGTAAGTTCCGCGATCTCGACAATCATTATACTACTAAAATTCGAAACGTTATAAAATAAAATTGGCACTTAAATAAATCCAAACGAAATACATTTCAATAGAAAACAATTCAAAGATTCAAAGATACGTTGCAAAGACAAATTAAATGAAATGAACTTCGACGGCCGTGCAAAAATGATTTAAAAAGATTAATTATATTCAATAATGAAAAGAAAATTGTATCACGTTTAAATGAAATGAAAGTTGCATAGTTTGTAAATTAAATGAAGATTCTTTTAGATTAGATAATGGTAGGACATATATCAATAACAATAGTAACCATAATTCAAGCTAATATAAAAATGGAAATAAAGAATCTGATAACACATAAGTTGCGAGCAAAATTAAAAATAAGATAATAATTCATTACATTACGAATACTCCAATCAAGCAAATGACGGCGACTGATATTTAAATGAGTTGAACCGACACCCTAGTGGGTGTGTCGGCTGAAAAATGAAGATACAATGAAAAATGAAATTCCAGATCTATATATTACAATGATAAGATAAAGTTGGTGTAAATGGACTTGGGCTTTTCAAACAAATGGACTGCAATGGCTGTTTGGATTAAGAGGTCCATTTATCTAATATCGGATTGGTTCGACCCATTTAAATAGTGTCGGTTCGGCCCAATAAAATATGAATGCACCGTCGGACTCGTTTTTCTTTTTCTTTCCATGTCTCGTGCTCGTTTTCGCTCTTTTTCTTGGTTTTAGCTCCTTTTCTTTAATATTCGTACCTACAATGATAAATAGCAAATATAAATGATATATGCATAAAAATACATTTTTGCTATTTATTATACGAAAAATGAAGGGAAATTCTCACTAAATGCATGAATGATCTGGCTGCTCCCTTTACTTTTAGACTAAACTTTTAGGAATTATGCAAATGAAAATGCTAAACGTGGAGTAGTTGGTTCTCTTTAGAGCTTATATGAGTAACCTGTGGCTTTTCCTCCTAGATTATAACTAGACTAAATAAGTGTGTGTTTTCAAGCCTTTGAACCTTAAAAATTGTGTTGTAATGCAAAAATAAATTCTTATGCAATTTTGATATAGAGTCCTAGTTCAACTTTTTATTTAAATTGTAGTGAAAACACACTTTCTTAAATTTGAAATAATGTTGCGTGAATAAATATGTTGAAAAAAAAATCGAAAAAATAAAAAATCGAAAAAAAAGAAACCAAAAAGGAAAGATGTGCTATATTTATAGCTAAATCAATCTTAAAACTAAGGAATAAAGAAACAACAACAAAAAAACGCAACTCTATTTCTAAAAAATATGAGATCTATTTTGCTACATAGCAAATCAGGGAAAGTAATATATAAAAGAGAGGATATGAAAATGGAAACTTAATAAATCTAAGGATGATGTGTTTCTTCCTAAGCTAATAATAATAAAAAATATTGGTAACAAACTTGCAAAAAGTGAATGTCTATGTTTCTACTACTTCTAAAATAATACTCGGAAATAAATAAAGATATGAAAATGTTCCAAGCTTTTGTTCTACGCCACCCCTTATATGGAAATATCTGATCTTTCTTTTCCTTTTTTTTGCCCTCCTGCTGGGCTTTTGTTGCGTCCATTTTAATGCTGCTGTAGGGCTTTAGTTGGGCTGCTGTTGGGCCTGTGTGGCTGTTAGGAATTTTGGAGTCCATTTTACAATTAATGGGTCGGTCTGACCCATTTATATGGTGTCGGGCCGGCCCAATAAAACATGAATGCACCGTCAAACTCGATTTTTCGCGCTCTCTCCATTTTTCGTGCTCGTCTTAGCTCTTTTTCTTCGTTTTTGCTCCTTTTCTTTAATATTCGTACCTACAATAATAAATTGCAAATATAAACGATATATGCACTAAAAATTCATTTTTGTTATTTATTATGCGAAAAATGAAGGGAAATTCTCACTAAATGCATGAATAATTACGTGTTTAATAGCTGGCTGATTCTCTTTTGGCAAATACCTTTTGGGCAGAAGCAATCAACACTGCATGTTATGTGTTAAATAGAGTCTTAGTGACCAAGCCTCAAAACAAAACACCTTATGAACTTTTGACTGGTGTAAAGCCTACCATAAGTCATTTAAGACCTTTTGGGTGTCATGTGTCTATACTAAATACTCTTGATTATTTGGGAAAGTTTGATGGAAAGTCTGATCCAGGATATCTTGTAGGATATTCAGTGCAAAGTAAAGCATATAGGATTCATAATTTGGCATCTAAAAAGGTTGAAGAAAATGCCCATGTTAATTTCTCAGAAAATAAACCC